>CATKUY010000436.1:30000-154440 GCA_949802685.1 Dicyrtomina minuta | reverse complement strand
ATTTACCTTCACAAGTGTCATTTAAAGTTCCTGCATTGGATCCCACTTACTCCAAAACGCGTTTTTCATGCACGCCAGACGAAGGAGAACAGGATGCGATCAAGTTTAAATACAAAACATTCAACCCAGGAACTTTCCAGCTTGGGTCAGTAATGACAGGTTTAACTCACTTAGCTATGGCCAAAAGTTGTAAGTTGCCCAGAAACATGTGTCTTTTTCATTTTTGTAAATTTGGCCACTATTAGTTTAGTCAGATTACAGCATCACTTGAATCATATTTGGTTTTCATAAAGACTTAGGTTAGGTTAGGTTGGTTAGGTTAGGTTAGGTTAGGTTAGGTTAGGTTAAGGTTTAACTCACTTAGCTATGGCCAAAAGTTGTAAGTTGCCAAGAAACATGTGTCTTTTTTATTTTTGTAAATTTGGCCACTATTAGTTTAGTCAGATTACAGCATCACTTGAATCATATTTGGTTTTCATAAAGACTTAGAAAAATATGAAAGTACCCAAATTGCCCAACTTCATAGGGGGGTTTGGAGTGTCATTTAAAGTTCCTGCATTGGATCCCACTTACTCCAAAACGCGTTTTTCATGCACGCCAGACGAAGGAGAACAGGATGCGATCAAGTTTGAATACAAAACATTTAACCCAGGAACTTTCCAGCTTGGGTCAGTAATGACAGGTTTAACTCACTTAGCTATGGCCAAAAGTTGTAAGTTGCCCAAAAACATGTGTCTTTTTTATTTTTGTAAATTTGGCCACTATTAGTTTAGTCAGATTACAGCATCACTTGAATCATATTTGGTTTTCATAAAGACTTAGAAAAACATGAAAGTACCCAAATTGCCTAGCTTCGTAGGGGGGTTTAGAGTGTCATTTAAAGTTCCTGCATTGGATCCCACTTACTCCAAAACGCGTTTTTCATGCACGCCAGACGAAGGAAAACAGGGTGCAATCAAGTTTAAATACAAAACATTCAACCCAGGAACTTTTCAGCTTGGGTCAGTAATGACAGGTTTAACTCACTTAGCTATGGCCAAATGTTGTAAGTTGCCCAGAAACATGTCTTTTTTATTTTTGTGAATTTGGCCACTATTAGTTTAGTCAGATTACAGCATCACTTGAATCATATTTGGTTTTCATAAAGACTTAGAAAAATATGAAAGTACCCAAATTGCCCAACTTCATAGGGGGGTTTGGAGTCGCATTTAAAGTTCCTGCATTGGATCCCACTTACTCCAAAACGCGTTTTTCATGCACGCCAGACGAAGGAGAACAGGATGCGATCAAGTTTAAATACAAAACATTCAACCCAGGAACTTTCCAGCTTGGGTCAGTAATGACAGGTTTAACTCACTTAGCTATGGCCAAAAGTTGTAAGTTGCCCAGAAACATGTGTCTTTTTTATTTTTGTAAATTTGGCCACTATTAGTTTAGTCAGATTACAGCATCACTTGAATCATATTTGGTTTTCATAAAGACTTAGAAAAATATGAAAGTACCCAAATTGCCCAACTTCATAGGGGGGTTTGGAGTGTCATTTAAAGTTCCTGCATTGGATCCCACTTACTCCAAAACGCGTTTTTCATGCACGCCAGACGAAGGAGAACAGGATGCGATCAAGTTTGAATACAAAACATTTAACCCAGGAACTTTCCAGCTTGGGTCAGTAATGACAGGTTTAACTCACTTAGCTATGGCCAAAAGTTGTAAGTTGCCCAAAAACATGTGTCTTTTTTATTTTTGTAAATTTGGCCACTATTAGTTTAGTCAGATTACAGCATCACTTGAATCATATTTGGTTTTCATAAAGACTTAGAAAAACATGAAAGTACCCAAATTGCCTAGCTTCGTAGGGGGGTTTAGAGTGTCATTTAAAGTTCCTGCATTGGATCCCACTTACTCCAAAACGCGTTTTTCATGCACGCCAGACGAAGGAAAACAGGGTGCAATCAAGTTTAAATACAAAACATTCAACCCAGGAACTTTTCAGCTTGGGTCAGTAATGACAGGTTTAACTCACTTAGCTATGGCCAAATGTTGTAAGTTGCCCAGAAACATGTCTTTTTTATTTTTGTGAATTTGGCCACTATTAGTTTAGTCAGATTACAGCATCACTTGAATCATATTTGGTTTTCATAAAGACTTAGAAAAATATGAAAGTACCTAAATTGCCCAGCTTCGTAGGGGGGTTTGGAGTGTCATTTAAAGTTCCTGCATTGGATCCCACTTACTCCAAAACGCGTTTTTCATGCACGCCAGACGAAGGAGAACAGGATGCGATCAAGTTTAAATACAAAACATTCAACCCAGGAACTTTCCAGCTTGGGTCAGTAATGACAGGTTTAACTCACTTAGCTATGGCCAAAAGTTGTAAGTTGCCCAGAAACATGTGTCTTTTTTATTTTTGTAAATTTGGCCACTATTAGTTTAGTCAGATTACAGCATCACTTGAATCATATTTGGTTTTCATAAAGACTTAGAAAAATATGAAAGTACCCAAATTGCCCAACTTCATAGGGGGGTTTGGAGTGTCATTTAAAGTTCCTGCATTGGATCCCACTTACTCCAAAACGCGTTTTTCATGCACGCCAGACGAAGGAGAACAGGATGCGATCAAGTTTAAATACAAAACATTCAACCCAGGAACTTTCCAGCTTGGGTCAGTAATGACAGGTTTAACTCACTTAGCTATGGCCAAAAGTTGTAAGTTGCCCAGAAACATGTGTCTTTTTTATTTTTGTAAATTTGGCCACTATTAGTTTAGTCAGATTACAGCATCACTTGAATCATATTTGGTTTCCATAAAGACTTAGAAAAATATGAAAGTACCCAAATTGCCCAACTTCATAGGGGGGTTTGGAGTGTCATTTAAAGTTCCTGCATTGGATCCCACTTACTCCAAAACGCGTTTTTCATGCACGCCAGACGAAGGAGAACAGGATGCGATCAAGTTTGAATACAAAACATTTAACCCAGGAACTTTCCAGCTTGGGTCAGTAATGACAGGTTTAACTCACTTAGCTATGGCCAAAAGTTGTAAGTTGCCCAAAAACATGTGTCTTTTTTATTTTTGTAAATTTGGCCACTATTAGTTTAGTCAGATTACAGCATCACTTGAATCATATTTGGTTTTCATAAAGACTTAGAAAAACATGAAAGTACCCAAATTGCCTAGCTTCGTAGGGGGGTTTAGAGTGTCATTTAAAGTTCCTGCATTGGATCCCACTTACTCCAAAACGCGTTTTTCATGCACGCCAGACGAAGGAAAACAGGGTGCAATCAAGTTTAAATACAAAACATTCAACCCAGGAACTTTTCAGCTTGGGTCAGTAATGACAGGTTTAACTCACTTAGCTATGGCCAAATGTTGTAAGTTGCCCAGAAACATGTCTTTTTTATTTTTGTGAATTTGGCCACTATTAGTTTAGTCAGATTACAGCATCACTTGAATCATATTTGGTTTTCATAAAGACTTAGAAAAATATGAAAGTACCCAAATTGCCCAACTTCATAGGGGGGTTTGGAGTGTCATTTAAAGTTCCTGCATTAAATCCCACTTACTCCAAAACGCGTTTTTCATGCACGCCAGACGAAGGAGAACAAGATGCAATCAAGTTTGAATACAAAACATACAACCCAGGAACTTTCCAGCTTGGGTCAGTAATGACAGGTTTAGGTTAGGTTAGAGTTAGTTTAGGTTTAACTCACTTAGCTATGGCCAAAAGTTGTAAGTTGCTCAGAAACATGTGTCTTTTTTATTTTTGTAAATTTATTTACTATTAGTTTGGTCAGATTACAGCATCACTTGAATCATATTTGGTTTTCATAAAGACTTAGAAAAATATGAAAGTACCTAAATTGCCCAGCTTCGTAGGGGGGTTTGGAGTGTCATTTAAAGTTCCTGCATTAAATCCCACTTACTCCAAAACGCGTTTTTCATGCACGCCAGACGAAGGAGAACAAGATGCAATCAAGTTTAAATACAAAACATACAACCCAGGAACTTTCCAGCTTGGGTCAGTAATGACAGGTTTAACTCACTTAGCTATGGCCAAAAGTTGTAAGTTGCCCAGAAACATGTGTCTTTTTTATTTTTGTAAATTTGGCCACTATTAGTTTAGTCAGATTACAGCATCACTTGAATCATATTTAGTTTTTATAAAGACTTAGAAAAATATGAAAGTACCTAAATTGCCCAGCTTCGTAGGGGGGTTTGGATTGTCATTTGAAGTTCCTGCATTGGATCCCACTAACTCCAAAACGCGTTTTTCATGCACGCCAGACGGAGGAGAACAGGATGCAATCAAGTTTGAATACAAAACATTCAACCAAGGAACTTTCCAGCTTGGGTCAGTAATGACAGGTTTAACTCACTTAGCTATGGCCAAAAGTTGTAAGTTGCTCAGAAACATGTGTCTTTTTTATTTTTGTAAATTTGGCCACTATTAGTTTAGTCAGATTACAGCATCACTTGAATCATATTTGGTTTTCATAAAGACTTAGAAAAATATGAAAGTACCTAAATTGCCCAGCTTCGTAGGGGGGTTTGGAGTGTCATTTAAAGTTCCTGCATTGAATCCCACTTACTCCAAAACGCGTTTTTCATGCACGCCAGACAAAGGAGAACAGGATGCGATCAAGTTTAAATACAAAACATACAACCCAGGAACTTTCCAGCTTGGGTCAGTAATGACAGGTTTAACTCACTTAGCTATAGCCAAAAGTTGTAAGTTGCTCAGAAACATGTGTCTTTTTTATTTTTGTAAATTTGGCCACTATTAGTTTAGTCAGATTACAGCATCACTTGAATCATATTTAGTTTTTATAAAGACTTAAAAAAATATGAAAGTACCCAAATTGCCCAGCTTCGTAGGGGGGATTGGAGTGTCATTTAAAGTTCCTGCACTCAGTCCCACTAACTTTAAAAGGCGTTTTATTTTTGTAAATGATGCACGCATCGTTTGTAATTATACCTGTTCAAGTTATTTATGTTGTATTGCATCAGTACCATGTAGTTAGTTACTTACAATTGTTGCACGTATCAGGTACTAAAGGATCGTATGTTAATGCTGTTGTGGGTACAGTCAAAGGTTCTTTTACAATCTTGATGACATCATTCGTGAAAGATTACTGTTTATGCATTTTTTAATATCGTTACATTAAGATAGGTGAGTTTTTAAAAAGTGACTTGAGTGACTTTATTTGAGTGACATGAAATATAACCATTTCTACTAATTGTCATTTTTGCAGACTTTAAAACTGAAATTGATATACTTGCTATAATGATTTATACGCGGAACTTTCAAACGCAATAAATTATTTTAAAGTGACCGGACGCCAGACGCATATAATATTGTCGAGCCAAAACCGAATACTAAAAATATTATGTTTAATCTCGAAATGCAAAAAATATCGTCACTTCGACTCATACACTTTGGACAAAGCATGGCAGCGTAAATAGTTTTTAATTATTATAATTAAACAATAAGTCGTTTTTAATAGAAAGTAATTATTTGTAGTTAGAAAAGCAGTAAATAATAGTGCATTTGGCATTGCCATTAGCATTGCTGATAAAATTCATTTGAAAAAATGACATTGCGATGTATATTTTTATTTTAGCATGAAAAACATCTAATTTCCTTAACACCTATTAGGTTGTGTGTTAAGCTTTCAGTATTAAACCTTATCTCACCTCTATACATTTAGGAACAAGTTTAGGAATTCATGACATTATTTCATTTCTGTACGTATGGAAAATGGAATAACTTCTAGTGTTCTAGATTATTTTGTGCAAGTCGTTAACATTCACTGCACCCCTGATATTGGTTTTTATTTTGAAATCGGCTTCTGCTGAAACATATTCTTTATTAGGCTTCCTTCTGATCAACAAATAGAAAATGTAGCTCATTTAAAGTCGTACATCGAAGAGTTTTTCCAAATTTCATTACCAACAAGCCTTTACTCCTTGAATAAGAATGTTCTTGAAAATTTGGAAGAGGTTGAAAGTTTCAATTTTTTTGCACATTTACAAATTTTGTAAGTAAGGGCACACCTATTGATCGATTACGCAAGCAATAAAATCAGACAAACTTGTATTTGTACTTTGAAACAAAAATTTGTCTTTTCACTACTATTACTATTATTAAAATTTTAGATTTCGTGCTCCTGCGAATGCTGATAATGTACCTTGAATTTTCAAATCTTTGAAAACAACCGCTGCATCGGATGAACGTCGATGTCTGTCAAATAAAGAGTTACGTAAGCAGCATGGAATTACTTCTTAAATAAAAATAATATTGAGCCGAGATGAAAACGAAGCTCAAAGTGGAATGACTCTTGGTTGCAGTCCTTATTGTAGCTCAACGTCGGTATCCTCTAAACAAGTTTAGCCGAGCAACAACGAACCCTCTGAATACCCAGCTAGAAACACAAGAAGTAAAAACATTGTTGCTAGAGAAATTAGACGTGAAAAATTTCAGAAAATTGGGTACGCAGCTCCCGTATCCTAAATCGTATACCTAAATTGGCCTCTAAATCATAAAAAACTTAAACGAATACAAAAAATTGTGCACATTTATTCACTTGTGATTTATTATTACCTCTTTCGAAGCTGAATTTTTTTGCTCATATTTATATTGCTGACTATTGCGTGCTGCGTTGTATTGTGAAATAAAATAAATATATCTGTGATACTGATAGGTTTTATTCACTTAGCTATGGCAAAAAGTTGTAAGTTGCCTAGAAACATGTGTCGTTTTTATTTTTGTAAATTTTACTATTATTAGTAGGATTTAATTCCTTTAGCTATGACCAAAAGTTGTAAGTTGCGCTGCAACATGTGTCTTTTTTATTTTTGTAAATTTTGATACTATTAGTTTAGTCAGATAACAGCATCACTGGAATCATATTAGATTTTTGTAAAGACTTAAAAAAATATGAAAGTACATAAATTGCCTAGATTTTTAGTGGAGTTTAAATGCTTTTAGGATAATTTAATAATTCTTTTTAGTTTTTATTATAGTTTGTCATCAATGCTGTTTTAATTTTAATTAGAATTTTGCAACGTAAAAAGTAAGGTTCAATACTTTTTGTCAAATGTTTATACAATTTTTGCATAAAGAGCTTTTAAACGAAAAGCAAACTTTAATAAACTAATAAATTAAATTTAAATATTTTTTTGTTTAATATTATTGTATTTTTATTTCCCAGGCTGTGCTTTTAGCTTGTATTTCCTTTCTAGATGCTCAAAACCTGCTGGTTCTTTATGGCACGCTTTTTCTTGTTTGGCAGACTGTACCCACGGCTCTTGTTTTTGCTGCTCAGGTTGTGGTCCCTTTTGATTACTTGGAAATATGTGTTTGTGTACATCATGCTCTACCGACACATCCTGATTTACCTCCTAAACAACATTTTAATACAAATATAATAATAATAATGTACTATGATTCATTAATTTTAAAATTTCACGTTGTTTTGCACTTCTACTTATTTTTGCTTTTCACAGTATATTTGTAAAACTGTAATAAATTGTTATTAGGTATGTAATACCTATTGTTGCTGTAATAAATATTTAGGCCTGTACTGGATGTAAACAAACCTTCACTCTTTAAACGCGACGACGCCGGGTTGTACATCCTTTGTAATTATACCTCTTTAAGTTATTTATGTTGTATTGCATTAGTACTATGTAATAAGTTACTTACAATTGTTGCACGTATCAGGTACTAAAGGGTCGTATGTTATTGCTGTTGTGGGTACAGTCAAAGGTTCTTCTACAATCTTGATGACATCATTCGTGAAAGATTACTGTTTATGCATTTTTTAATGTCGTAACATTAGGATAGGTGAGTCTTTAAAGAGTGACTTGAGTGACTTTATTTAAGTGATATCAAATATACCTATCTCTACGAATTGTCATTATTGCAGACTTTAAAGTTGAAATTGATATACTTGCTACTAAGATTTATACACGAAACTTACAAACGCAATAAATTATTTTCAAGGGACCGGACGACAGACGCATATAACATTTTTAAGCCAAAACCCAATACTAAAAATATTATGTTTAATCGTGAAATGCAAAAAATATCGACACCTCGACTCATACACTTTTGACATAGCATGGCAGCGTAAATAGCTTCCAATTATTATAAATAAACAATAGGTTAGGTTAGGTTAGGTTAGGTTAGGTTTAATTCACTTAGCTATGGCCAAAAGTTGTAAGTTGCCCAGAAACATGTGTCTTTTTTATTTTTGTAAATTTTGCCACTATTAGTTTAGTCAGATTACAGCATCACTTGAATCATATTTGATTTTCATAAAGACTTAGAAAAATATGAAAGTACCTAAATTGCCCAGCTTCGTAGGGGGGTTTGGAGTGTCATTTAAAGTTCCTGCATTAGATTCCACTTACTCCAAAACGCGTTTTTCATGCACGCCAGACGAAGGAGAACAGGATGCAATCAAGTTTGAATACAAAACATTCAACCAAGGAACTTTCCAGCTTGAGTCAGTAATGACAGGTTTAACTCACTTAGCTATGGCCAAAAGTTGTAAGTTGCTCAGAAACATGTGTCTTTTTTATTTTTGTAAATTTGGCCACTATTAGTTTAGTCAGATTACAGCATCACTTGAATCATATTTGGTTTTCATAAAGACTTAAAAAAATATGAAAGTACCTAAATTGCCCAGCTTCGTAGGGGGGTTTGGAGTGTCATTTAAAGTTCCTGCATTAGATTCCACTTACTCCAAAACGCGTTTTTCATGCACGCCAGACGAAGAAGAACAGGATGCAATCAAGTTTGAATACAAAACATTCAACCAAGGAACTTTCCAGCTTGAGTCAGTAATGACAGGTTTAACTCACTTAGCTATGGCCAAAAGTTGTAAGTTGCTCAGAAACATGTGTCTTTTTTATTTTTGTAAATTTGGCCACTATTAGTTTAGTCAGATTACAGCATCACTTGAATCATATTTGGTTTTCATAAAGACTTAGAAAAATATGAAAGTACCTAAATTGCCCAGCTTCGTAGGGGGGTTTGGAGTGTCATTTAAAGTTCCTGCATTGGATCCCACTTACTCCAAAACGCGTTTTTCATGCACGCCAGACGAAGGAAAACAGGATGCAATCAAGTTTAAATACAAAACATTCAACCAAGGAACTTTTCAGCTTGGGTCAGTAATGACAGGTTTAACTCACTTAGCTATGGCCAAAAGTTGTAAGTTGCTCAGAAACATGTGTCTTTTTTATTTTTGTAAATTTGGCCACTATTAGTTTAGTCAGATTACAGCATCACTTGAATCATATTTGGTTTTCATAAAGACTTAGAAAAATATGAAACTACCTGAATTGCCCAGCTTCGTAGGGGGGTTTGATGTGTCATTTAAAGTTCCTGCATTGGATCCCACTTACTCCAAAACGCGTTTTTCATGCACGCCAGACGAAGTAGAACAGGATGCAATCAAGTTTGAATACAAAACATACAACCCAGGAACTTTCCAGCTTGGGTCAGTAATGACAGGTTTAACTCACTTAGCTATGGCCAAAAGTTGTAAGTTGCTCAGCAACATGTGTCTTTTTTATTTTTGTAAATTTGGCCACTATTAGTTTAGTCAGATTACAGCATCACTTGAATCATATTTAGTTTTTATAAAGACTTAGAAAAATATGAAAGTACCTAAATTGCCCAGCTTCGTAGGGGGGTTTGGAGTGTCATTTAAAGTTCCTGCATTGGATCCCACTTACTCCAAAACGCGTTTTTCATGCACGCCAGACGAAGGAGAACAGGATGCAATCAAGTTTGAATACAAAACATTCAACTAAGGAACTTTGCAGCTTGGGTCAGTAATGACAGGTTTAACTCACTTAGCTATGGCTAAAAGTTGTAAGTTGCTCAGAAACATGTGTCTTTTTTATTTTTGTAAATTTGGCCACTATTAGTTTAGTCAGATTACAGCATCACTTGAATCATATTTAGTTTTTATAAAGACTTAGAAAAATATGAAAGTACCTCAATTGCCCAGCTTCGTAGGGGGGTTTGGAGTGTCATTTAAAGTTCCTGCATTGAATCCCACTTACTCCAAAACGCGTTTTTCATGCACGCCAGACGAAGGAGAACAGGATGCAATCAAGTTTGAATACAAAACATACAACCCAGGAACTTTCCAGCTTGGGTCAGTAATGACAGGTTTAGGTTAGGTTAGAGTTAGTTTAGGTTTAACTCACTTAGCTATGGCCAAAAGTTGTAAGTTGCCCAGAAACATGTGTCTTTTTTATTTTTGTAAATTTGGCCACTATTAGTTTAGTCAGATTACAGCATCACTTGAATCATATTTAGTTTTTATAAAGACTTAAAAAAATATGAAAGTACCTAAATTGCCCAGCTTCGTAGGGGGGTTTGGAGTGTTATTTAAAGTTCCTGCATTGGATTCCACTAACTCTAAAACGCGTTTTTCATGCACGCCAGACGAAGGAGAACAGGATGCAATCAAGTTTGAATACAAAACATTCAACCAAGGAACTTTCCAGCTTGGGTCAGTAATGACAGGTTTAACTCACTTAGCTATGGCCAAAAGTTGTAAGTTGCTCAGAAACATGTGTCTTTTTTATTTTTGTAAATTTATTTACTATTAGTTTGGTCAGATTACAGCATCACTTGAATCATATTTGGTTTTCATAAAGACTTAGAAAAATATGAAAGTACCTAAATTGCCCAGCTTCGTAGGGGGGTTTGGAGTGTCATTTAAAGTTCCTGCATTAAATCCCACTTACTCCAAAACGCGTTTTTCATGCACGCCAGACGAAGGAGAACAAGATGCAATCAAGTTTAAATACAAAACATACAACCCAGGAACTTTCCAGCTTGGGTCAGTAATGACAGGTTTAACTCACTTAGCTATGGCTAAAAGTTGTAAATTGCTCAGAAACATGTGTCTTTTTTATTTTTGTAAATTTGGCCACTATTAGTTTAGTCAGATTACAGCATCACTTGAATCATATTTAGTTTTTATAAAGACTTAGAAAAATATGAAAGTACCTCAATTGCCCAGCTTCGTAGGGGGGTTTGGAGTGTCATTTAAAGTTCCTGCATTGAATCCCACTTACTCCAAAACGCGTTTTTCATGCACGCCAGACGAAGGAGAACAGGATGCAATCAAGTTTGAATACAAAACATACAACCCAGGAACTTTCCAGCTTGGGTCAGTAATGACAGGTTTAGGTTAGGTTAGAGTTAGTTTAGGTTTAACTCACTTAGCTATGGCCAAAAGTTGTAAGTTGCTCAGAAACATGTGTCTTTTTTATTTTTGTAAATTTATTTACTATTAGTTTGGTCAGATTACAGCATCACTTGAATCATATTTGGTTTTCATAAAGACTTAGAAAAATATGAAAGTACCTAAATTGCCCAGCTTCGTAGGGGGGTTTGGAGTGTCATTTAAAGTTCCTGCATTAAATCCCACTTACTCCAAAACGCGTTTTTCATGCACGCCAGACGAAGGAGAACAAGATGCAATCAAGTTTAAATACAAAACATACAACCCAGGAACTTTCCAGCTTGGGTCAGTAATGACAGGTTTAACTCACTTAGCTATGGCCAAAAGTTGTAAGTTGCCCAGAAACATGTGTCTTTTTTATTTTTGTAAATTTGGCCACTATTAGTTTAGTCAGATTACAGCATCACTTGAATCATATTTAGTTTTTATAAAGACTTAGAAAAATATGAAAGTACCTAAATTGCCCAGCTTCGTAGGGGGGTTTGGAGTGTCATTTGAAGTTCCTGCATTGGATCCCACTAACTCCAAAACGCGTTTTTCATGCACGCCAGACGGAGGAGAACAGGATGCAATCAAGTTTGAATACAAAACATTCAACCAAGGAACTTTCCAGCTTGGGTCAGTAATGACAGGTTTAACTCACTTAGCTATGGCCAAAAGTTGTAAGTTGCTCAGAAACATGTGTCTTTTTTATTTTTGTAAATTTGGCCACTATTAGTTTAGTCAGATTACAGCATCACTTGAATCATATTTGGTTTTCATAAAGACTTAGAAAAATATGAAAGTACCTAAATTGCCCAGCTTCGTAGGGGGGTTTGGAGTGTCATTTAAAGTTCCTGCATTGAATCCCACTTGCTCCAAAACGCGTTTTTCATGCACGCCAGACAAAGGAGAACAGGATGCGATCAAGTTTAAATACAAAACATACAACCCAGGAACTTTCCAGCTTGGGTCAGTAATGACAGGTTTAACTCACTTAGCTATAGCCAAAAGTTGTAAGTTGCTCAGAAACATGTGTCTTTTTTATTTTTGTAAATTTGGCCACTATTAGTTTAGTCAGATTACAGCATCACTTGAATCATATTTAGTTTTTATAAAGACTTAAAAAAATATGAAAGTACCTAAATTGCCCAGCTTCGTAGGGGGGTTTGGAGTGTCATTTAAAGTTCCTGCATTGGATCCCACTTACTCTAAAACGCGTTTTTCATGCACGCCAGACGAAGGAGAACAGGATGCAATCAAGTTTGAATACAAAACATACAACCCAGGAACTTTCCAGCTTGGGTCAGTAATGACAGGTTTAACTCACTTAGCTATGGCCAAAAGTTGTAAGTTGCTCAGAAACATGTGTCTTTTTTATTTTTGTAAATTTGGCCACTATTAGTTTAGTCAGATTACAGCATCACTTGAATCATATTTAGTTTTTATAAAGACTTAAAAAAATATGAAAGTACCTAAATTGCCCAGCTTCGTAGGGGGGTTTGGAGTGTCATTTAAAGTTCCTGCATTGGATCCCACTTACTCTAAAACGCGTTTTTCATGCACGCCAGACAAAGGAGAACAGGATGCAATCAAGTTTGAATACAATACATACAACCCAGGAACTTTCCAGCTTGGGTCAGTAATGACAGGTTTAACTCACTTAGCTATGGCCAAAAGTTGTAAGTTGCTCAGAAACATGTGTCTTTTTTATTTTTGTAAATTTAGCCACTATTAGTTTAGTCAGATTACAGCATCACTTGAATCATATTTAGTTTTTATAAAGACTTAGAAAAATATGAAAGTACCTAAATTGCCCAGCTTCGTAGGGGGGTTTGGAGTGTCATTTAAAGTTCCTGCATTGGATCCCACTTACTCCAAAACGCGTTTTTCATGCACGCCAGACGAAGGAAAACAGGATGCAATCAAGTTTAAATACAAAACATTCAACCAAGGAACTTTTCAGCTTGGGTCAGTAATGACAGGTTTAACTCACTTAGCTATGGCCAAAAGTTGTAAGTTGCTCAGAAACATGTGTCTTTTTTATTTTTGTAAATTTGGCCACTATTAGTTTAGTCAGATTACAGCATCACTTGAATCATATTTAGTTTTTATAAAGACTTAGAAAAATATGAAAGTACCTCAATTGCCCAGCTTCGTAGGGGGGTTTGGAGTGTCATTTAAAGTTCCTGCATTGAATCCCACTTACTCCAAAACGCGTTTTTCATGCACGCCAGACGAAGGAGAACAGGATGCAATCAAGTTTGAATACAAAACATACAACCCAGGAACTTACCAGCTTGGGTCAGTAATGACAGGTTTAGGTTAGGTTAGAGTTAGTTTAGGTTTAACTCACTTAGCTATGGCCAAAAGTTGTAAGTTGCCCAGAAACATGTGTCTTTTTTATTTTTGTAAATTTGGCCACTATTAGTTTAGTCAGATTACAGCATCACTTGAATCATATTTAGTTTTTATAAAGACTTAGAAAAATATGAAAGTACCTAAATTGCCCAGCTTCGTAGGGGGGTTTGGAGTGTCATTTAAAGTTCCTGCATTGGATCCCACTAACTCCAAAACGCGTTTTTCATGCACGCCAGACGAAGGAGAACAGGATGCAATCAAGTTTGAATACAAAACATTCAACTAAGGAACTTTCCAGCTTGGGTCAGTAATGACAGGTTTAACTCACTTAGCTATGGCCAAAAGTTGTAAGTTGCTCAGAAACATGTGTCTTTTTTATTTTTGTAAATTTGGCCACTATTAGTTTAGTCAGATTACAGCATCACTCGAATCATATTTGGTTTTCATAAAGACTTAGAAAAATATGAAAGTACCTAAATTGCCCAGCTTCGTAGGGGGGTTTGGAGTGTCATTTAAAGTTCCTTCATTGAATCCCACTTACCCAAAAACGCGTTTTTCATGCACGCCAGACAAAGGAGAACAGGATGCAATCAAGTTTAAATACAAAACATACAACCCAGGAACTTTCCAGCTTGGGTCAGTAATGACAGGTTTAACTCACTTAGCTATGGCCAAAAGTTGTAAGTTGCCCAGAAACATGTGTCTTTTTTATTTTTGTAAATTTGACCACTATTAGTTTAGTCAGATTACAGCATCACTTGAATCATATTTAGTTTTTATAAAGACTTAGAAAAATATGAAAGTACCTAAATTGCCCAGCTTCGTAGGGGGGTTTGGAGTGTCATTTGAAGTTCCTGCATTGGATCCCACTTACTCCAAAACGCGTTTTTCATGCACGCTAGACGAAGGAGAACAGGATGCAATCAAGTTTGAATACAAAACATACAACCCAGGAACTTTCCAGCTTGGGTCAGTAATGACAGGTTTAACTCACTTAGCTATGGCCAAAAGTTGTAAGTTGCTCAGCAACATGTGTCTTTTTTATTTTTGTAAATTTGGCCACTATTAGTTTAGTCAGATTACAGCATCACTTGAATCATATTTAGTTTTTATAAAGACTTAGAAAAATATGAAAGTACCTAAATTGCCCAGCTTCGTAGGGGGGTTTGGAGTGTCATTTAAAGTTCCTGCATTAGATTCCACTTACTCCAAAACGCGTTTTTCATGCACGCCAGACGAAGGAGAACAGGATGCAATCAAGTTTGAATACAAAACATTTAACCAAGGAACTTTCCAGCTTGAGTCAGTAATGACAGGTTTAACTCACTTAGCTATGGCCAAAAGTTGTAAGTTGCTCAGAAACATGTGTCTTTTTTATTTTTGTAAATTTGGCCACTATTAGTTTAGTCAGATTACAGCATCACTTGAATCATATTTGGTTTTCATAAAGACTTAGAAAAATATGAAAGTACCTAAATTGCCCAGCTTCGTAGGGGGGTTTGGAGTGTCATTTAAAGTTCCTGCATTAAATCCCACTTACTCCAAAACGCGTTTTTCATGCACGCCAGACGAAGGAGAACAAGATGCAATCAAGTTTAAATACAAAACATACAACCCAGGAACTTTCCAGCTTGGGTCAGTAATGACAGGTTTAACTCACTTAGCTATGGCCAAAAGTTGTAAGTTGCCCAGAAACATGTGTCTTTTTTTTTTGTAAATTTGGCCACTATTAGTTTAGTCAGATTACAGCATCACTTGAATCATATTTAGTTTTTATAAAGACTTAGAAAAATATGAAAGTACCTAAATTGCCCAGCTTCGTAGGGGGGTTTGGAGTGTCATTTGAAGTTCCTGCATTGGATCCCACTAACTCCAAAACGCGTTTTTCATGCACGCCAGACGGAGGAGAACAGGATGCAATCAAGTTTGAATACAAAACATTCAACCAAGGAACTTTCCAGCTTGGGTCAGTAATGACAGGTTTAACTCACTTAGCTATGGCCAAAAGTTGTAAGTTGCTCAGAAACATGTGTCTTTTTTATTTTTGTAAATTTGGCCACTATTAGTTTAGTCAGATTACAGCATCACTTGAATCATATTTGGTTTTCATAAAGACTTAGAAAAATATGAAAGTACCTAAATTGCCCAGCTTCGTAGGGGGGTTTGGAGTGTCATTTAAAGTTCCTGCATTGAATCCCACTTACTCCAAAACGCGTTTTTCATGCACGCCAGACAAAGAAGAACAGGATGCGATCAAGTTTAAATACAAAACATACAACCCAGGAACTTTCCAGCTTGGGTCAGTAATGACAGGTTTAACTCACTTAGCTATAGCCAAAAGTTGTAAGTTGCTCAGAAACATGTGTCTTTTTTATTTTTGTAAATTTGGCCACTATTAGTTTAGTCAGATTACAGCATCACTTGAATCATATTTAGTTTTTATAAAGACTTAAAAAAATATGAAAGTACCTAAATTGCCCAGCTTCGTAGGGGGGTTTGGAGTGTCATTTAAAGTTCCTGCATTGGATCCCACTTACTCCAAAACGCGTTTTTCATGCACGCCAGACGAAGGAGAACAGGATGCAATCAAGTTTGAATACAAAACATACAACCCAGGAACTTTCCAGCTTGGGTCAGTAATGACAGGTTTAACTCACTTAGCTATGGCCAAAAGTTGTAAGTTGCTCAGAAACATGTGTCTTTTTTATTTTTGTAAATTTGGCCACTATTAGTTTAGTCAGATTACAGCATCACTTGAATCATATTTGGTTTTCATAAAGACTTAGAAAAATATGAAAGTACCTAAATTGCCCAGCTTCGTAGGGGGGTTTGGAGTGTCATTTAAAGTTCCTGCATTTAATCCGACTTACTCCAAAATGCGTTTTTCATGCACGCCAGACAAAGGAGAACAGGATGCAATCAAGTTTAAATACAAAACATACAACCCAGGAACTTTCCAGCTTGGGTCAGTAATGACAGGTTTAACTCACTTAGCTATGGCCAAAAGTTGTAAGTTGCTCAGAAACATGTGTCTTTTTTATTTTTGTAAATTTGGCCACTATTAGTTTAGTCAGATTACAGCATCACTTGAATCATATTTAGTTTTTATAAAGACTTAGAAAAATATGAAAGTACCTAAATTGCCCAGCTTCGTAGGGGGGTTTGGAGTGTCATTTAAAGTTCCTGCATTGGATCCCACTTACTCTAAAACGCGTTTTTCATGCACGCCAGACGAAGGAGAACAGGATGCAATCAAGTTTGAATACAAAACATACAACCCAGGAACTTTCCAGCTTGGGTCAGTAATGACAGGTTTAACTCACTTAGCTATGGCCAAAAGTTGTAAGTTGCTCAGAAACATGTGTCTTTTTTATTTTTGTAAATTTAGCCACTATTAGTTTAGTCAGATTACAGCATCACTTGAATCATATTTAGTTTTTATAAAGACTTAGAAAAATATGAAAGTACCTAAATTGCCCAGCTTCGTAGGGGGGTTTGGAGTGTCATTTAAAGTTCCTGCATTGGATCCCACTTACTCCAAAACGCGTTTTTCATGCACGCCAGACGAAGGAAAACAGGATGCAATCAAGTTTAAATACAAAACATTCAACCAAGGAACTTTTCAGCTTGGGTCAGTAATGACAGGTTTAACTCACTTAGCTATGGCCAAAAGTTGTAAGTTGCTCAGAAACATGTGTCTTTTTTATTTTTGTAAATTTGGCCACTATTAGTTTAGTCAGATTACAGCATCACTTGAATCATATTTAGTTTTTATAAAGACTTAGAAAAATATGAAAGTACCTCAATTGCCCAGCTTCGTAGGGGGGTTTGGAGTGTCATTTAAAGTTCCTGCATTGAATCCCACTTACTCCAAAACGAGTTTTTCATGCACGCCAGACGAAGGAGAACAGGATGCAATCAAGTTTGAATACAAAACATACAACCCAGGAACTTACCAGCTTGGGTCAGTAATGACAGGTTTAGGTTAGGTTAGAGTTAGTTTAGGTTTAACTCACTTAGCTATGGCCAAAAGTTGTAAGTTGCCCAGAAACATGTGTCTTTTTTATTTTTGTAAATTTGGCCACTATTAGTTTAGTCAGATTACAGCATCACTTGAATCATATTTAGTTTTTATAAAGACTTAGAAAAATATGAAAGTACCTAAATTGCCCAGCTTCGTAGGGGGGTTTGGAGTGTCATTTAAAGTTCCTGCATTGGATCCCACTAACTCCAAAACGCGTTTTTCATGCACGCCAGACGAAGGAGAACAGGATGCAATCAAGTTTGAATACAAAACATTCAACTAAGGAACTTTCCAGCTTGGGTCAGTAATGACAGGTTTAACTCACTTAGCTATGGCCAAAAGTTGTAAGTTGCTCAGAAACATGTGTCTTTTTTATTTTTGTAAATTTGGCCACTATTAGTTTAGTCAGATTACAGCATCACTCGAATCATATTTGGTTTTCATAAAGACTTAGAAAAATATGAAAGTACCTAAATTGCCCAGCTTGGTAGGGGGGTTTGGAGTGTCATTTAAAGTTCCTGCATTGAATCCCACTTACCCAAAAACGCGTTTTTCATGCACGCCAGACAAAGGAGAACAGGATGCAATCAAGTTTAAATACAAAACATACAACCCAGGAACTTTCCAGCTTGGGTCAGTAATGACAGGTTTAACTCACTTAGCTATGGCCAAAAGTTGTAAGTTGCCCAGAAACATGTGTCTTTTTTATTTTTGTAAATTTGACCACTATTAGTTTAGTCAGATTACAGCATCACTTGAATCATATTTAGTTTTTATAAAGACTTAGAAAAATATGAAAGTACCTAAATTGCCCAGCTTCGTAGGGGGGTTTGGAGTGTCATTTAAAGTTCCTGCATTAGATTCCACTTACTCCAAAACGCGTTTTTCATGCACGCCAGACGAAGGAGAACAGGATGCAATCAAGTTTGAATACAAAACATTCAACTAAGGAACTTTCCAGCTTGAGTCAGTAATGACAGGTTTAACTCACTTAGCTATGGCCAAAAGTTGTAAGTTGCTCAGAAACATGTGTCTTTTTTATTTTTGTAAATTTGGCCACTATTAGTTTAGTCAGATTACAGCATCACTTGAATCATATTTAGTTTTTATAAAGACTTAGAAAAATATGAAAGTACCTCAATTGCCCAGCTTCGTAGGGGGGTTTGGAGTGTCATTTAAAGTTCCTGCATTGAATCCCACTTACTCCAAAACGCGTTTTTCATGCACGCCAGACGAAGGAGAACAGGATGCAATCAAGTTTGAATACAAAACATACAACCCAGGAACTTACCAGCTTGGGTCAGTAATGACAGGTTTAGGTTAGGTTAGAGTTAGTTTAGGTTTAACTCACTTAGCTATGGCCAAAAGTTGTAAGTTGCCCAGAAACATGTGTCTTTTTTATTTTTGTAAATTTGGCCACTTTTAGTTTAGTCAGATTACAGCATCACTTGAATCATATTTAGTTTTTATAAAGACTTAGAAAAATATGAAAGTACCTAAATTGCCCAGCTTCGTAGGGGGGTTTGGAGTGTCATTTAAAGTATCTGCATTGGATCCCACTAACTCCAAAACGCGTTTTTCATGCACGCCAGACGAAGGAGAACAGGATGCAATCAAGTTTGAATACAAAACATTCAACCAAGGAACTTTCCACCTTGAGTCAGTAATGACAGGTTTAACTCACTTAGCTATGGCCAAAAGTTGTAAGTTGCTCAGAAACATGTGTCTTTTTTATTTTTGTAAATTTGGCCACTATTAGTTTAGTCAGATTACAGCATCACTTGAATCATATTTAGTTTTTATAAAGACTTAGAAAAATATGAAAGTACCTCAATTGCCCAGCTTCGTAGGGGGGTTTGGAGTGTCATTTAAAGTTCCTGCATTGAATCCCACTTACTCCAAAACGCGTTTTTCATGCACGCCAGACGAAGGAGAACAGGATGCAATCAAGTTTGAATACAAAACATACAACCCAGGAACTTACCAGCTTGGGTCAGTAATGACAGGTTTAGGTTAGGTTAGAGTTAGTTAGGTTAGGTTAGGTTAGGTTAGGTTAGGTTTAGGTTAGGTTAGGTTAGGTTAGGTTAGGTTAGGTTTAGGTTAGGTTAGGTTAGGTTAGGTTAGGTATTCAGATTTTGGGGATAGGCTATTTTAAACTTGACGGTGAAAGGTTAGGGAAGGTATTTAAAAATAGTTAGTTTTTTGTTGTGATCATTTTTCACCATTGGAAGGTTAGTGTCATTCAATGCTAAGTAGCATCTAACCTTCGATTTATGTTTGAATATCTTATGTTATTTTATAAAATATGATACTACGACTACATGTATTTTTGAATTGGGTTAGGTTTTGATAGGTTACATTTAAATTTTTTTGGTGGTTTTAAAAAATGGTTAGGGGAAGTCATATACTAAAAACATTGTATATTGAATTTTTTTTTTGACGGTGAAAGGTTAGGTTAGGTATTTAAAAATTATCAGTTTTTTGTTGTGATTATTTTTTACTATTGCAAAGTAAGTGTCACTCAATGCTAAGTAGCCTCTAACCCTAGCTTTATGTTTGGCTATTTTTTAAATCTGTATGGAATATATCACTACTTAAATGGTTTTACTCAGATTAGGTTAGGGTTTAGGGGGTTAGTTATAAATTATTTGAATGGTTGAAAAAATGGTTAGGTGACGTTAAATTATCACCCTTTAATTTAGATTTTCTTCAGGTTTAACTGAGATCTGTATTGAACCGGCAGATACTTAACAGTAAGTAATAAAATTTAGGATAAGTGTTACTTAGGTTATCTAAATTCAGTAGCCTACATCGTTAGTCTTAAGTGAAACGAATTGCCTATTTGTAGAGAAATAACTCAAGCTTTGTTACATTTTATTATAATATGCTAAGCTGTGTTTAGGTTAAATTTAGTTTTGTATTAAACCGCAAGATATTTAACTGTCGATATTAGAATTTAGGATTATTGTTAACTAGGTTATTTAGCGCCAGTATCCTACATTGTAGGTGGCAGTTAAATAATATTGCCTATATGTAGACGAATAACTCAAGCTTTGTTACATTTATTTAAAAAAGTGAAAGCTGTGTTGAGGTTGGACTTAGTTTGGTATGAAACTGGCAAATACTTTCTTGTCAGTAATGAAATTTAGAATTACTGTTATCTAGGTTGTTCATGGCCAGTATCCTACATTGTAGTTCGCAGTTAAAATATATTGCCTATTTGTGGACAAATAACTTAAGCTTTGTTGCATGTAATTAGAAAAGTTAAAGCTGTTTAAACCGGCAATTAATAAATAAACAGAGTCACGCTTTCGGTTTATGAGTCCTTGTATGTCAAGTAACTAAGATTCATTTTGTGCAGTTTTAGAAATAAAAACCTGCCCATTTGATACGTTTAGGCTGTGTAGATATACTAAGATTACATAGTAAAGGCCTATGCAGCTATATGTTGTATCAAATCGGCAGATTTTGCAAATTGCATTACAAAGTCTAGGATTTCACTTTATTGCATCAATTGTAACCTAAATCCGACTTTTTATGAGAATGTTTACAAAATCTGCCTAATTGTAGGACTTTTCAGGTGCAACTATATGCAGCGAACCTTTGCATGTAAAAACATAGTACTTGAAAAACATGGTCTCGGAACCTATCTTTAAACCGGCAATTATTAACTTAACAGAGTCACGCTTTCGGTTTCTAAGTCCTTGTATATCAAGTAACTTAGATTGGACTTGGTCAGATGTAGAAATGAAAACCTGCCGATTTGATACGTTTAAGCTGTGTAGATATACTAAGATTACATAGTAAAGGCCTATGCAGCTATATGTTGTATCAAATCGGCAGATTTTGCGAATTGCATTACAATGTCTAGGATTTCACTTTATTGCATCAATTGTAACCTAAATCCGACTTTTTATGAGAATGTTCACAAAATCTGCCTAATTGTAGGACTTTTCAGGTGCAACTATATGCAGCGAACCTTTGCATGTAAAAACATAGTACTTGAAAAACATGGTCTCGGAACCTATCTTTAAACCGGCAATTATTAACTTAACAGAGTCACGCTTTCGGTTTCTAAGTCCTTGTATATCAAGTAACTTAGATTGGACTTGGTCAGATGTAGAAATGAAAACCTGCCGATTTGATACGTTTAAGCTGTGTAGATATACTAAGATTACATAGTAAAGGCCTATGCAGCTATATGTTGTATCAAATCGGCAGATTTTGCGAATTGCATTACAATGTCTAGGATTTCACTTTATTGCATCAATTGTAACCTAAATCCGACTTTTTATGAGAATGTTCACAAAATCTGCCTAATTGTAGGACTTTTCAGGTGCAACTATATGCAGCGAACCTTTGCATGTAAAAACATAGTACTTGAAAAACATGGTCTCGGAACCTATCTTTAAACCGGCAATTATTAACTTAACAGAGTCACGCTTTCGGTTTCTAAGTCCTTGTATATCAAGTAACTTAGATTGGACTTGGTCAGATGTAGAAATGAAAACCTGCCGATTTGATACGTTTAAGCTGTGTAGATATACTAAGATTACATCGTAAAGGCCTATGCAGCTATATGTTGTATCAAATCGGCAGATTTTGCGAATTGCATTACAATGTCTAGGATTTCACTTTATTGCATCAATTGTAACCTAAATCCGACTTTTTATGAGAATGTTCACAAAATCTGCCTAATTGTAGGACTTTTCAGGTGCAACTATATGCAGCGAACCTTTGCATGTAAAAACATAGTACTTGAAAAACATGGTCTCGGAACCTATCTTTAAACCGGCAATTATTAACTTAACAGAGTCACGCTTTCGGTTTCTAAGTCCTTGTATATCAAGTAACTTAGATTGGACTTGGTCAGATGTAGAAATGAAAACCTGCCGATTTGATACGTTTAAGCTGTGTAGATATCGTAAGATTACATCGTAAAGGCCTATGCAGCTATATGTTGTATCAAATCGGCAGATTTTGCGAATTGCATTACAATGTCTAGGATTTCACTTTATTGCATCAATTGTAACCTAAATCCGACTTTTTATGAGAATGTTCACAAAATCTGCCTAATTGTAGGACTTTTCAGGTGCAACTATATGCAGCGAACCTTTGCATGTAAAAACATAGTACTTGAAAAACATGGTCTCGGAACCTATCTTTAAACCGGCAATTATTAACTTAACAGAGTCACGCTTTCGGTTTCTAAGTCCTTGTATATCAAGTAACTTAGATTGGACTTGGTCAGATGTAGAAATGAAAACCTGCCGATTTGATACGTTTAAGCTGTGTAGATATACTAAGATTACATCGTAAAGGCCTATGCAGCTATATGTTGTATCAAATCGGCAGATTTTGCGAATTGCATTACAATGTCTAGGATTTCACTTTATTGCATCAATTGTAACCTAAATCCGACTTTTTATGAGAATGTTCACAAAATCTGCCTAATTGTAGGACTTTTCAGGTGCAACTATATGCAGCGAACCTTTGCATGTAAAAACATAGTACTTGAAAAACATGGTCTCGGAACCTATCTTTAAACCGGCAATTATTAACTTAACAGAGTCACGCTTTCGGTTTCTAAGTCCTTGTATATCAAGTAACTTAGATTGGACTTGGTCAGATGTAGAAATGAAAACCTGCCGATTTGATACGTTTAAGCTGTGTAGATATCGTAAGATTACATCGTAAAGGCCTATGCAGCTATATGTTGTATCAAATCGGCAGATTTTGCGAATTGCATTACAATGTCTAGGATTTCACTTTATTGCATCAATTGTAACCTAAATCCGACTTTTTATGAGAATGTTCACAAAATCTGCCTAATTGTAGGACTTTTCAGGTGCAACTATATGCAGCGAACCTTTGCATGTAAAAACATAGTACTTGAAAAACATGGTCTCGGAACCTATCTTTAAACCGGCAATTATTAACTTAACAGAGTCACGCTTTCGGTTTCTAAGTCCTTGTATATCAAGTAACTTAGATTGGACTTGGTCAGATGTAGAAATGAAAACCTGCCGATTTGATACGTTTAAGCTGTGTAGATATCGTAAGATTACATCGTAAAGGCCTATGCAGCTATATGTTGTATCAAATCGGCAGATTTTGCGAATTGCATTACAATGTCTAGGATTTCACTTTATTGCATCAATTGTAACCTAAATCCGACTTTTTATGAGAATGTTCACAAAATCTGCCTAATTGTAGGACTTTTCAGGTGCAACTATATGCAGCGAACCTTTGCATGTAAAAACATAGTACTTGAAAAACATGGTCTCGGAACCTATCTTTAAACCGGCAATTATTAACTTAACAGAGTCACGCTTTCGGTTTCTAAGTCCTTGTATATCAAGTAACTTAGATTGGACTTGGTCAGATGTAGAAATGAAAACCTGCCGATTTGATACGTTTAGGCTGTGTAGATATACTAGGATTACATCGTAAAGGCCTATGCAGCTATATGTTGTATCAAATCGGCAGATTTTGCGAATTGCATTACAATGTCTAGGATTTCACTTTATTGCATCAATTGTAACCTAAATCCGACTTTTTAAGAGAATGTTCACAAAATCTGCCTAATTGTAGGACTTTTCAGGTGCAACTATATGCAGCGAACCTTTGCATGTAAAAACATAGTACTTGAAAAACATGGTCTCGGAACCTATCTTTAAACCGGCAATTATTAACTTAACAGAGTCACGCTTTCGGTTTCTAAGTCCTTGTATATCAAGTAACTTAGATTGGACTTGGTCAGATGTAGAAATGAAAACCTGCCGATTTGATACGTTTAAGCTGTGTAGATATACTAAGATTACATAGTAAAGGCCTATGCAGCTATATGTTGTATCAAATCGGCAGATTTTGCGAATTGCATTACAATGTCTAGGATTTCACTTTATTGCATCAATTGTAACCTAAATCCGACTTTTTATGAGAATGTTCACAAAATCTGCCTAATTGTAGGACTTTTCAGGTGCAACTATATGCAGCGAACCTTTGCATGTAAAAACATAGTACTTGAAAAACATGGTCTCGGAACCTATCTTTAAACCGGCAATTATTAACTTAACAGAGTCACGCTTTCGGTTTCTAAGTCCTTGTATATCAAGTAACTTAGATTGGACTTGGTCAGATGTAGAAATGAAAACCTGCCGATTTGATACGTTTAAGCTGTGTAGATATACTAAGATTACATAGTAAAGGCCTATGCAGCTATATGTTGTATCAAATCGGCAGATTTTGCGAATTGCATTACAATGTCTAGGATTTCACTTTATTGCATCAATTGTAACCTAAATCCGACTTTTTATGAGAATGTTCACAAAATCTGCCTAATTGTAGGACTTTTCAGGTGCAACTATATGCAGCGAACCTTTGCATGTAAAAACATAGTACTTGAAAAACATGGTCTCGGAACCTATCTTTAAACCAGCAATTATTAACTTAACAGAGTCACGCTTTCGGTTTCTAAGTCCTTGTATATCAAGTAACTTAGATTGGACTTGGTCAGATGTAGAAATGAAAACCTGCCGATTTGATACGTTTAGGCTGTGTAGATATACTAGGATTACATCGTAAAGGCCTATGCAGCTATATGTTGTATCAAATCGGCAGATTTTGCGAATTGCATTACAATGTCTAGGATTTCACTTTATTGCATCAATTGTAACCTAAATCCGACTTTTTAAGAGAATGTTCACAAAATCTGCCTAATTGTAGGACTTTTCAGGTGCAACTATATGCAGCGAACCTTTGCATGTAAAAACATAGTACTTGAAAAACATGGTCTCGGAACCTATCTTTAAACCGGCAATTATTAACTTAACAGAGTCACGCTTTCGATTTCTAAGTCCTTGTATATCAAGTAACTTAGATTAGACTTGGTCAGATGTACAAATGAAAACCTGCCGATTTGATACGTTTAAGCTGTGTAGATATACTAAGATTACATAGTAAAGGCCTATGCAGCTATATGTTGTATCAAATCGGCAGATTTTGCGAATTGCATTACAATGTCTAGGATTTCACTTTATTGCATCAATTGTAACCTAAATCCGACTTTTTATGAGAATGTTCACAAAATCTGCCTAATTGTAGGACTTTTCAGGTGCAACTACATGCAGCGAACCTTTGCATGTAAAAACATAGTACTTGAAAAACATGGTCTCGGAACCTATCTTTAAACCGGCAATTATTAACTTAACAGAGTCACGCTTTCGGTTTCTAAGTCCTTGTATATCAAGTAACTTAGATTGGACTTGGTCAGATGTAGAAATGAAAACCTGCCGATTTGATACGTTTAGGCTGTGTAGATATACTAAGATTACATCGTAAAGGCCTATGCAGCTATATGTTGTATCAAATCGGCAGATTTTGCGAATTGCATTACAATGTCTAGGATTTCACTTTATTGCATCAATTGTAACCTAAATCCGACTTTTTATGAGAATGTTCACAAAATCTGCCTAATTGTAGGACTTTTCAGGTGCAACTATATGCAGCGAACCTTTGCATGTAAAAACATAGTACTTGAAAAACATGGTCTCGGAACCTATCTTTAAACCGGCAATTATTAACTTAACAGAGTCACGCTTTCGGTTTCTAAGTCCTTGTATATCAAGTAACTTAGATTAGACTTGGTCAGATGTAGAAATGAAAACCTGCCGATTTGATACGTTTAAGCTGTGTAGATATACTAAGATTACATAGTAAAGGCCTATGCAGCTATATGTTGTATCAAATCGGCAGATTTTGCGAATTGCATTACAATGTCTAGGATTTCACTTTATTGCATCAATTGTAACCTAAATCCGACTTTTTATGAGAATGTTCACAAAATCTGCCTAATTGTAGGACTTTTCAGGTGCAACTATATGCAGCGAACCTTTGCATGTAAAAACATAGTACTTGAAAAACATGGTCTCGGAACCTATCTTTAAACCGGCAATTATTAACTTAACAGAGTCACGCTTTCGGTTTCTAAGTCCTTGTATATCAAGTAACTTAGATTGGACTTGGTCAGATGTAGAAATGAAAACCTGCCGATTTGATACGTTTAGGCTGTGTAGATATACTAGGATTACATCGTAAAGGCCTATGCAGCTATATGTTGTATCAAATCGGCAGATTTTGCGAATTGCATTACAATGTCTAGGATTTCACTTTATTGCATCAATTGTAACCTAAATCCGACTTTTTAAGAGAATGTTCACAAAATCTGCCTAATTGTAGGACTTTTCAGGTGCAACTATATGCAGCGAACCTTTGCATGTAAAAACATAGTACTTGAAAAACATGGTCTCGGAACCTATCTTTAAACCGGCAATTATTAACTTAACAGAGTCACGCTTTCGGTTTCTAAGTCCTTGTATATCAAGTAACTTAGATTAGACTTGGTCAGATGTAGAAATGAAAACCTGCCGATTTGATACGTTTAAGCTGTGTAGATATACTAAGATTACATAGTAAAGGCCTATGCAGCTATATGTTGTATCAAATCGGCAGATTTTGCGAATTGCATTACAATGTCTAGGATTTCACTTTATTGCATCAATTGTAACCTAAATCCGACTTTTTATGAGAATGTTCACAAAATCTGCCTAATTGTAGGACTTTTCAGGTGCAACTATATGCAGCGAACCTTTGCATGTAAAAACATAGTACTTGAAAAACATGGTCTCGGAACCTATCTTTAAACCAGCAATTATTAACTTAACAGAGTCACGCTTTCGGTTTCTAAGTCCTTGTATATCAAGTAACTTAGATTGGACTTGGTCAGATGTAGAAATGAAAACCTGCCGATTTGATACGTTTAGGCTGTGTAGATATACTAGGATTACATCGTAAAGGCCTATGCAGCTATATGTTGTATCAAATCGGCAGATTTTGCGAATTGCATTACAATGTCTAGGATTTCACTTTATTGCATCAATTGTAACCTAAATCCGACTTTTTAAGAGAATGTTCACAAAATCTGCCTAATTGTAGGACTTTTCAGGTGCAACTATATGCAGCGAACCTTTGCATGTAAAAACATAGTACTTGAAAAACATGGTCTCGGAACCTATCTTTAAACCGGCAATTATTAACTTAACAGAGTCACGCTTTCGGTTTCTAAGTCCTTGTATATCAAGTAACTTAGATTAGACTTGGTCAGATGTAGAAATGAAAACCTGCCGATTTGATACGTTTAAGCTGTGTAGATATACTAAGATTACATAGTAAAGGCCTATGCAGCTATATGTTGTATCAAATCGGCAGATTTTGCGAATTGCATTACAATGTCTAGGATTTCACTTTATTGCATCAATTGTAACCTAAATCCGACTTTTTATGAGAATGTTCACAAAATCTGCCTAATTGTAGGACTTTTCAGGTGCAACTATATGCAGTTAACCTTTGCATGTAAAAACATAGTACTTGAAAAACATGGTCTCGGAACCTATCTTTAAACCAGCAATTATTAACTTAACAGAGTCACGCTTTCGGTTTCTAAGTCCTTGTATATCAAGTAACTTAGATTGGACTTGGTCAGATGTAGAAATGAAAACCTGCCGATTTGATACGTTTAGGCTGTGTAGATATACTAGGATTACATCGTAAAGGCCTATGCAGCTATATGTTGTATCAAATCGGCAGATTTTGCGAATTGCATTACAATGTCTAGGATTTCACTTTATTGCATCAATTGTAACCTAAATCCGACTTTTTAAGAGAATGTTCACAAAATCTGCCTAATTGTAGGACTTTTCAGGTGCAACTATATGCAGCGAACCTTTGCATGTAAAAACATAGTACTTGAAAAACATGGTCTCGGAACCTATCTTTAAACCGGCAATTATTAACTTAACAGAGTCACGCTTTCGGTTTCTAAGTCCTTGTATATCAAGTAACTTAGATTGGACTTGGTCAGATGTAGAAATGAAAACCTGCCGATTTGATACGTTTAAGCTGTGTAGATATACTAAGATTACATAGTAAAGGCCTATGCAGCTATATGTTGTATCAAATCGGCAGATTTTGCGAATTGCATTACAATGTCTAGGATTTCACTTTATTGCATCAATTGTAACCTAAATCCGACTTTTTATGAGAATGTTCACAAAATCTGCCTAATTGTAGGACTTTTCAGGTGCAACTACATGCAGCGAACCTTTGCATGTAAAAACATAGTACTTGAAAAACATGGTCTCGGAACCTATCTTTAAACCGGCAATTATTAACTTAACAGAGTCACGCTTTCGGTTTCTAAGTCCTTGTATATCAAGTAACTTAGATTGGACTTGGTCAGATGTAGAAATGAAAACCTGCCGATTTGATACGTTTAGGCTGTGTAGATATACTAAGATTACATCGTAAAGGCCTATGCAGCTATATGTTGTATCAAATCGGCAGATTTTGCGAATTGCATTACAATGTCTAGGATTTCACTTTATTGCATCAATTGTAACCTAAATCCGACTTTTTATGAGAATGTTCACAAAATCTGCCTAATTGTAGGACTTTTCAGGTGCAACTATATGCAGCGAACCTTTGCATGTAAAAACATAGTACTTGAAAAACATGGTCTCGGAACCTATCTTTAAACCGGCAATTATTAACTTAACAGAGTCACGCTTTCGGTTTCTAAGTCCTTGTATATCAAGTAACTTAGATTGGACTTGGTCAGATGTAGAAATGAAAACCTGCCGATTTGATACGTTTAGGCTGTGTAGATATACTAAGATTACATCGTAAAGGCCTATGCAGCTATATGTTGTATCAAATCGGCAGATTTTGCGAATTGCATTACAATGTCTAGGATTTCACTTTATTGCATCAATTGTAACCTAAATCCGACTTTTTATGAGAATGTTCACAAAATCTGCCTAATTGTAGGACTTTTCAGGTGCAACTATATGCAGCGAACCTTTGCATGTAAAAACATAGTACTTGAAAAACATGGTCTCGGAACCTATCTTTAAACCGGCAATTATTAACTTAACAGAGTCACGCTTTCGGTTTCTAAGTCCTTGTATATCAAGTAACTTAGATTGGACTTGGTCAGATGTAGAAATGAAAACCTGCCGATTTGATACGTTTAGGCTGTGTAGATATACTAAGATTACATCGTAAAGGCCTATGCAGCTATATGTTGTATCAAATCGGCAGATTTTGCGAATTGCATTACAATGTCTAGGATTTCACTTTATTGCATCAATTGTAACCTAAATCCGACTTTTTAAGAGAATGTTCACAAAATCTGCCTAATTGTAGGACTTTTCAGGTGCAACTATATGCAGCGAACCTTTGCATGTAAAAACATAGTACTTGAAAAACATGGTCTCGGAACCTATCTTTAAACCGGCAATTATTAACTTAACAGAGTCACGCTTTCGGTTTCTAAGTCCTTGTATATCAAGTAACTTAGATTGGACTTGGTCAGATGTAGAAATGAAAACCTGCCGATTTGATACGTTTAAGCTGTGTAGACATACTAAGATTACATCGTAAAGGCCTATGCAGCTATATGTTGTATCAAATCGGCAGATTTTGCGAATTGCATCACAATGTCTAGGATTTCACTTTATTGCATCAATTGTAACCTAAATCCGACTTTTTATGAGAATGTTCACAAAATCTGCCTAATTGTAGGACTTTTCGGGTGCAACTATATGCAGCGAACCTTTGCATGTAAAAACATAGTACTTGAAAAACATGGTCTCGGAACCTATCTTTAAACCGGCAATTATTAACTTAACAGAGTCACGCTTTCGGTTTCTAAGTCCTTGTATATCAAGTAACTTAGATTGGACTTGGTCAGATGTAGAAATGAAAACCTGCCGATTTGATACGTTTAGGCTGTGTAGATATACTAGGATTACATCGTAAAGGCCTATGCAGCTATATGTTGTATCAAATCGGCAGATTTTGCGAATTGCATTACAATGTCTAGGATTTCACTTTATTGCATCAATTGTAACCTAAATCCGACTTTTTAAGAGAATGTTCACAAAATCTGCCTAATTGTAGGACTTTTCAGGTGCAACTATATGCAGCGAACCTTTGCATGTAAAAACATAGTACTTGAAAAACATGGTCTCGGAACCTATCTTTAAACCGGCAATTATTAACTTAACAGAGTCACGCTTTCGGTTTCTAAGTCCTTGTATATCAAGTAACTTAGATTAGACTTGGTCAGATGTAGAAATGAAAACCTGCCGATTTGATACGTTTAAGCTGTGTAGATATACTAAGATTACATAGTAAAGGCCTATGCAGCTATATGTTGTATCAAATCGGCAGATTTTGCGAATTGCATTACAATGTCTAGGATTTCACTTTATTGCATCAATTGTAACCTAAATCCGACTTTTTATGAGAATGTTCACAAAATCTGCCTAATTGTAGGACTTTTCAGGTGCAACTACATGCAGCGAACCTTTGCATGTAAAAACATAGTACTTGAAAAACATGGTCTCGGAACCTATCTTTAAACCGGCAATTATTAACTTAACAGAGTCACGCTTTCGGTTTCTAAGTCCTTGTATATCAAGTAACTTAGATTGGACTTGGTCAGATGTAGAAATGAAAACCTGCCGATTTGATACGTTTAGGCTGTGTAGATATACTAAGATTACATCGTAAAGGCCTATGCAGCTATATGTTGTATCAAATCGGCAGATTTTGCGAATTGCATTACAATGTCTAGGATTTCACTTTATTGCATCAATTGTAACCTAAATCCGACTTTTTATGAGAATGTTCACAAAATCTGCCTAATTGTAGGACTTTTCAGGTGCAACTATATGCAGCGAACCTTTGCATGTAAAAACATAGTACTTGAAAAACATGGTCTCGGAACCTATCTTTAAACCGGCAATTATTAACTTAACAGAGTCACGCTTTCGGTTTCTAAGTCCTTGTATATCAAGTAACTTAGATTGGACTTGGTCAGATGTAGAAATGAAAACCTGCCGATTTGATACGTTTAGGCTGTGTAGATATACTAAGATTACATCGTAAAGGCCTATGCAGCTATATGTTGTATCAAATCGGCAGATTTTGCGAATTGCATTACAATGTCTAGGATTTCACTTTATTGCATCAATTGTAACCTAAATCCGACTTTTTATGAGAATGTTCACAAAATCTGCCTAATTGTAGGACTTTTCAGGTGCAACTATATGCAGCGAACCTTTGCATGTAAAAACATAGTACTTGAAAAACATGGTCTCGGAACCTATCTTTAAACCGGCAATTATTAACTTAACAGAGTCACGCTTTCGGTTTCTAAGTCCTTGTATATCAAGTAACTTAGATTGGACTTGGTCAGATGTAGAAATGAAAACCTGCCGATTTGATACGTTTAAGCTGTGTAGATATACTAAGATTACATAGTAAAGGCCTATGCAGCTATATGTTGTATCAAATCGGCAGATTTTGCGAATTGCATTACAATGTCTAGGATTTCACTTTATTGCATCAATTGTAACCTAAATCCGACTTTTTATGAGAATGTTCACAAAATCTGCCTAATTGTAGGACTTTTCAGGTGCAACTATATGCAGCGAACCTTTGCATGTAAAAACATAGTACTTGAAAAACATGGTCTCGGAACCTATCTTTAAACCGGCAATTATTAACTTAACAGAGTCACGCTTTCGGTTTCTAAGTCCTTGTATATCAAGTAACTTAGATTGGACTTGGTCAGATGTAGAAATGAAAACCTGCCGATTTGATACGTTTAGGCTGTGTAGATATACTAGGATTACATCGTAAAGGCCTATGCAGCTATATGTTGTATCAAATCGGCAGATTTTGCGAATTGCATTACAATGTCTAGGATTTCACTTTATTGCATCAATTGTAACCTAAATCCGACTTTTTAAGAGAATGTTCACAAAATCTGCCTAATTGTAGGACTTTTCAGGTGCAACTATATGCAGCGAACCTTTGCATGTAAAAACATAGTACTTGAAAAACATGGTCTCGGAACCTATCTTTAAACCGGCAATTATTAACTTAACAGAGTCACGCTTTCGGTTTCTAAGTCCTTGTATATCAAGTAACTTAGATTAGACTTGGTCAGATGTAGAAATGAAAACCTGCCGATTTGATACGTTTAAGCTGTGTAGATATACTAAGATTACATAGTAAAGGCCTATGCAGCTATATGTTGTATCAAATCGGCAGATTTTGCGAATTGCATTACAATGTCTAGGATTTCACTTTATTGCATCAATTGTAACCTAAATCCGACTTTTTATGAGAATGTTCACAAAATCTGCCTAATTGTAGGACTTTTCAGGTGCAACTATATGCAGCGAACCTTTGCATGTAAAAACATAGTACTTGAAAAACATGGTCTCGGAACCTATCTTTAAACCGGCAATTATTAACTTAACAGAGTCACGCTTTCGGTTTCTAAGTCCTTGTATATCAAGTAACTTAGATTGGACTTGGTCAGATGTAGAAATGAAAACCTGCCGATTTGATACGTTTAGGCTGTGTAGATATACTAAGATTACATCGTAAAGGCCTATGCAGCTATATGTTGTATCAAATCGGCAGATTTTGCGAATTGCATTACAATGTCTAGGATTTCACTTTATTGCATCAATTGTAACCTAAATCCGACTTTTTATGAGAATGTTCACAAAATCTGCCTAATTGTAGGACTTTTCAGGTGCAACTATATGCAGCGAACCTTTGCATGTAAAAACATAGTACTTGAAAAACATGGTCTCGGAACCTATCTTTAAACCGGCAATTATTAACTTAACAGAGTCACGCTTTCGGTTTCTAAGTCCTTGTATATCAAGTAACTTAGATTGGACTTGGTCAGATGTAGAAATGAAAACCTGCCGATTTGATACGTTTAAGCTGTGTAGATATACTAAGATTACATAGTAAAGGCCTATGCAGCTATATGTTGTATCAAATCGGCAGATTTTGCGAATTGCATTACAATGTCTAGGATTTCACTTTATTGCATCAATTGTAACCTAAATCCGACTTTTTATGAGAATGTTCACAAAATCTGCCTAATTGTAGGACTTTTCAGGTGCAACTATATGCAGCGAACCTTTGCATGTAAAAACATAGTACTTGAAAAACATGGTCTCGGAACCTATCTTTAAACCGGCAATTATTAACTTAACAGAGTCACGCTTTCGGTTTCTAAGTCCTTGTATATCAAGTAACTTAGATTGGACTTGGTCAGATGTAGAAATGAAAACCTGCCGATTTGATACGTTTAGGCTGTGTAGATATACTAGGATTACATCGTAAAGGCCTATGCAGCTATATGTTGTATCAAATCGGCAGATTTTGCGAATTGCATTACAATGTCTAGGATTTCACTTTATTGCATCAATTGTAACCTAAATCCGACTTTTTAAGAGAATGTTCACAAAATCTGCCTAATTGTAGGACTTTTCAGGTGCAACTATATGCAGCGAACCTTTGCATGTAAAAACATAGTACTTGAAAAACATGGTCTCGGAACCTATCTTTAAACCGGCAATTATTAACTTAACAGAGTCACGCTTTCGGTTTCTAAGTCCTTGTATATCAAGTAACTTAGATTAGACTTGGTCAGATGTAGAAATGAAAACCTGCCGATTTGATACGTTTAAGCTGTGTAGATATACTAAGATTACATAGTAAAGGCCTATGCAGCTATATGTTGTATCAAATCGGCAGATTTTGCGAATTGCATTACAATGTCTAGGATTTCACTTTATTGCATCAATTGTAACCTAAATCCGACTTTTTATGAGAATGTTCACAAAATCTGCCTAATTGTAGGACTTTTCAGGTGCAACTATATGCAGCGAACCTTTGCATGTAAAAACATAGTACTTGAAAAACATGGTCTCGGAACCTATCTTTAAACCAGCAATTATTAACTTAACAGAGTCACGCTTTCGGTTTCTAAGTCCTTGTATATCAAGTAACTTAGATTGGACTTGGTCAGATGTAGAAATGAAAACCTGCCGATTTGATACGTTTAGGCTGTGTAGATATACTAGGATTACATCGTAAAGGCCTATGCAGCTATATGTTGTATCAAATCGGCAGATTTTGCGAATTGCATTACAATGTCTAGGATTTCACTTTATTGCATCAATTGTAACCTAAATCCGACTTTTTAAGAGAATGTTCACAAAATCTGCCTAATTGTAGGACTTTTCAGGTGCAACTATATGCAGCGAACCTTTGCATGTAAAAACATAGTACTTGAAAAACATGGTCTCGGAACCTATCTTTAAACCGGCAATTATTAACTTAACAGAGTCACGCTTTCGGTTTCTAAGTCCTTGTATATCAAGTAACTTAGATTAGACTTGGTCAGATGTAGAAATGAAAACCTGCCGATTTGATACGTTTAAGCTGTGTAGATATACTAAGATTACATAGTAAAGGCCTATGCAGCTATATGTTGTATCAAATCGGCAGATTTTGCGAATTGCATTACAATGTCTAGGATTTCACTTTATTGCATCAATTGTAACCTAAATCCGACTTTTTATGAGAATGTTCACAAAATCTGCCTAATTGTAGGACTTTTCAGGTGCAACTACATGCAGCGAACCTTTGCATGTAAAAACATAGTACTTGAAAAACATGGTCTCGGAACCTATCTTTAAACCGGCAATTATTAACTTAACAGAGTCACGCTTTCGGTTTCTAAGTCCTTGTATATCAAGTAACTTAGATTGGACTTGGTCAGATGTAGAAATGAAAACCTGCCGATTTGATACGTTTAGGCTGTGTAGATATACTAAGATTACATCGTAAAGGCCTATGCAGCTATATGTTGTATCAAATCGGCAGATTTTGCGAATTGCATTACAATGTCTAGGATTTCACTTTATTGCATCAATTGTAACCTAAATCCGACTTTTTATGAGAATGTTCACAAAATCTGCCTAATTGTAGGACTTTTCAGGTGCAACTATATGCAGCGAACCTTTGCATGTAAAAACATAGTACTTGAAAAACATGGTCTCGGAACCTATCTTTAAACCGGCAATTATTAACTTAACAGAGTCACGCTTTCGGTTTCTAAGTCCTTGTATATCAAGTAACTTAGATTGGACTTGGTCAGATGTAGAAATGAAAACCTGCCGATTTGATACGTTTAGGCTGTGTAGATATACTAGGATTACATCGTAAAGGCCTATGCAGCTATATGTTGTATCAAATCGGCAGATTTTGCGAATTGCATTACAATGTCTAGGATTTCACTTTATTGCATCAATTGTAACCTAAATCCGACTTTTTAAGAGAATGTTCACAAAATCTGCCTAATTGTAGGACTTTTCAGGTGCAACTATATGCAGCGAACCTTTGCATGTAAAAACATAGTACTTGAAAAACATGGTCTCGGAACCTATCTTTAAACCGGCAATTATTAACTTAACAGAGTCACGCTTTCGGTTTCTAAGTCCTTGTATATCAAGTAACTTAGATTAGACTTGGTCAGATGTAGAAATGAAAACCTGCCGATTTGATACGTTTAAGCTGTGTAGATATACTAAGATTACATAGTAAAGGCCTATGCAGCTATATGTTGTATCAAATCGGCAGATTTTGCGAATTGCATTACAATGTCTAGGATTTCACTTTATTGCATCAATTGTAACCTAAATCCGACTTTTTATGAGAATGTTCACAAAATCTGCCTAATTGTAGGACTTTTCAGGTGCAACTATATGCAGCGAACCTTTGCATGTAAAAACATAGTACTTGAAAAACATGGTCTCGGAACCTATCTTTAAACCAGCAATTATTAACTTAACAGAGTCACGCTTTCGGTTTCTAAGTCCTTGTATATCAAGTAACTTAGATTGGACTTGGTCAGATGTAGAAATGAAAACCTGCCGATTTGATACGTTTAGGCTGTGTAGATATACTAGGATTACATCGTAAAGGCCTATGCAGCTATATGTTGTATCAAATCGGCAGATTTTGCGAATTGCATTACAATGTCTAGGATTTCACTTTATTGCATCAATTGTAACCTAAATCCGACTTTTTAAGAGAATGTTCACAAAATCTGCCTAATTGTAGGACTTTTCAGGTGCAACTATATGCAGCGAACCTTTGCATGTAAAAACATAGTACTTGAAAAACATGGTCTCGGAACCTATCTTTAAACCGGCAATTATTAACTTAACAGAGTCACGCTTTCGGTTTCTAAGTCCTTGTATATCAAGTAACTTAGATTAGACTTGGTCAGATGTAGAAATGAAAACCTGCCGATTTGATACGTTTAAGCTGTGTAGATATACTAAGATTACATAGTAAAGGCCTATGCAGCTATATGTTGTATCAAATCGGCAGATTTTGCGAATTGCATTACAATGTCTAGGATTTCACTTTATTGCATCAATTGTAACCTAAATCCGACTTTTTATGAGAATGTTCACAAAATCTGCCTAATTGTAGGACTTTTCAGGTGCAACTACATGCAGCGAACCTTTGCATGTAAAAACATAGTACTTGAAAAACATGGTCTCGGAACCTATCTTTAAACCGGCAATTATTAACTTAACAGAGTCACGCTTTCGGTTTCTAAGTCCTTGTATATCAAGTAACTTAGATTGGACTTGGTCAGATGTAGAAATGAAAACCTGCCGATTTGATACGTTTAGGCTGTGTAGATATACTAAGATTACATCGTAAAGGCCTATGCAGCTATATGTTGTATCAAATCGGCAGATTTTGCGAATTGCATTACAATGTCTAGGATTTCACTTTATTGCATCAATTGTAACCTAAATCCGACTTTTTATGAGAATGTTCACAAAATCTGCCTAATTGTAGGACTTTTCAGGTGCAACTATATGCAGCGAACCTTTGCATGTAAAAACATAGTACTTGAAAAACATGGTCTCGGAACCTATCTTTAAACCGGCAATTATTAACTTAACAGAGTCACGCTTTCGGTTTCTAAGTCCTTGTATATCAAGTAACTTAGATTGGACTTGGTCAGATGTAGAAATGAAAACCTGCCGATTTGATACGTTTAGGCTGTGTAGATATACTAGGATTACATCGTAAAGGCCTATGCAGCTATATGTTGTATCAAATCGGCAGATTTTGCGAATTGCATTACAATGTCTAGGATTTCACTTTATTGCATCAATTGTAACCTAAATCCGACTTTTTAAGAGAATGTTCACAAAATCTGCCTAATTGTAGGACTTTTCAGGTGCAACTATATGCAGCGAACCTTTGCATGTAAAAACATAGTACTTGAAAAACATGGTCTCGGAACCTATCTTTAAACCGGCAATTATTAACTTAACAGAGTCACGCTTTCGGTTTCTAAGTCCTTGTATATCAAGTAACTTAGATTAGACTTGGTCAGATGTAGAAATGAAAACCTGCCGATTTGATACGTTTAAGCTGTGTAGATATACTAAGATTACATAGTAAAGGCCTATGCAGCTATATGTTGTATCAAATCGGCAGATTTTGCGAATTGCATTACAATGTCTAGGATTTCACTTTATTGCATCAATTGTAACCTAAATCCGACTTTTTATGAGAATGTTCACAAAATCTGCCTAATTGTAGGACTTTTCAGGTGCAACTATATGCAGCGAACCTTTGCATGTAAAAACATAGTACTTGAAAAACATGGTCTCGGAACCTATCTTTAAACCAGCAATTATTAACTTAACAGAGTCACGCTTTCGGTTTCTAAGTCCTTGTATATCAAGTAACTTAGATTGGACTTGGTCAGATGTAGAAATGAAAACCTGCCGATTTGATACGTTTAGGCTGTGTAGATATACTAGGATTACATCGTAAAGGCCTATGCAGCTATATGTTGTATCAAATCGGCAGATTTTGCGAATTGCATTACAATGTCTAGGATTTCACTTTATTGCATCAATTGTAACCTAAATCCGACTTTTTAAGAGAATGTTCACAAAATCTGCCTAATTGTAGGACTTTTCAGGTGCAACTATATGCAGCGAACCTTTGCATGTAAAAACATAGTACTTGAAAAACATGGTCTCGGAACCTATCTTTAAACCGGCAATTATTAACTTAACAGAGTCACGCTTTCGGTTTCTAAGTCCTTGTATATCAAGTAACTTAGATTGGACTTGGTCAGATGTAGAAATGAAAACCTGCCGATTTGATACGTTTAAGCTGTGTAGATATACTAAGATTACATCGTAAAGGCCTATGCAGCTATATGTTGTATCAAATCGGCAGATTTTGCGAATTGCATTACAATGTCTAGGATTTCACTTTATTGCATCAATTGTAACCTAAATCCGACTTTTTATGAGAATGTTCACAAAATCTGCCTAATTGTAGGACTTTTCAGGTGCAACTACATGCAGCGAACCTTTGCATGTAAAAACATAGTACTTGAAAAACATGGTCTCGGAACCTATCTTTAAACTGGCAATTATTAACTTAACAGAGTCACGCTTTCGGTTTCTAAGTCCTTGTATATCAAGTAACTTAGATTGGACTTGGTCAGATGTAGAAATGAAAACCTGCCGATTTGATACGTTTAGGCTGTGTAGATATACTAAGATTACATCGTAAAGGCCTATGCAGCTATATGTTGTATCAAATCGGCAGATTTTGCGAATTGCATTACAATGTCTAGGATTTCACTTTATTGCATCAATTGTAACCTAAATCCGACTTTTTATGAGAATGTTCACAAAATCTGCCTAATTGTAGGACTTTTCAGGTGCAACTATATGCAGCGAACCTTTGCATGTAAAAACATAGTACTTGAAAAACATGGTCTCGGAACCTATCTTTAAACCGGCAATTATTAACTTAACAGAGTCACGCTTTCGGTTTCTAAGTCCTTGTATATCAAGTAACTTAGATTGGACTTGGTCAGATGTAGAAATGAAAACCTGCCGATTTGATACGTTTAAGCTGTGTAGATATACTAAGATTACATCGTAAAGGCCTATGCAGCTATATGTTGTATCAAATCGGCAGATTTTGCGAATTGCATTACAATGTCTAGGATTTCACTTTATTGCATCAATTGTAACCTAAATCCGACTTTTTATGAGAATGTTCACAAAATCTGCCTAATTGTAGGACTTTTCAGGTGCAACTACATGCAGCGAACCTTTGCATGTAAAAACATAGTACTTGAAAAACATGGTCTCGGAACCTATCTTTAAACCGGCAATTAGGTTAGGTTAGGTTAGGTTAGGTTAGGTTAGGTTAGGTTAGGTTAGGTTAGGTTAGGTTAGGTTAGGTTAGGTTAGGTTAGGTTAGGTTAGGTTAGGTTAGGTTAGGTTAGGTTAGGTTAGGTTAGGTTAGGTTAGGTTAGGTTAGGTTAGGTTAGGTTAGGTTAGGTTAGGTTAGGTTAGGTTAGGTTAGGTTAGGTATAGGGAGATTTTGGGGATACGTTAGCTGTAATTCACCTGGAAAGGGTATATTTTTTAATTTTTTAAAAATACTACACTAGTAGGTCAAGATAATTTGTGAAAACAAAATTTTTAATTACTATTTTTTCTACACGAAATAAATGGGTCAATATGGAGCTCCTGTCACTTGCATGCATTTTATATAAAATGTTTTCGTTAATGTATAAGTAATGGTTTGATTTTGTTTAAACTTTGTGTGAGTATGCTTTTAGTGTTTAAGGTCGTTGCTGGTGACACTGCAATTTAAATTTCTTGGTCCTAGTTTATTCGCTGGAATTGTCCATGCTGGCCCTCCTATTCAGGCTGCCTGTGCTCTGCTGCATTAAAAGAATTAAAAAAGTATGAGCTTTGCAAACGTGCTGGTATTCAACTCGTAATATAATTATTAATGTATTGATTATTAAAAGCTACCAACAAGGCATGGTATGCAATATATAAATTTACAGTTGGCATTATTCTTTGTTCATTGCGTAGCATAATATATTTACATACTTTTGACGATGATTGCCCTGATTCTGGACAAAGGTCTCCAAGTTGAGCATTCGACGACCATAGTTTTCATCCATCGCGTCCATCTGTTGCTCAAGGACAGACGTTTTCTCGTCTGTGTACCTTTTGTTTAAATGGAGTAAGCTTTGCTGATTCTGTACGTGCTGCAGTATTTTTTGATTCATTCGAACCTGTTCCGCCTGGAGATTTTCAAATAAGACTATTTTCTTACATTATCATCTTTAAACTTTGACCGAGGACGTACCTGCGCTAGACACATATACGATACTATCATTGAGCGACTGGAAAGTGAATGGCAATGCACTGTCATTAGCGGACTGGAATTTATTACGTCTACAAGGTTCAGAATTATTTAAACAACAAGGAATAGGAGCACCAACATTTGTAGGCTCTTTAGATTCTGTTTTTACCATGACGTAGCCTGTATGCATATTTATTTAGAGATTTGGAGGATAGGTAACTTGTAATACACCTAAAATGGTATATTTTTTAATTTTATTAAATACTACTTACGTTAATGTAGAAGGAATGGTTATATTTTGTTCGAACTCAGTGTGTGTGTGCTATTAAATATATATATATTTATATGTATATAAATCAAAATAAACTAATAGACTGATTGAGTTTACAGGTAATAAAAACTGTACTTGAGAGTCCGATTAAAGAAGAAATTTATTCTGTTGTATGGTCAGTCAATTGCAACGAACCTAATTTGCATGTGCAAAATTTTAGCAGTTTGCTATGCATTTTATTGACTCAAGTGGTTATTAAACAGCGTTACTACAATTAATAAATACGTAAATAATAAATGTTTAAGATGATAAATAACTAGTTGTTGTAAAAGTCGTTGGCTATTGCCTTATTTTATTAAAATGCTTTACAAAAATAGCAATGTAATTTGTAGATTCAAAAAGGTTTTAATCTATTACCTCAACATGCAAAAATAATATTAAATTATTAATATTTAGTCACCTTGATTTTAATTATACAGTTTGAGCAAACGCGTGTTGCAATATGAGTAATAAGTAGTAAATTTTATCGTTAGTTTAATTCACAAAATTTGTAATTTATTTTATAGCATTAGTGAAATTACATAGTACTAAGACTTGAATGGATATGCGAATAGGGACCAACGACCTCCGGACTTTAAAATCTGATAGCAAGAAAACCTTATCATATCCTTCTTTCCAAGCCTAGACTACCAAACCAGAGAAATGCGCACAGACTTGTGTTTAATTTGTAGTATTCAAGGACGCAGTCAGAGCGAGAGCTTAAAAAATGCGAATGGTCGTCTCAAGCTTGACCGCTGTTTACCCAATTAAGGTTAGTGAATCAGTTTTATGTTTATATTTTTATGCGAGCTTTGTTTACATGCTATCGATTGATACAAAAACATTTGCTAATAGTAGTCAGTTAATGGTCAAGAAAATAAAAGAAATTTACAAAACTAAAAAATTTGAATTTTTTAAATTTTTTAAGCCCATGTTAAAAAAAACTATTAAAGGTAGGACTATAGGTTTTTTTTAAAGAATGTAAAATATAACAGAGTATTTAATAAAAAAGTGAAATTCCCCAAAAAGTGTTTAAAGTTTTTTTAAAAATTAAATCAGTTAAAAATAATCATTTTTGAGGAACTAAGGGATTTAATTTAGGCCTTATACAATTACCAAAAACGTTTTAAAACTAGATATTCTTTCTCGCAGGGACATGTAGTACATGAATATTGAAAAAAGTTTTTTTCAAAAAGTATAGTGTCAAAGTCAGAACAGCGTGTGCTTGCATAGTAAAAAACAAGCAAAAAGAGGGATATTCCAATAGTAAGTTTAATTAAGTCTGTATTAATAATAATTTTTTCAGGTTTATTCTAGTCACTTAAGCACCAACCCAACGCTGTTGTTTTTTTTCTATTTTTCATATTATTATTTTGCCAGAATTTGTAATATGTAAAAAAAATTGCATTGTTGTTAGCATTTTCATGTATTAAAAAATGTTTGTTTTTTGTTTATAATTTTAGAGATGTAACAAAATTCGAATTATGAGTATATAAAGGTGTTGACTGTGCGAAAGTTTGCTTATTTAAAGAACAAAAGAAGAGCTGTTTTTGTTAAGGTAGTTTACATACACAGTGTACATGTATAAATATAGATTGTTTTCTTCTGGAAATTAATTATATAACCTGCGGTGTTATATAAAGTATAATATTTGTAATATTCGCTAAAACCGTGTATTTTAAACGTCTCAGGTTTACAATATTGGTTACTATAATTCACAATAGACTTGAACCTAAAAGCGAAAATGAAGCGTAGCGAAATTCCTATTTTGAAGAATGCTGCAAGTGTACTAGGTATTTTTATAATTTACGTTTACGTCAAAGATTTACATATTCAACTAGCATTCAAAACTTTATTGACATTAAATATAACGACAATAACAAATTAACAATTATGTGTGTGCTTTTATGTAAATTTGCATAACAGTTATATGTTTAGTTGTAATCATGTTTGTAAATGGATGTATTTTAATTTTTAAATTTATTTTAATAAGAGTACAATACTTCAGATAATGAAGAAGTTGAAGAGATTACAGAAAACTGGACCACGGGACCAAATAGTGTTCCTTTGCAAAAAATGTATTATGCTGCTGTTTACAAAAACTTTGTAATGGACGTCAACGATTTTGAATGTGACAATCAACTTCATGTATTCAGGTACTTTTCAAGTTATGGTAATTGCTAAAAAATAAATGGTTACGTAAAAACATATTTTAAAAAGTGTAATTGCTCAATCTAGTTTTCAGGTTGACAAGCCTATAACACTGTGTGGCATCACGTTTTTTGGACCATCCTTAAACTGCTGCAATTTTCAAGTTACTGTTCGAATTGCGATTGGTCGTCTGATTGAACGTAATATTATTTTCAAATTTTGTGGCGTCGTAATTGGACATACTAACCAGTTTATGACTTTTCCATTTCCGGATTTGCATTTGGTCGCCAACTCGACATGCATGGACTTTGACGAAACGTCTTATGGAATTTTCTTCACAATAAATGTCAGTATTTGTCTTAATTATCACTTGTTTACAGAAATGTGTTTAAATTGACTAATATAAATCACTCTTTGTCTTACGCAGGGTCCTAACACGAAGTGCTTGTCCATTAATGATGCATCTGGAAATAAGGCGTTTACCACTCAAGAAGCTGGTGTTAATTTCATATGCAAGCGCACTGATGGACAAATAGGAAGCATCATGTTCACGACTTGAAAGCGTAAGAATTGTCCAAGTATCAAAAGATGCCGCTACAACAAGTTTTCAAAAAATCAAATTAGTCATTTAATTTAAATTATGTTTGATCTCATCAAAGGGTTTCAAGACAAATAATTTTTCTTTAAAAATTAAGATTGAGTTCTATTTGTAATTTATGCGTCATACACAAGTGTAACCAATGAAATATTTTTACAAAATCTACATAAGTTAAATGAATTGAATGTCACAAAATGAAAAATATACACAACTACAATTCAGAAATAAATTCTAAAATAAAACAAACATAAGGTAAATAGGATAATAACCAGTATGTGAAACCATAATGTTGTGAAACCTATTGTCAAATTAAATGAATTAATAAATAATTGAATAAATACAATAAAAACAAGCGCGAATGATAAATTATTTTTGTGAAAAACAATACATATTGCATTCTTTTGAAACCAACAAATCAAGTTCATTATTCACTAATAAGCAAATTTACTACATAGGTGGGTCTGCAGCTGATCTGCTGTCCTAGTAATGATGTCAAGGGTCACAACTTAAATTTTTTTACACTTAAACTGTATAGGTCGCAATAAATAGTCGTACAAGACAATACAATTTGCTCGTTACGTTAGTTAATACATAAAAAAGATACATGACATTAAAATGAAAGTAATATAAGGTATAAAAAGATTTGCGAGATACGTACCTTACAATTTACCTAGTAAGGGTATATTTTTAGGTTGAATATTAGTCTATTTAGGATATACGTAACATGTAATTTACGTAGGACCAGTATGTTTAAGATACTAGACTGGTAGGTCAAGATAATTTGTGAAAACAAAATTAATGATTATTATTGCTTCTACACGAAATAAATGGGTCAATATGGAGCTCCTATCACTTGCATGCAGTTTATATAAAATGTTTTCGTTAATGTATATGTAATAGTTTGATTTTGTTTAAACTTTGTGTGAGTATGCTTTTAGTGTTTAAGGTCGTTGCTGGTGACAATGCAATTTAAATTTCTTGGTCCTAGTTTATTTGGTGGAATTGTCCCTGCTGGCCCTGCTATTCGGGCTGCCTGGGCTCTGCTGCATTAAAAGAATTAAAAAAGTATGAGCTTTGCAAACGTGCTGGTATTCAACTTGTAATATAATTATTAATGTATTGATTATTAAAACTACCAACAAGGCATGGTATGCAATATAAAAATTTACAGTTGGCATTATTTTTTGTTTATTGCGTAGCATAATATATTTACATACTTTTGACGATGATTGCCCTGATTCTGGACAAAGGTCTCCAAGTTGAGCATTCGACGACCATAGTTTTCATCCATCGCGTCCATCTGTTGCTCAAGGACAGACGTTTTCTCGTCTGTGTACCTTTTGTGTAAATGGAGTAAGCTTTGCTGATTCTGTACGTGCTGCAGCATTTTTTCATTCATTCGAACCTGTTCCGCCTGGAGATTTTCAAATAAGACTATTTTCTTACTATGCCATCTTTGACCTTTGACCGCGAACGTACCTGCGCTGGACACATATCCAATACTATCATTGAGCGACTGTAAAGTGAATGGCAATGCACTGTCATAAGCGGACTGGAATTTATTACTTTCACTAGGTTCAGAATTATTTGAACAACAAATTATTGAAGCAGTCCGAGAAAAAAGTTCTATTTCGTTTACTAAAGCCTTTATGAGCTTTGTTTCTTTTAGGAGCCCAAAAAAAGGGCTTATGGCATTTTTGAGCTTTTGAAACAGACTAGAAGCTCGGGTGGGTCTCTGAAAGCTCATAAAAGCGCGTTTTCTTTTCCTAGCAGTCTTGAAGGACGGAAAATATTTTGTCTACCTGTAGATTTTTTCGCTTTTCACTCTACCACTACCTAAGTACCTACTAACTACCTACAGGCTTATAGTGTATAAAATTATGGAAAACGGAGTATAGAGTGTTATTTTATTTAATATGACTGTGTAGTATGTACTGTATACCAACTACCAATACCAGAAAACCGACAAAAAACAACAAAATACTAATATAATTTTTTGTTTTCATCTTATTTAAAATTAAATATTAAATTCAAAGTGGCATGAAAAACAATATATGGCCTACATCATTACCTAAAACAAATATATAAATTAAATAGGTAGCATTAAATATTTCAAAAATAAAAAACAAATTGGTAAAACTACATCTGAACGTGTCATTGCCACTGGCACAAATTCAAGTTGTTTAACACTGACCACTTCCCATTGTAACACTAATAATCTTAAAACTGATGCTACGAATACCGCTGATACTGACCTGACTGAGCTAGCCTGTGCTAAAAACGGTAATGCAGAAAAATCAAGTAGTACAACAATCATTAGTACTACCATTCAGTAGTACTAACATTTAATAGTACTTGAATGCAGCAGTACAACTATTTAGTAGTACCACCATTCAGTTCTACTACTATTAAGTAGCACTACTATTCAGTAGTACTACCATTTAGCAGTACTACTATACAGTAGCACAACGATTTAGTAGTACTACCATTCAGTAGTACTACAATTTATTGGTACTACTAATTAGTAGTACTACTGTCCAGTAGTTCTACTGTTAGGTAAAACTACTATTTAGTAGAACTACTATTTGGTTGTACCACCATTTAGTAGTACTGCCAATGGGTTGTACGACTTTTGGTCTGACAACAGCTTTTATTTCCGTTAGCATTATCACTATAAGGGTCTTGAAATCATTACGTCGTAAAGAAAAGGGGTCTGAAAAACTTCACACTACCACTAACATTAGTCATGTCGTCATGTACAAATTGATGTATATGAAATATGGTAATGATAGGGTAGACAGACTTTGAGGAAGTCTGTATGACGTTATAGCTGTGAGATTCCTAATATTATACTATTTACTGTACCTAATCCTTCCTAAACTGTGTTTACGATATACATACTATATATAAGCGCGCCGTTCAAAAAGACAGACGTGGATAAAATAGTGCCTAAAAAGCAATTCTGAAAATTCTTGTTTTCTACTCTAAAATTGTAAAGAAAAATAACAACTTCACCAATAGAATATAGTTACCAATTTAGGAAGCACCGAAACCAGTACAGTTAAGTGTTATTTTTCATATTTTTGTAAATACCTTTTAACTTGGTAAAGTTGGAAATTCCAAATGTGTGGGAACTTGGGTGCCGGCACTCCTTTGTGCTATTAGCAATGGCTGGTGGTCGCATAGAGGCAACAGGGGTGTCGCAGAAACAGTTTCCGCACAGATGAAAATTGAAACAGCAACTCTGCTAACGGCGTATTCATGCGGAGAACTAGCTGACAGCCAAATATCCACTAAATGGCACTGACAGAGTTTGCTACACATACAAAACATCATTTTTTCACAAAATTCACACATCACAACTTCTATTTTAAGTTGTTAGTTCGGGATTTTTGCCAAAACTGATGTATTTTACACACTGCACACATATATTAAGAAAAATATTTTTTGCATAGTATGTGTACAGTGTGTACTACCCATTTATCGAAAAAATATAAAAATTAAAATAAAACTACTCTACTATGGTATTGGACAAATCCGATTCATAGAGGTGGTCCCGACATCTAAAGGTAGTGTGGGGAAGGAGGAGGAGAGCTCCAATGAGGGAGCTTGGAACATAAGCGTGCCACAAACATCCAGATTGGGTCACGTGAGAGGAGCCAAAGACATGACTCCGCCCCATGTAGACATAACTCAAATTAACATGCACCATGCGCGTGCAGTGGCTTCCTCACTTATAGATTGTCGCGACGCCATGTTAGTGCGACAAGCACGTCTAACGCACCCTACTGGTGCTCACACCCCACCCTACCCCTACTTCTTTATTTTTCTAATCCAAGAGCCTTACCACATTTATGGTGTGATACAAGGGCTTGGGAACAAAGTTCAGCTTTTTGTGGCTGACACAAATGACATCCTGCGGTCATGCATATTAGCATCGAGGAATGTCAAAGCAACAGTATTACTGCAATTGTGTGATAAAGATACAGTAGCAATACTTACTTATTGGGGGAAGCGAACCATAGTGTTTGCATCAGTCTATATGCCTGGTGACACACTTGATGTTCCGTCTAAACACCTGAGACAACTAGTATCCTACTGTGACACTCACAAGCTACCACTGGTGATCAATGCTGATGGAAATGCACATCATTTAGTGTGGGGCAGTACAAACATAAATGAGAGGGGTGATAAACTGCTTGAGTTTCTACTAGCTAGTAACCTGGATGTCGAAAATCAGGGCATCAAACCTACATTCATAGTGAAAAATCGAAAAGAAGTTCTTGATATAACTATAACAAACAGGTATGCACAAAATCTTATTCCACTATGGCGTGTTTTTGACAAAGAGTCAAACTCAGACCACCGGTACATAAGATTTAAAGTCACAAGCGCTAAACCCCCGCCAATTAAAGTGCCAAATGTAAGGAAAACAAACTGGACAATCTTTCAAAACACACTGAGAAGCACGTGAAAAGATGTAGATATTAACTGTGACCTCACACCTATTGGGTTGAAGGATCAAGCAAACCACATTACCTTGTTCCTACAGAAGAGGTTTGAGAAAGCTTGTCTAGAAACATATATCACCTGGAAAAGCAAAGCCGCTCCGTTATAGTACCCTGGACTAACAATTTTTCGCAAGAAAACTAGGAATATTTTTCAGCAGGCCGGCTTTAAATCAAAAAGAGACCCTGCTTAATGGAAGGAATACTTACTATCAAGAAACAATTACAAAAACGTTTTGCGAAAATCTTAGCGTATTGCATGGATTAACTACTGTTCAGAGATTAAGAGTCTACCAGTAGCTGCACGGGTTAGCAAAGCACTTGGAAATGGAAAACGGAAAGTTCCTTCTAGCCTTAGTATACCTGGAACGGATAATCTCATCCAGGACAAGGCTAAAATCTTAGATATTCTTCTAGCTCAACACTTTCCTAGTAATCGAAAGCTTGTAAACCCACTTATAGATCTTACTCCTATAAAGGTGCCGGAGCTAGATACTATTATAACTCAAGAAAAGCTAAAATGGGCAGTGAACAGCTTAATGCCGTATAAGCCACCAGGCCCAGACGAGATACCTCTGGCTGTACTACAGCACAGCTTACCTGTACTCACTAAACATCTCAAATTTCTATTCAAAGGATGCCTAACATTGGGCGACACACCGACAATCTGGCGTAATGCAAAAGTCGTATTTTTATTCAAACCAGGAAAGAAAGATTATAGCAAACCCACATCAGGGCGTCTAATCTCACTATTTAACTTCCTGTTAAAGACACTTGCGAGGTTAACGGATAGGCATATAAGGACTTCTAGATTAGAGGCCTTATTGCGCTCTAATAACCAGTTTGCTTACTTAAAAGGGGTATCTACTGAAGCCGCTCTACATATGTTAGTCACACATGTAGAAAAAGCTTTGCAAAGGAAAGAACTAGTTCTTGCTGTCTTTGCCGACATTAAAGGAGCTTTTAGCAATTTATTGTTCAGTGCTGTGCAGCGAGCAATAGAACGTCTGGAAATATCTCCCCTCCTCAGAAGATGGATATTTGGCATGCTCTGTAATCGACAAGTCCATTCTGAACTACAACAAGAAACTAGGACAAGAAGTGTAAAGAAAGGATGCCCACAGGGGGGTGTTCTTTCACTACTTCTTTGAAACCTAGTAATTGATGAGTAACTTGCCACCCTTAAGGCCAAAGTACCATCGATTTTAACCTAAGAATTTGCAGACGATGCAGCAATGGTGCAAAGTGGTCGAGACTTCAACGCTATTGTAAGCAGGATCCAAGCAGGTTTACGCCTGACGGATACCTTGTGTGCTAATAATGGCCTTAGGTTGAAGCCTGACAAGACGTATGTAATTGATTTTACTAGAAATCCTTGTTTTAAAGAGATACCTGTATACTATTAGGGTATCCTCTTACCCAAATCAGACACGGTTAAATACCTTGGTGTGATCCTGGATAAAAGGCTCACATGTATTTCACATTGTGAATCTAGCGGAAAAAAAGCGTCGACCACCCTTGCAAGATGCAAGCGTATGGTTAGGAAATCGTGCGGACTTCAGCCTAGAGTCGTAAGTTGGATGTACACAGCAATGGTTTGTCCGGTCCTAGACTACGCAGTTGCTGTTTGGCATTCTGCTATTCAAACTCAAAAAGCTGGTTAAGTTCTCACAAAAAGTCAAAGACACGCTTGTCTTTTGATAACAGAGGCAATGCAGAGCACACCTACGTCCGCAATCGAATGCTTGGTCGGACTGACTCCTTGAAATATACATATAACTGGTATAGCAGTTTGGACAATGCATAGATTGAGAGCTAGGGGTCTGTGGCAACCCACAAGTACTTGACCATCGCAGTCACACACGCCTTTGGGATAAATGGGTTAACAATGAACCCATCCTCCAAATAGGCACTGACTGTACCATCCTTACTCCAAAATATAGTATTTACTACTTAGTAGAAAATTAACCCAAAAATGCCTGGGACAGTGATCTATCGGAACTAGCACATGGGTATGTTTGCTTCACAGACGGATCCAGAAATGGGTGTCTCTCAGGAAGCAGCGTCCCCATTGCGCTGTGTTAATCCAATACCCCAAAAACACTGCATTAAGAATCCATCTACCTAGGCAAGTACGCTACTGTATTTCAGTGTGAGATCTTTGCAATCCTACACACGGAAAATTGGCTGCTGGGAATAGGCTGTGATGGTCAAACAACACACATCTTTAGCGACAGTCTAAGTTCGCTAAATGCGCTGGTCAAAGATACTACCGTGTCTACGCTAGTGCTTGCGTGTCACGAAAGTTTGAACTGTTTAGCCACACGCAACGTAGTTAGACTTTTATGGATACCAAGTCACACTGGCCACCGAGGCAATAAAGAGGCAGATCGCCTTGCCAAAGCATCGTATAAGAACATTGCTCCCGCACAAGAGATAATACATTTTATTCCCATTGCAACATCTGTGGTTAACATGTCTATCCGCTCTAGAGGAAGGAAAGCACATACAGAGAGGTGGATTAAAACATCTACCTGCGCGCAGTCAAAGCGATGGATTGACAAACCTTGGTATGAAAATTACTCGCTTACAAGATTCTCGCGCACACACTTAAAATGGCTGGTGGAAATACTTACTGGTCATGGAAGATTCCAGGCACACATGCACAGGATGAGACTAGCTATTTCACCTCTGTGTTCACATTGTGGACTAAAGCAGGAAACAGCACGTCACTTTCTTGCTGAGTGTCCGAGATATATAATGGTCAGGAACATTTATCTAGGTGCATGCATCTTGACAACTGATCAACTACTACTAGCCACACCAAAAAAATGTTGTCCTAATCTATGGCAACAGGTCGTTTTGCGTAATGCCTTAATTATAGCTATAGTAACAGGGTAGTCTGCAATGGGCCTATTAGTAACCTAAGCGGCAATTTGCATAGTATTATACTATGTAAGATATCTTCATATACAATACATCCTGAAAGCTCCAAAGCTCATCGCGCATACCTACCTGTGACAGCAGAAATTTTCAGCTCGACTCCCTAATGGTAAAACGCTTGACCACTCCAAAGCTCACCGACTTCTTCGGGGGCAAAACGGACTCAAAAGCTCAGCCTTAGTGATTTCTGAATCGAAAGCTCGGGCCTTCGCAGGAAAATAGAACAACGCTTCGTTCTAGTGGCTTCGTTCATTCGCTCGAACAGACTTTTTCTTACACTAAATAGAAGCACCAACATTTGTAGGCTCCTCAGATTCTGTTTTTACCATGACGTGACCTGTATGCGATGTTGTTGAACCTTGATGCTGAACTTGGTGCTATATATTTAACATGATGTTAATAGTCAACTTTAAGGTTGTTTGAGAAATTCAATAGGTGGTTCACATAACTTTGTATACAATGTTATTTTTTAATGAAAAATCATTTTAGTATATTGCTTTATCATATATTTATACACATTTAAATTTTAAATTTTAGTTTACAGTAAATTAAGATACTGCTAGGAAAACTTTAAATTCAACATCAAATTAAGCTGGATTAAACCTTTAAGGTACATAAAGGTCCTTTTGTATTATAGTAGGATTGTGTTTACTGACAATAAGTGCTTAAGTAGAACCTAGTTTTTAATCTAACAATCGCAGTTTTATTTGTTTGTAGAAAACATGGTACTATATCGAAATATTTGCCTTAATGAATACACGTATTCTATAAATACTTTACCTTTTTTTATTATTTGTAAGCTAATATTGCAATGAGCTACAATATTTTAAAAATCGACCAGGGTAGGGGGGGGGGGGCTGAAGTAGATGCTGAGCTACAACAAAGGCTCACGATAATTCATGTAGCGCTAAAAGACGATATAAGATTTATGAAAGCTCCCCTAGCATGAATAGGCCATATAAAATGTAAATTGTTGATTGGATTGTGCATGAAGAAGTGACTGACGGTGCTTTAAAAACGGTTGACATCATCTTTTGGCTAAAAGATCTATTGTCAGGGTTTATTCTGAATCTCACAATACGTATGCAGTAGTCATGTCGTCAAGCGGAAGAAGTTAATATAGAAAAGCAGGCGCATTATAACCCTTGTATTCCTTACTTTTTACTATAAACTGGTACTTTAAACTATAGAATGTGAAGGCGTCATTATGGACGAGCCGTCACTATCTGTAGCCTATTTACTAACGCATGTCTGCCATCTGCAGTAAATAATAGGAATTCGAAAAATGGTGAGAAAGATTAATTCTGAATGCCTGAGCTATTGTTCGAAGTATGGACCCCCGTCATGAGAACGCATATTTTCAGGTGCCTTAAACTATGATATTCGTGGGATGTTATGATGGACGATCACTGAATACCTTTAAACTATACGTATGTATTGTATTTATACAGCTTATGACTTTCAACCATATGGCTATGTCTACTGTTTTTATTATACAACATTTGCTTTATGAGCTTCCAGGGTGGATTAAGTGATAAAATCACAGGACCACTATAATGCAGTGCTCAGCATTACTATATTTAAGAGAAAATTGTATTTGGTGCCTAAGTAACGGCCGCCCACATTGAACAGCATAGATTATACTGAACTTCTCGAGATAGTCAGAAAGTTTTCCCACTGAGTGGAGGAAACGATACAAACAGTATGACACCAAAAACCAGCCGAGTTCTTTATGCACAGCTGAGAATGGTACTGTCTGTCTCGTCACCCACCGACAGTTCCAATCACGTGTGAAGGTATTCGAAAATAGCTAGTACTTGAGCTTCAGAGTGTAAAGATAGAGACAAACGAATTTGTTGCTTACTATACCGAAGTACGCAGGGAAGCCGAAATCTCGCAAGACTCCGTTTAAGCCAATTACCTATGCCACTGGAGATGTACACATTTCCGCATATCTGTAATTGTTCACACTAGCCCGCTTAGTTAGCTCACTCCGCCGCTCAGACCCAACTCCTCAGCCAAGCCTATCAACTTATTTCCTATTCCCATCGGAAAGGAAAGATCGGCTACCCCGGCGTATTCAGTCAAGCCAACCACAAGGAAAACTAGACTTATCGAGGACGGTGGATTTCCACCCCTCGGCCACGGACCGGGTTTTCTTTAAACTATATAGATGTATTTGTGACATATGGTTACAATGGTTTAGAACAAAATTTAAAGTTGACAATAGGGATACCAACTATATTTGTGGGACGTCATTATAGGCGATCTCTCAACACCTTTAAACTATAAAGATATATTTGTGACATGTAGTTACAATAGTTTGGAAAAAATTTAAAAGTTGGCAAAAAACTATGATATTTTTGGGACGTCATTATGGGTGATCCTTGAACACTTATAAATCATATTGATATATTTGTGACATGTAGTTACAATACGCTGGAAAAAATGTAAAAGTTGGCAAAAACTATGATATTTGTAGGACGTCATTATGGACGATCCCTAAACACCTATAAACCATATTATAGATATATTTGTGACATGTAGTTATAATAGTTTGCAAATAATTTAAAAGTTGGTAAGGGGATACCTAAAACTATGATGTTTGTGGGACGTCACTACAGACGACCCCCGAATACCTACTAAAAATATAGATTTAATGGCGACATGCAGTTAAAATTGGTGTGAACTCCTGATTGGCACAAAGCATGATAAAAAATATTTATTTTTATTTTCAAATTCGTTGGAACATGGAAAAATTTAAAAACTAATTTAAAAAGTTTTGAAAGACAAAAAAATCAGCTCAGCCACACGATTATTCTCTTTAAATCTTACTACAAGTTGGAATAAATCTTAAAGAATCTAAATAGTAACTATAAGGACTTTAAGTCATCTACTTATCTACTAATTAAAAACTACACAATGGAAAGAGATAGGCGTCACTCAATTTCGACTACCAATCACTTTATATTTGGTGCGTATAAGGGGGGTATAGTAATATCAGCTGCGATTTGGATTGAATGGACAGTAAAAGCACAGTCTCGATCGAGCCTGCGAAAAAAACTTAACCCAGCCAAGACTAAGGTAAAACATAACACTGTAATACAATGTTCACCTAGGTAAGGCTGTGATCAAAACTTACCCGAGGCAAATCTGCTCACAAAAAACCCAGGCAAGCATTAAGCAAAACCGTAAATCTGGAAATAGATGTGGCCCTAATGTAATTCGCTCAAGTCTTTGTCCTAAGCTGTAACTAAATATGACATTAAGAGGTTTTAAGTCGATCTATCGTGTAACTGGTGACGCTGAAACCAACTTTAATTGGGTTAGAAATGTTTGTGAAAGCCTAATCGTTTAATAATATTATTTATACATACCAAATGTATATGCTAAATGTCAACTAGTGCAAGTGTCAAGTCATTTGTCATAAAATATGTTTTCTCTTTATAATATTGTTTAAATAGTGAATTAGCTCAAAGTTACATCTTGCATTACCACAGAGACACTCTTTTGTAATTTATTCCTGCCTAATAAAGGGTCATAGTTTCGTTAGCATCAGTAGACACAGACACTGGCAAATTTAGTCAAGTTTATTTTTAAACTAGATTTTTTAAAAGTGCAAAGCCTGTTAGAAGACAAGTGATTATATTTTTTAATCGTTTGCCATATCCTAAAAAAATTAAGTTGCATTTGTTGCATGTGTAAATATTTATAGTTTAAAAGGATTAGTAACTAGTGGTTTTAACAATCGTTGTATAGTCTTTTATTTCACTAAAACACCACACGTTAATATAAATGTAATTTGCAAATTTAAAAAAGACTTTATCAATTACCTTTTTATGCCAAAAAGTATTTATTTATTGTCATTCAGTCTAAATGAAACTTATTTGGTTAAACTTTGTGGAGGCACATGCTTTGCATAACTGATTGCTAGTGTGTAATGGCCACATAGTTTGTTTACATACCTCATAGTAATTGCCCATGTGCAACTGCTGTGAGACAAATGCGGTTTCGCTAATTGCTGTTAGCAATTGTTTGTTAGGAACAAAATACCCTCAACTGCTAATATCAGTTGGGTAAAAGGCAGTGTCTTCAATTTTATTCAAGACATGTTTATGACAATTCATTTGCTTTTAGCTTTCTACGAACCAGTTGGCACATTAGATTTGCTACGCAGCTGTTGGCGCAAGGCAGTTGCATTTAATAAAGTTTCCCTGTAGTTGTTGTCTGTAGAACCGTAATTACAAGACAGTAGCTACAATGCAACTGCTGCAACAGTAAAGCTACCTGGAAGTTGCCACAAGGTTCTCACTACTGCACTGTTTTAAGAAAGCTGAAATTGACAGTTTGCCCTAATGTTTTAGCACCGTGTAAGTTGAAACATAAAATGTTGCCACATGATAAACGCTACAGATTTAAAACTGCAGAACACAAAGCTTAAGTAATTGCAATCAATCGTTTGCCAAATTGCAGTTATAACAAGACGATTGCTACCAGAAGATAAAAAACAACTAGCTGCTACAATGCTTTTGCTAAAAGTTATTTGCAACTCTATAGTAATCACAACACATAAAGTTCTACAGCAGTTTACACAAGTCTGTCGTCATAAGCAAGCTGCGCAAAGGTATTATTCACGATGCAGTTAGCCAGAAGACATTTGATCAAAAGTTCTTGCAACCCCGCATCTGGTGTTGTTTTAACATTAAAGGAGTATTATGCTTATAGCAGCTGCTTTGTGGTAACTGCCCCGTGACAACGGCATTACCAAAATTTTCTGGAAGCAAATGTTTTGCTGCATTTGCCAAATAATATATTGAAAAATAATCTCTGGCAATTATCGAGTGACAACTATCTGATTGCAATAGTATGATCTCTACTAAAGTGTTGCATTTTTCCTATTTTAACTGCCTTGTGGCAATTGCCTATGCGCAACATACTTGCGATAATTACAAGGTACCTTATAGCAGTTGACAATTGCGTATTATCTAATAACTGTTGACATTTGCATTGTATCAACCACACAAAACTATCCACTGGTAGCAATTGTGCAGTCCTAACTGCCTGAGAAAACTGCATAATGCCTAAAGGCAGCGGCGTAGTTTGAACACCTGGATATCATTTTCTGTGCAAATTTTTGGTGAGAAACATGTTTGGCTGGAAAAGTCATGCAGCAACTGCCTTTTGCTTAAATATAATTGCTTGGTTTTAACTGCCTGGTGCTAAAATTCTGTTGCAAATAACCTACAAGTAATTATAATACATTGTTATTTACCAACTGTGCTCAGCTGCTTAATGATAACTGCATCATAGTACATGCCTAAACGTGTTTACGCTGACAAATGTACCAGTCTCTACTATTCTTGATTCTGACGTTGTTATACATATAATACTGCTTAACATACTTGTGAATTGTATGCAGTCGTAAACTATACAAGTGGCAACCACATAATTGTAACTGTTACGTCAAAACAACAAACATTTAGCAGCGTTTTTGGTACCAAAATGCATAGTTCTAGAGCTGATAGTCGTTTACTATTCTTATAAATGAGCCTATCTTCAAGACAACAATTTAATCAAGAATTTAAAAACGCACGTAATAATTATTTTGTATTTGAGTTATTAAAGACAAATAGCATTACAATAGAAGCACGCATCAATTTTTAAAAAAATTAAAGATTACGTATAGAGATTGAATAACTCAACAGCTGCCACTATTAACTCATCAATTTTCTACTCCCAATGCCTTTTTTTGCCTTCTCCCCTTCTTTTTAATTCTAATTTCATCTACAAGACTACAAGGTAGAATTTCTTACCATGAAAGCTTAGTATAAGGAAAATCTCACTACAACATACAATTACGTGTATTCGATCCATAACTCTTATTATCTGTTTGCGGTCCATCGGCTAAAAGACAACCTTGCACTTTCTAATAAACTGCCGCATCAAACTTGCTTGATCGTGACAACTTGGCAGCAACTACCTTACGATAAACAGCTTATGACAACTTTATCAACATGTATATATTTTTTTATTGACAACTGCATTCAGGCAACTTCTTGTTAGCACATGCGTTGATAGCAATCGTCTGCGTGTGGATCTTTGATTTTAACTGCAATGTGGAAGCTATTTAATAATAAATGTTTATTGCCTATTGCCAACTAGCTACTTTCTAACTTTTGAGGCCAACTATATAATTTGAGTAAAAACTTTTGCAGTTTTAATAACACAATTATAATCTATAGATACTTTCATTGCGTTATTCAAACTATATTGTTATTTGAATAGTACTCATTTTATCCAGACTTGAGCATTATGTTTGTGCACAGAGTTGCTGTTTCGGGTGCCAAACGCTACATTTTTATTTATGTAATTGATAACCTTCAAGTTATATTTAGCGTTTGCGTTTTAAAAATTCAAAATTCGATTCAGAGTGCGATAAATTGTAGGTAAGGTTTCATCAGTAGTGCAAATCATCAGTGCAGGGTACCAATTCCTGCAAACCTAACCTACTTACGCGCTGTAGAAGATGACCTGTATATGCGTTTGCGCGCATAGCTTAGCTGTTTATTATACCATACAGTCGTCATCGTTACGCAGTCTTAGCACCTCAGCTTCGTCTCTTGTCTTCTCTATTCAAACTTAGTACATTGCATTACACTACATTCAACTACAATTACCATATGCTTATCAAGGTTATCTGTCGTTGAAACTTATTCCTGTGACATTAAATTACAATGCATTGTTTGTCCATATGCTTTACAAAATCTTTTGCTATTTTGGTCCCACATCCTATAAAATATGGTTGAGTCCCAGTCATGGACCAGTCAATACTCTCGCGTACTACAACTAACTCTACAACTCCACCGCCACGAGGGCCACTTTGTTCCTACTGTTAAGTAGGACCATGTTAAATATTAGTGGACATTTGGAGTAAGTGAGTTATAATTAAAATAGTAAAAGTATAGTGTTTAATTTTTTAAAATTCTAAACCTATATTTTTAGGTAAATTAAAAAGACAAGAACAATTTAAACCATGTTGTGAACATGTAAATTATTATTTTTCGTCAAAATGTCATCCAAGCTATAGGGTTAGTTATTTGCTTAGACACTTCTAGTACTACTCTCATGTTAATGCAGTGATGCTTTTGTAACAAGTACCAAATTATATAATTTAGAAATCAATGTTAACTGTTTGATAAGTGAAAGTGGGCTTGAATGTCGCAAGCATCGTGAAATGTAGTAAACAAATAATTTAGTTTTGCATAAATGCACGTTGGTGTAAATCTAATGCATTTTTTAAATTTTGACTTGATTTCTGTGCAGAAGAGTTTAATTGTCTTGTGAAGTCTTGTCTTATTTTACATTTTCTTTTTTGCAGGTTGTGCATTTGCAATCAATTAATTTTTCCTATATTTTTTAACAAGCATGATTAGGTGCAAAACAAACCCATAAATATAAAAAATATAAAGCTTTGCAAAAAAAGGTTTACAAACAAACTTACCTTAAAATATTTTTTTCCATAGTCGATGGTAATCTCGTCATCTTTTTTAATGTCTTTAGTAGCAAATACAAGCAATCGATAATACCCGTCCACGCATATCTTCTCTACACTGGCGTTATTGTTTGAACACTCATGATTGATAAACCGGGCTAAACAACAAAATGAGTTATCAAACATATCTAACAAGTAAATCTCGATTTGTTTTATAATGTAAGGCGTCTATTTTAAGGCTTTAATCTATGTGTCAAGCACACAACTAGAAGGAGGCCCAAATTGTCCTGACACAAGCATATATATAATTTTTCTTAAGTATCGTGTTTTACAATGCTGTACAAAGTTTTTAATTTAGTCGTTCTAAACAATGTTACTTTGAAAAATTGCCTATTGCTTGCAAAGGATCAAACCCAGTTTCTCTTTATTGTTTCAATTTACTTTATTTTTATTTTTTGGTGTAAATAAAAAATACGTTTAGGTATGCATACGTACCACTATTACTACACGAGCTTTAGCGGCATTGAAAACAATACTGTAATTATTGAGTAGGACTTGAATGTAGTAGTATAAAAATATGTGATAAATACAGGCTACATGCAGATTTACGTTCAACCTCTGGAATATAGAAATGTTACAAAAACTACATATAAAAACTAGAGCATGCAATCAGCTAGATAAAATGTTGACCAAAGAAGGTAAGCGGAAAATTTAATGGATTCAACAAGCTTACAAGGGCTCACGCGCAACACATTTTTATTCCCCCTCTTTCTTTTACCACGTATGCGTAACTTGTAAAACTAAATAGTATTTTCTAGTTGTCTGTTATTTTTTACTTGCTCCTAGTCAGCTTCATACTATACTCATACCGAAAAAAACCGTTAGCGTTTTCATATTGAACTAGTGAACCTGTTGGCCTAAATTAAACATTGATATATTAGGATGTCTGAAATACCTTATATTGACCATGGTTTTGTCTGTGTCGTTCTGTTTTTAATCTGCATCGTGCCTAATAATTAATTAAACCTATAATAAATACATAACGTCTAGAACGTTACCAAGTTGGTTATATAGGTCAACAATTTTTATGGCGTTGTTCACGTTTAGGCATCCTACCTTTTTTTAGTATCATTTACTTGAGTGCGTTTTGATACATTTCCAATCAACCTCTAATGGTAGAGCGATGGTAAAACTGATTCATTTATATAAACAAACCAAACCTGCCTGCATGCATTTGTAGTTGTTTTAAAGTATTTTTAAGAAATTTAAGAAGATAGTTTGACATGTAGCGTAGAGCAAACAAACAGACAAACAGACGGATATAGATATTCTAATAAATGCCTAATCTTAGAATCTAAATAGACGTTATTTTTTTATTTTGTCTACTTTTAAACCTTAGGTTAGTTTAGGTTAGGTTAGGTTAGGTTTAATTCACTTAGCTATGGCCAAAAGTTGTAAGTTGCCCAGAAACATGTGTCTTTTTTATTTTTGTAAATTTTGCCACTATTAGTTTAGTCAGATTACAGCATCACTTGAATCATATTTGATTTTCATAAAGACTTAGAAAAATATTAAAGTACCCAAATTGCCCAGCTTCGTAGGGGGGATTGGAGTGTCATTTAAAATTCCTGCATTCAGTCCCACTAACTTTAAAAGGCGTTTTTATTGCAACCCACACAAAAGAGAACACGATGCAATCAAGTTTGAAAACAAAAAATTTAACTAGGTTAGGTTTAATTCACTTAGCTATGGCCAAAAGTTGTAAGTTGCCCAGAAACATGTGTCTTTTTTATTTTTGTAAATTTTGCCACTATTAGTTTAGTCAGATTACAGCATCACTTGAATTATATTTGATTTTCATAAAGACTTAGAAAAATATTAAAGTACCCAAATTGCCCAGCTTCGTAGGGGGGATTGGAGTGTCATTTAAAGTTCCTGCATTCAGTCCCACTAACTTTAAAAGGCGTTTTTATTGCAACCCACACAAAAGAGAACACGATGCAATCAAGTTTGAAAACAAAAAATTTAACTCAGGAACTTTCCAGCTTGGGTCAGTAATGACAGGTTTAATTCACTTAGCTATGGCCAAAAGTTGTAAGTTGCCCAGAAACATGTGTCTTTTTTATTTTTGTAAATTTTGCCACTATTAGTTTAGTCAGATTACAGCATCACTTGAATCATATTTGATTTTCATAAAGACTTAGAAAAATATTAAAGTACCCAAATTGCCCAGCTTCGTAGGGGGGATTGGAGTGTCATTTAAAGTTCCTGCATTCAGTCCCACTAACTTTAAAAGGCGTTTTTATTGCAACCCACACAAAAGAGAACACGATGCAATCAAGTTTGAAAACAAAAAATTTAACTCAGGAACTTTCCAGCTTGGGTCAGTAATGACAGGTTTAATTCACTTAGCTATGGCCAAAAGTTGTAAGTTGCCCAGAAACATGTGTTTTTTTTATTTTTGTAAATTTTGCCACTATTAGTTTAGTCAGATTACAGCATCATTTGAATCATGTTTGATTTTCATAAAGACTTAGAAAAATATTAAAGTACCCAAATTGCCCAGCTTCATAGGGGGGATTGGAGTTAGGTTAGGTTAGGTTAGGTTAGGTTTAATTCACTTAGCTATGGCCAAAAGTTGTAAGTTGCCCAGAAACATGTGTCTTTTTTATTTTTGTAAATTTTGCCACTATTAGTTTAGTCAGATTACAGCATCACTTGAATCATATTTGATTTTCATAAAGACTTAGAAAAATATTGAAGTACCCAAATTGCCCAGCTTCGTTATGTTTAGGTTGGGACTCCAATATCTAGACATCCTTGACTTCTTTAATTTTTTTTCATTTTTTAACAAATACTACATCTTAAGAGCTACCAAGTACACGCTTGCACTTTGTTGTAGTTGTATTTGTAGGAACTTTAATTGCGATTAGCAAATCAGCAGTTTGCCTGTCTCAGCAGGCAGATTTAGGATTTATGTCATACGCCCTTGCAAGTTTTTCTTGCAGTGCATAAGAAAATTTCTTTTGTAATTATTTACTTTAAAGCTAGAGGATTTGTTTCGCAGTTTTAGAAAATAATTTTAGCTATCATTTATAGACTTATGATTTTTCAAAGAAATTACCCAGTCTTGGTACTATGTTTAGGTTGGGACTGCCATATCTAGACATCCTTGACTTCTTGAATTTTTTGTTTATTTTTTTAAAAATACAACATCTTAAGAGCTACTAAGTACAAGCTTGCACTTTGTTGTAGTTGTATTTATAGGAACTTTAATTGCGATTAGCAAATCAGCAGTTTGCCTGTCCCAGCAGGCAGATTTAGTTTTAATGTTATAGGCCCTTGCAAGTTTTTGTTGCAGTGCATAAGAGAATTTTTTTTTTAATTATTTACTTTAAAGCTATAGGAGTTGTTTCGCAGTTTTAGAAAATAATTTTAGCGATTATTAATAGACTTATGATTTTTCAAAAAAATTACCCCGTCTTGGTACTATGTTTGGGTTTGGACTGCCATATCTAGACATCCTTGACTTCTTTAATTTTTTTATATTTTTTATAAAATACTACAGCTCAAGGGCTATAGACATCACGCTTGCGCTATGTTGTAGTTTTATTTATAGGAACTTTAATTGCGATTAGCAAATCAGCAGTGTGCCTGTCCCAGCACGCAGATTTAGATTTTATGTCATAGGCCCTTGCAAGTTTTTGTTGCAGTGCATAAGCAAATTTGTTTTTTAATTATTTACTTTAAAGCTGTAGGAGTTGTTTTGCAATTTTGGAAGATAATTTCAGCAATTATTTATAGACTTATGATTTTTCAAAAAAATTACCCCAGCTTGGTACAATGTTTAGGTTGGGACTGCCATATCTAGACATCCTTAACTTCTTTAATTTTTGTTTATTTTTTATAAAATACTACAGCTCAAGAGCTATAGACAACACGCTTGCGCTTTGTTGTAGTTGTATTTATAGGAACTTTTATTGCGATTAGCAAATCAGCAGTTTGCCTGTCCTAGCACGCAGATTTAGATTTTATGTCATAGGCCCTTGCAAGTTTTTGTTGCAGTGCATAAGAAAATTTCTTTTTTAATTATTCATTTAAAAGCTAGAGAAGTTGTTTCGCAGTTTTAGAACATAATTTTAGCGATTATTTATAGACTTATGATTTTTCAAAAAAATTACCCCGTCTTGGTACTATGTTTGGGTTGGGACTGCCATATCTAGACATCCTTGACTTCTTTAATTTTTTTAATATTTTTTATAAAATACTACAGCTCAAGAGCTATAGACATCACGCTTGCGCTTTGTTCTAGTTGTATTTGTAGGAACTTTAATTGCGATTAGCAAATCAGCAGTGTGCGTGTCCTAGCACTCAGATTTAGATTTTATGTCATAGGCCCTTGCAAGTTTTTGTTGCAGTGCATAAGCAAATTTCTTTTTTAATTATTTACTTTAAAGCTGTAGGAGTTGTTTTGCAATTTTGGAAGATAATTTCAGCAATTATTTATAGACTTATGATTTTTCAAAAAAATTACCCCGTTTTGGTACTATGTTTGGGTTGGGACTCCAATATCTAGACATCCTTGACTTCTTGAATTTTTTTTTATTTTTTAAAAAATACTACATCTTAAGAGCTACCAAGTACATGCTTGCATTATTTTGTAGTTGTATTTGTAAGAACTTTAATTGCGATTAGCAAATCAGCAGTTTGCCTGTCTCAGCAGGCAGATTTAGGATTTATGTCATAGGCCCTTGCAAGTTTTTGTTGCAGTGCATAAGATAATTTCTTTTGTAATTATTTACTTTAAAGCTCGAGGAGTTGTTTCGCAGTTTTAGAACATAATTTTAGCTATTATTTATAGACTTATGAATTTTCAAAAAAATTACCCCGTCTTGGTACTATGTTTAGGTTGGGACTGCCATATCTAGACATCTTGACTTCTTAAATTTTTGTTTATTTTTTATAAAATACAAATACTCAAGAGCTATAGACAACACGCTTGCGCTTTGTTGTAGTTGTAATAATAGGAACTTTAATTGCGATTAGCAAATCAGCAGTTTGCCTGTCCCAGCACGCAGATTTAGATTTTATGTCATAGGTCCTTGCAAGTTTTTGTTGCAGTGCATAAGAGAATTTCTTTTTTAATTATTTACTTTAAAGCTGGAGGAGTTGTTTCGCAGTTTTAGAAAATAATTTTAGCTATCATTTATAAACTTATGATTTTTCAAAAAAATTACCCCGTCTTGGTACTATGTTTAGGTTGGGACTGCCATATCTAGACATCCTTGACTTTTTTAATTTTTGTTTATTTTTTATAAAATACAACAGCTTAAGGGCTATAGACATCACGCTTGCGCTTTGTTCTAGTTGTATTTGTAGGAACTTTAATTGCGATTAGCAAATCAGCAGTGTGCCTGTCCCAGCACGCAGATTTAGATTTTATGTCATAGGCCCTTGCAAGTTTTTGTTGCAGTGCATAAGCAAATTTCTTTTGTAATTATTTACTTTAAAGCTAGAGGATTTGTTTCGCAGTTTTAGAAAATAATTTTAGCTATCATTTATAGACTTATGATTTTTCAAAGAAATTACCCCGTCTTGGTACTATGTTTAGGTTGGGACTGCCATATCTAGACATCCTTGACTTCTTGAATTTTTTGTTTATTTTTTAAAAAATACAACATCTTAAGAGCTACTAAGTACACGCTTGCACTTTGTTGTAGTTGTATTTATAGGAACTTTAATAGCGATTAGCAAATCAGCAGTTTGCCTGTCCCAGCAGGCAGATTTAGTTTTAATGTTATAGGCCCTTGCAAGTTTTTGTTGCAGTGCATAAGATAATTTCTTTTGTAATTATTTACTTCAAAGCTAGAAGAGTTGTTTCGCAGTTTTAGAAAATAATTTTAGCTATCATTTATAGACTTATGATTTTTCAAAAAAATTACCCCGTCTTGGTACTATGTTTAGGTTGGGACTGCCATATCTAGACATCCTTGACTTCTTTAATTTTTGTTTATTTTTTATAAAATACAACTGCTCAAGAGCTATAGACAACACGCTTGCGCTTTGTTGTAGTTGTATTTATAGGAACTTTAATTGCGATTAGCAAATCAGCAGTTTGCCTGTCCCAGCACGCAGATTTAGATTTTATGTCATAGGCCCTTGCAAGTTTTTGTTGCAGTGCATAAGAGAATTTCTTTTTTAATTATTTACTTTAAAGCTAGAGGAGTTGTTTCGCGGTTTTAGAAAATAATTTTAGCGATTATTAATAGACTTATGATTTTTCAAAAAAATTACCCCGTCTTGGTACTATGTTTGGGTTGGGACTGCCATATCTAGACATCCTTGACTTCTTTAATTTTTTTAATATTTTTTATAAAATACTACAGCTCAAGGGCTATAGACATCACGCTTGCGCTTTGTTCTAGTTGTATTTGTAGGAACTTTAATTGCGATTAGCAAATCAGCAGTGTGCCTGTCCCAGCACGCAGATTTAGATTTTATGTCATAGGCCCTTGCAAGTTTTTGTTGCAGTGCATAAGCAAATTTCTTTTTTAATTATTTACTTTAAAGCTGTAGGAGTTGTTTTGCAATTTTGGAAAATAATTTCAGCGATTATTGAGAGACTTATGATTTTTCAAAAAAATTACCCCGTCTTGGTACTATGTTTGGGTTGGGACTGCCATATCTAGATATCCTTGACTTCTTTGATTTTTGTTTATTTTTCATAAAATACTACAGCTCAAGAGCTATGGACAACACGCTTGCGCTTTGTTGTAGTTGTATTTATAGGAACTTTAATTGCGATTAGCAAATCAGCAGTTTGCCTGTCCCAGCACGCAGATTTAGATTTTATGTCATAGGCCCTTGCAAGTTTTTGTTGCAGTGCATAAGAGAATTTCTTTTTTAATTATTTACTTTAAAGCTGTAGGAGTTGTTTTGCAATTTTGGAAAATAATTTCAGCGATTATTGAGAGACTTATGATTTTTCAAAAAAATTACCCCGTCTTGGTACTATGTTTGGGTTGGGACTGCCATATCTAGATATCCTTGACTTCTTTGATTTTTGTTTATTTTTCATAAAATACTACAGCTCAAGAGCTATGGACAACACGCTTGCGCTTTGTTGTAGTTGTATTTATAGGAACTTTAATTGCGATTAGCAAATCAGCAGTTTGCCTGTCCCAGCACGCAGATTTAGATTTTATGTCATAGGCCCTTGCAAGTTTTTGTTGCAGTGCATAAGCAAATTTCTTTTTTAATTATTCACTTTAAAGCTGTAGGAGTTGTTTTGCAATTTTGGAAAATAATTTCAGCGATTATTGAGAGACTTATGATTTTTCAAAAAAATTACCCCGTCTTGGTACTATGTTTGGGTTGGGACTGCCATATCTAGATATCCTTGACTTCTTTGATTTTTGTTTATTTTTCATAAAATACTACAGCTCAAGAGCTATAGACAACACGCTTGCGCTTTGTTGTAGTTGTATTTATAGGAACTTTAATTGCGATTAGCAAATCAGCAGTTTGCCTGTCCCAGCACGCAGATTTAGATTTTATGTCATAGGCCCTTGCAAGTTTTTGTTGCAGTGCATAAGAGAATTTCTTTTGTAATTATTTACTTTTAAGCTAGAGGAGTTGTTTCGCAGTTTTAGAAAATAATTTTAGCTATCATTTATAGACTTATGATTTTTCAAAGAAATTACCCCGTCTTGGTACTATGTTTAGGTTGGGACTGCCATATCTAGACATCCTTGACTTCTTGAATTTTTTGTTTATTTTTTAAAAAATACAACATCTTAAGAGCTACTAAGTACACGCTTGCACTTTGTTGTAGTTGTATTTATAGGAACTTTAATTGCGATTAGCAAATCAGCAGTTTGCCTGTCCCAGCAGGCAGATTTAGTTTTAATGTTATAGGCCCTTGCAAGTTTTTGTTGCAGTGCATAAGATAATTTCTTTTGTAATTATTTACTTTAAAGCTAGAAGAGTTGTTTCGCAGTTTTAGAAAATAATTTTAGCTATCATTTATAGACTTATGATTTTTCAAAAAAATTACCCCGTCTTGGTACTATGTTTAGGTTGGGACTGCCATATCTAGACATCCTTGACTTCTGTAATTTTTGTTTTTTTTTTATAAAATACTACAGCTCAAGAGCTATAGACAAGACGCTTGCGCTTTGTTGTAGTTGTATTTATAGGAACTTTAATTGCGATTAGCAAATCAGCAGTTTGCCTGTCCAAGCACGCAGATTTAGATTTTATGTCATAGGCCCTTGCAAGTTTTTGTTGCAGTGCATAAGAGAATTTCTTTTTTAATTATTTACTTTAAAGCTGGAGGAGTTGTTTTGCAGTTTTAGAAAATAATTTTAGCGATTATGAATAGACTTATGATTTTTCAAAAAAATTACCCTGTCTTGGTACTATGTTTGGGTTGGGACTGCCATATCTAGACATCCTTGACTTCTTTAATTTTTTTAATATTTTTTATAAAATACTACAGCTCAAGGGCTATAGACATCACGCTTGCGCTTTGTTCTAGTTGTATTTGTAGGAACTTTAATTGCGATTAGCAAATCAGCAGTGTGCCTGTCCCAGCACGCAGATTTAGATTTTATGTCATAGGCCCTTGCAAGTTTTTGTTGCAGTGCATAAGCAAATTTCTTTTTTAATTATTTACTTTAAAGCTGTAGGAGTTGTTTTGCAATTTTGGAAAATAATTTTAGCGATTATTGAGAGACTTATGATTTTTCAAAAAAATTACCCCGTCTTGGAACTATGTTTGGGTTGGGACTGCCATATCTAGATATCCTTGACTTCTTTGATTTTTGTTTATTTTTCATAAAATACTACAGCTCAAGAGCTATGGACAACACGCTTGCGCTTTGTTGTGGTTGTATTTATAGGAACTTTAATTGCGATTAGCAAATCAGCAGTTTGCCTGTCCCAGCACGCAGATTTAGATTTTATGTCATAGGCCCTTGCAAGTTTTTGTTGCAGTGCATAAGCAAATTTCTTTTTTAATTATTTACTTTGAAGCTGTAGGAGTTGTTTTGCAATTTTGGAAAATAATTTCAGCGATTATTGAGAGACTTATGATTTTTTAAAAAAATTACCCCGTCTTGGTACTATGTTTGGGTTGGGACTGCCATATCTAGATATCCTTGACTTCTTTGATTTTTGTTTATTTTTCATAAAATACTACAGCTCAAGAGCTATAGACAACACGCTTGCGCTTTGTTGTAGTTGTATTTATAGGAACTTTAATTGCGATTAGCAAATCAGCAGTTTGCCTGTCCCACCACGCAGATTTAGATTTTATGTCATAGGCCCTTGCAAGTTTTTGTTGCAGTGCATAAGAGAATTTCTTTTTTAATTATTTACTTTAAAGCTAGAGGAGTTGTTTCGCAGTTTTAGAAAATAATTTTAGCAATTATTAATAGACTTATGATTCTTCAAAAAAATTACCCCGTCTTGGTACTATGTTTGGGTTGGGACTGCCATATCTAGACATCCTTGACTTCTTTAATTTTTTTAATATTTTTTATAAAATACTACAGCTCAAGGGCTATAAACATCACGCTTGCGCTTTGTTCTAGTTGTATTTGTAGGAACTTTAATTGCGATTAGCAAATCAGCAGTGTGCCTGTCCCAGCACGCAGATTTAGATTTTATGTCATAGGCCCTTGCAAGTTTTTGTTGCAGTGCATAAGCAAATTTCTTTTTTAATTATTTACTTTAAAGCTGTAGAAGTTGTTTTGCAATTTTGGAAAATAATTTCAGCGATTATTGAGAGACTTATGATTTTTCAAAAAAATTACCCCAGCTTGGTACAATGTTTAGGTTGGGACTGCCATATCTAGACATCCTTAACTTCTTTAATTTTTGTTTATTTTTTATAAAATACTACAGCTCAAGAGCTATAGACAACACGCTTGCGCTTTGTTGTAGTTGTATTTATAGGAACTTTTATTGCGATTAGCAAATCAGCAGTTTGCCTGTCCTAGCACGCAGATTTAGATTTTATGTCATAGGCTCTTGCAAGTTTTTGTTGCAGTGCATAAGAGAATTTCTTTTTTAATTATTCACTTAAAAGCTAGAGAAGTTGTTTCGCAGTTTTAGAACATAATTTTAGCGATTATTTATAGACTTATGATTTTTCAAAAAAATTACCCCGTCTTGGTACTATGTTTGGGTTGGGACTGCCATATCTAGACATCCTTGACTTCTTTAATTTTTTTAATATTTTTTATAAAATACTACAGCTCAAGGGCTATAGACATCACGCTTGCGCTTTGTTCTAGTTGTATTTGTAGGAACTTTAATTGCGATTAGCAAATCAGCAGTGTGCCTGTCCCAGCACGCAGATTTAGATTTTATGTCATAGGCCCTTGCAAGTTTTTGTTGCAGTGCATAAGCAAATTTCTTTTTTAATTATTTACTTTAAAGCTGTAGGAGTTGTTTTGCAATTTTGGAAAATAATTTCAGCGATTATTGAGAGACTTATGATTTTTCAAAAAAATTACCCCGTCTTGGTACTATGTTTGGGTTGGGACTGCCATATCTAGATATCCTTGACTTCTTTGATTTTTGTTTATTTTTCATAAAATACTACAGCTCAAGAGCTATGGACAACACGCTTGCGCTTTGTTGTAGTTGTATTTATAGGAACTTTAATTGCGATTAGCAAATCAGCAGTTTGCCTGTCCCAGCACGCAGATTTAGATTTTATGTCATAGGCCCTTGCAAGTTTTTGTTGCAGTGCATAAGAGAATTTCTTTTTTAATTATTTACTTTAAAGCTGTAGGAGTTGTTTTGCAATTTTGGAAAATAATTTCAGCGATTATTGAGAGACTTATGATTTTTCAAAAAAATTACCCCGTCTTGGTACTATGTTTGGGTTGGGACTGCCATATCTAGATATCCTTGACTTCTTTGATTTTTGTTTATTTTTCATAAAATACTACAGCTCAAGAGCTATGGACAACACGCTTGCGCTTTGTTGTAGTTGTATTTATAGGAACTTTAATTGCGATTAGCAAATCAGCAGTTTGCCTGTCCCAGCACGCAGATTTAGATTTTATGTCATAGGCCCTTGCAAGTTTTTGTTGCAGTGCATAAGCAAATTTCTTTTTTAATTATTCACTTTAAAGCTGTAGGAGTTGTTTTGCAATTTTGGAAAATAATTTCAGCGATTATTGAGAGACTTATGATTTTTCAAAAAAATTACCCCGTCTTGGTACTATGTTTGGGTTGGGACTGCCATATCTAGATATCCTTGACTTCTTTGATTTTTGTTTATTTTTCATAAAATACTACAGCTCAAGAGCTATAGACAACACGCTTGCGCTTTGTTGTAGTTGTATTTATAGGAACTTTAATTGCGATTAGCAAATCAGCAGTTTGCCTGTCCCAGCACGCAGATTTAGATTTTATGTCATAGGCCCTTGCAAGTTTTTGTTGCAGTGCATAAGAGAATTTCTTTTGTAATTATTTACTTTTAAGCTAGAGGAGTTGTTTCGCAGTTTTAGAAAATAATTTTAGCTATCATTTATAGACTTATGATTTTTCAAAGAAATTACCCCGTCTTGGTACTATGTTTAGGTTGGGACTGCCATATCTAGACATCCTTGACTTCTTGAATTTTTTGTTTATTTTTTAAAAAATACAACATCTTAAGAGCTACTAAGTACACGCTTGCACTTTGTTGTAGTTGTATTTATAGGAACTTTAATTGCGATTAGCAAATCAGCAGTTTGCCTGTCCCAGCAGGCAGATTTAGTTTTAATGTTATAGGCCCTTGCAAGTTTTTGTTGCAGTGCATAAGATAATTTCTTTTGTAATTATTTACTTTAAAGCTAGAAGAGTTGTTTCGCAGTTTTAGAAAATAATTTTAGCTATCATTTATAGACTTATGATTTTTCAAAAAAATTACCCCGTCTTGGTACTATGTTTAGGTTGGGACTGCCATATCTAGACATCCTTGACTTCTGTAATTTTTGTTTTTTTTTTATAAAATACTACAGCTCAAGAGCTATAGACAAGACGCTTGCGCTTTGTTGTAGTTGTATTTATAGGAACTTTAATTGCGATTAGCAAATCAGCAGTTTGCCTGTCCAAGCACGCAGATTTAGATTTTATGTCATAGGCCCTTGCAAGTTTTTGTTGCAGTGCATAAGAGAATTTCTTTTTTAATTATTTACTTTAAAGCTGGAGGAGTTGTTTCGCAGTTTTAGAAAATAATTTTAGCGATTATGAATAGACTTATGATTTTTCAAAAAAATTACCCTGTCTTGGTACTATGTTTGGGTTGGGACTGCCATATCTAGACATCCTTGACTTCTTTAATTTTTTTAATATTTTTTATAAAATACTACAGCTCAAGGGCTATAGACATCACGCTTGCGCTTTGTTCTAGTTGTATTTGTAGGAACTTTAATTGCGATTAGCAAATCAGCAGTGTGCCTGTCCCAGCACGCAGATTTAGATTTTATGTCATAGGCCCTTGCAAGTTTTTGTTGCAGTGCATAAGCAAATTTCTTTTTTAATTATTTACTTTAAAGCTGTAGGAGTTGTTTTGCAATTTTGGAAAATAATTTTAGCGATTATTGAGAGACTTATGATTTTTCAAAAAAATTACCCCGTCTTGGAACTATGTTTGGGTTGGGACTGCCATATCTAGATATCCTTGACTTCTTTGATTTTTGTTTATTTTTCATAAAATACTACAGCTCAAGAGCTATGGACAACACGCTTGCGCTTTGTTGTGGTTGTATTTATAGGAACTTTAATTGCGATTAGCAAATCAGCAGTTTGCCTGTCCCAGCACGCAGATTTAGATTTTATGTCATAGGCCCTTGCAAGTTTTTGTTGCAGTGCATAAGCAAATTTCTTTTTTAATTATTTACTTTGAAGCTGTAGGAGTTGTTTTGCAATTTTGGAAAATAATTTCAGCGATTATTGAGAGACTTATGATTTTTTAAAAAAATTACCCCGTCTTGGTACTATGTTTGGGTTGGGACTGCCATATCTAGATATCCTTGACTTCTTTGATTTTTGTTTATTTTTCATAATATACTACAGCTCAAGAGCTATAGACAACACGCTTGCGCTTTGTTGTAGTTGTATTTATAGGAACTTTAATTGCGATTAGCAAATCAGCAGTTTGCCTGTCCCACCACGCAGATTTAGATTTTATGTCATAGGCCCTTGCAAGTTTTTGTTGCAGTGCATAAGAGAATTTCTTTTTTAATTATTTACTTTAAAGCTAGAGGAGTTGTTTCGCAGTTTTAGAAAATAATTTTAGCAATTATTAATAGACTTATGATTCTTCAAAAAAATTACCCCGTCTTGGTACTATGTTTGGGTTGGGACTGCCATATCTAGACATCCTTGACTTCTTTAATTTTTTTAATATTTTTTATAAAATACTACAGCTCAAGGGCTATAAACATCACGCTTGCGCTTTGTTCTAGTTGTATTTGTAGGAACTTTAATTGCGATTAGCAAATCAGCAGTGTGCCTGTCCCAGCACGCAGATTTAGATTTTATGTCATAGGCCCTTGCAAGTTTTTGTTGCAGTGCATAAGCAAATTTCTTTTTTAATTATTTACTTTAAAGCTGTAGAAGTTGTTTTGCAATTTTGGAAAATAATTTCAGCAATTATTGAGAGACTTATGATTTTTCAAAAAAATTACCCCAGCTTGGTACAATGTTTAGGTTGGGACTGCCATATCTAGACATCCTTAACTTCTTTAATTTTTGTTTATTTTTTATAAAATACTACAGCTCAAGAGCTATAGACAACACGCTTGCGCTTTGTTGTAGTTGTATTTATAGGAACTTTTATTGCGATTAGCAAATCAGCAGTTTGCCTGTCCTAGCACGCAGATTTAGATTTTATGTCATAGGCTCTTGCAAGTTTTTGTTGCAGTGCATAAGAGAATTTCTTTTTTAATTATTCACTTAAAAGCTAGAGAAGTTGTTTCGCAGTTTTAGAACATAATTTTAGCGATTATTTATAGACTTATGATTTTTCAAAAAAATTACCCCGTCTTGGTACTATGTTTGGGTTGGGACTGCCATATCTAGACATCCTTGACTTCTTTAATTTTTTTAATATTTTTTATAAAATACTACAGCTCAAGAGCTATAGACATCACGCTTGCGCTTTGTTCTAGTTGTATTTGTAGGAACTTTAATTGCGATTAGCAAATCAGCAGTGTGCCTGTCCTAGCACGCAGATTTAGATTTTATGTCATAGGCCCTTGCAAGTTTTTGTTGCAGTGCATAAGCAAATTTCTTTTTTAATTATTTACTTTAAAGCTGTAGGAGTTGTTTTGCAATTTTGGAAGATAATTTCAGCAATTATTTATAGACTTATGATTTTTCAAAAAAATTACCCCGTCTTGGTACTATGTTTGGGTTGAGACTCCAATATCTAGACATCCTTGACTTCTTGAATTTTTTTTTATTTTTTAAAAAATACTACATCTTAAGAGCTATTATGTACATGCTTGCATTATTTTGTAGTTGTATTTGTAGGAACTTTAATTGCGATTAGCAAATCAGCAGTTTGCCTGTCTTAGCAGGCAGATTTAGCATTTATGTCATAGGCCCTTGCAAGTTTTTGTTGCAGTGCATAAGCAAATTTCTTTTTTAATTATTTACTTTAAAGCTGTAGGAGTTGTTTTGCAATTTTGGAAAATATTTTCAGCGATTATTGAGAGACTTATGATTTTTCAAAAAAATTACCCCGTCTTGGTACTATGTTTGGGTTGGGACTGCCATATCTAGATATCCTTGACTTCTTTGATTTTTGTTTATTTTTCATAAAATACTACAGCTCAAGAGCTATAGACAACACGCTTGCGCTTTGTTGTAGTTGTATTTATAGGAACTTTAATTGCGATTAGCAAATCAGCAGTTTGCCTGTCCCAGCACGCAGATTTAGATTTTATGTCATAGGCCCTTGCAAGTTTTTGTTGCAGTGCATAAGAGAATTTCTTTTTTAATTATTTACTTTAAAGCTAGAGGAGTTGTTTTGCAGTTTTAGAAAATAATTTTAGCGATTATTTATAGACTTATGATTTTTCAAAAAAATTACCCCGTCTTGGTACTATGTTTGGGTTGGGACTGCCATATCTAGACATCCTTGACTTGTTTAATTTTTTTAATATTTTTTATAAAATACTACAGCTCAAGGGCTATAGACATCACGCTTGCGCTTTGTTCTAGTTGTATTTGTAGGAACTTTAATTGCGATTAGCAAATCAGCAGTGTGCCTGTCTCAGCACGCAGATTTAGATTTTATGTCATAGGCCCTTGCAAGTTTTTGTTGCAGTGCATAAGCAAATTTCTTTTTTAATTATTTACTTTAAAGCTGTAGGAGTTGTTTTGCAATTATGGAAGATAATTTCAGCAATTATTTATAGACTTATGATTTTTCAAAAAAATTACCCCGTCTTGGTACTATGTTTGGGTTGGGACTCCAATATCTAGACATCCTTGACTTCTTGAATTTTTTTTTCATTTTTTAAAAAATACTACATCTCAAGAGCTACCAAGTACATGCTTGCATTATTTTGTAGTTTTATTTGTAGGAACTTTAATTGCGATTAGCAAATCAGCAGTTTGCCTGTCTCAGCAGGCAGATTTAGCATTTATGTCATAGGCCCTTGCAAGTTTTTGTTGCAGTGCATAAGATAATTTCTTTTGTAATTATTTACTTTAAAGCTAGAGGAGTTGTTTCGCAGTTTTGGCAAATAATTTTAGCTATTATTTATAGACTTATGAATTTTCAAAAAAATTACCCCGTCTTGGTACTATGTTCAGGTTGGGACTGCCATATCTAGACATCTTGACTTCTTTAATTTTTGTTTATTTTTTATGAAATACAAAAGCTCAAGAGCTATAGACATCACGCTTGCGCTTTGTTCTAGTTGTATTTGTAGGAACTTTAATTGCGATTAGCAAATCAGCAGTTTGCCTGTCCCAGCACGCAGATTTAGATTATATGTCATAGGCCCTTGCAAGTTTTTGTTGCAGTGCATAAGAGAATTTCTTTTTTAATTATTTACTTTGAAGCTAGAGAAGTTGTTTCGCAGTTTTAGAACATAATTTTAGCGATTATTTATAGACTTATGATTTTTCAAAAAAATTACCCCGTCTTGGTACAATGTTTGGGTTGGGACTGCCATATCTAGACATCCTTGACTTCTTTAATTTTTTTATATTTTTTATAAAATACTACAGCTCAAGAGCTATAGACATCACGCTTGCGCTTTGTTCTAGTTGTATTTGTAGGAACTTTAATTGCGATTAGCAAATCAGCAGTGTGCCTGTCCCAGCACGCAGATTTAGATTTTATGTCATAGGCCCTTGCAAGTTTTTGTTGCAGTGCATAAGCAAATTTCTTTTTTAATTATTTACTTTAAAGCTGTAGGAGTTGTTTTGCAATTTTGAAAGATAATTTCAGCGATTATTAAGAAACTTATGATTTTTCAAAAAAATTACCCCGTCTTGGTACTATGTTTGGGTTGGGACTGCCATATCTAGATATCCTTGACTTCTTTGATTTTTGTTTATTTTTTATAAAATACTACAGCTCAAGAGCTACCAAGTACACGCTTGCACTTTTTTGTAGTTGTATTTGTAGGAACTTTAATTGCGATTAGCAAATCAGCAGTTTGCCTGTCTCAGCAGGCAGATTTAGGATTTATGTCATAGGCCCTTGCAAGTTTTTGTTGCAGTGCATAAGATAATTTCTTTTGTAATTATTTACTTTAAAGCTAGAGGAGTTGTTTCGCAGTTTTAGAAAATAATTTTAGCTATCATTTATAGACTTATGATTTTTCAAAAAAATTACCCCAGCTTGGTACAATGTTCAGGTTGGGACTGCCATATCTAGACATCCTTGACTTCTTTAATTTTTGTTTATTTTTTATAAAATACTACAGCTCAAGAGCTATAGACAACACGCTTGCGCTTTGTTGTACTTGTATATATAGGAACTTTAATTGCGATTAGCAAATCAGCAGTTTGCCTGTCCCAGCACGCAGATTTAGATTTTATGTCATAGGCCCTTCCAAGTTTTTGTTGCAGTGCATAAGAGAATTTCTTTTTTAATTATTTACTTTAAAGCTAGAGGAGTTGTTTTGCAGTTTTAGAACATAATTTTAGCGATTATATATAAACCTTTGATTTTTCGACAAAATTACCCCGTCTTGGTACTATGTTTGGGTTTGGACTGCCATATCTAGACATCCTTGACTTCTTTAATTTTTTTATATTTTTTATAAAATACAACAGCTCAAGGGCTATAGACATCACGCTTGCGCTTTGTTGTAGTTGTATTTATAGGAACTTTAATTGCGATAAGCAAATCAGCAGTGTGCCTGTCCTAGCACGCAGATTTAGATTTTATGTCATAGGCCCTTGCAAGTTTTTGTTGCAGTGCATAAGCAAATTTCTTTTTTAATTATTTACTTTAAAGCTGTAGGAGTTGTTTTGCAATTTGAGAAGATAATTTCAGCAAATATTTATAGACTTATAATTTTTCAAAAAAATTACCCTGTCTTGGTACTATGTTTGGGTTGGGACTCCAATATCTAGACATCCTTAACTTCTTGAATTTTTTTATATTTTTTAAAACATACTACATCTTAAGAGCTACCAAGTACACGCTTGCACTTTTTTGTAGTTGTATTTGTAGGAACTTTAATTGCGATTAGCAAATCAGCAGTTTGCCTGTCCCAGCACGCAGATTTAGATTTTATGTCATAGGCCCTTGCAAGTTTTTGTTGCAGTGCATAAGAGAATTTCTTTTTTAATTATTTACTTTAAAGCTAAAAGAGTTGTTCCGCAGTTTTAGAAAATAATTTTAGCGATTATTAATAGACTTATGATTTTTAAAAAAAATTACCCCGTCTTGGTACTATGTTTGGGTTGGGACTGCCATATCTAGACATCCTTGACTTCTTTAATTTTTTTAATATTTTTTATAAAATACTACAGCTCAAAAGCTATAGACAACACGCTTGCGCTTTGTTCTAGTTGTATTTGTAGGAACTTTAATTGCGATTAGCAAATCAGCAGTTTGCCTGTCCCAGCACGCAGATTTAGATTATATGTCATAGGCCCTTGCAAGTTTTTGTTGCAGTGCATAAGAGAATTTCTTTTTTAATCATTTACTTTAGAGCTAGAGAAGTTGTTTCGCAGTTTTAGAACATAATTTTAGCGATTATTTATAGACTTATGATTTTTCAAAAAAATTACCCCGTCTTGGTACTATGTTTGGGTTGGGACTGCCATATCTAGACATCCTTGACTTCTTTAATTTTTTTAATATTTTTTATAAAATACTACAGCTCAAGAGCTATAGACATCACGCTTGCGCTTTGTTCTAGTTGTATTTGTAGGAACTTTAATTGCGATTAGCAAATCAGCAGTGTGCCTGTCCCAGCACGCAGATTTAGATTTTATGTCATAGGCCCTTGCAAGTTTTTGTTGCAGTGCATAAGCAAATTTCTTTTTTAATTATTTACTTTAAAGCTGTAGGAGTTGTTTTGCAATTTTGGAAGATAATTTCAGCAATTATTTATAGACTTATGATTTTTCAAAAAAATTACCCCGTCTTGGTACTATGTTTGGGTTGGGACTCCAATATCTAGACATTCTTAACTTCTTGAATTTTTTTTTATTTTTTAAAAAATACTACATCTTAAGAGCTACCAAGTACACGCTTGCACTTTTTTGTAGTTGTATTTGTAGGAACTTTAATTGCGATTAGCAAATCAGCAGTTTGCCTGTCTCAGCAGGCAGATTTAGGATTTATGTCATAGGCCCTTGCAAGTTTTTGTTGCAGTGCATAAGATAATTTCTTTTGTAATTATTTACTTTAAAGCTAGAGGAGTTGTTTCGCAGTTTTAGAAAATAATTTTAGCTATCATTTATAGACTTATGATTTTTCAAAAAAATTACCCCAGCTTGGTACAATGTTTAGGTTGGGACTGCCATATCTAGACATCCTTGACTTCTTTAATTTTTGTTTATTTTTTATAAAATACTACAGCTCAAGAGCTATAGAAAACACGCTTGCGCTTTGTTGTACTTGTATATATAGGAACTTTAATTGCGATTAGCAAATCAGCAGTTTGCCTGTCCCAGCACGCAGATTTAGATTTTATGTCATAGGCCCTTCCAAGTTTTTGTTGCAGTGCATAAGAGAATTTCTTTTTTAATTATTTACTTTAAAGCTAGAGGAGTTGTTTTGCAGTTTTAGAACCTAATTTTAGCGATTATAAATAGACCTTTGATTTTTCGACAAAATTACCCCGTCTTGGTACTATGTTTGGGTTTGGACTGCCATATCTAGACATCCTTGACTTCTTTAATTTTTTTATATTTTTTATAAAATACTACAGCTCAAGGGCTATAGACATCACGCTTGCGCTTTGTTGTAGTTTTATTTATAGGAACTTTAATTGCGATTAGCAAATCAGCAGTGTACCTGTCCCAGCACGCAGATTTAGATTTTATGTCATAGGCCCTTGCAAGTTTTTGTTGCAGTGAATAAGCAAATTTCTTTTTTAATTATTTACTTTAAAGCTGTAGGAGTTGTTTTGCAATTTTGGAAGATAATTTCAGCGATTATTAAGAAACTTATGATTTTTCAAAAAAATTACCCCGTCTTGGTACTATGTTTGGGTTGGGACTGCCATATCTAGACATCCTTGACTTCTTTGATTTTTGTTTATTTTTTATAAAATACTACAGCTCAAGAGCTATAGACAACACGCTTGCGCTTTGTTGTAGTTGTATTTATAGGAACTTTAATTGCGATTAGCAAATCAGCAGTTTGCATGTCTCAGCAGGCAGATTTAGGATTTATGTCATAGGCCCTTGCAAGTTTTTGTTGCAGTGCATAAGATAATTTCTTTTGTAATTATTTACTTTAAAGCTAGAGGAGTTGTTTCGCAGTTTTAAAAAATAATTTTAGCTATCATTTATAGACTTATGAATTTTCAAAAAAATTACCCCAGCTTGGTACAATGTTGAGGTTGGGACTGCCATATCTAGACATCCTTGACATCTTTAATTTTTGTTTATTTTTTATAAAATACTACAGCTCAAGAGCTATAGACAACACGCTTGCGCTTTGTTGTACTTGTATATATAGGAACTTTAATTGCGATTAGCAAATCAGCAGTTTGCCTGTCCCAGCACGCATATTTAGATTTTATTTCATAGGCCCTTGCAAGTTTTTGTTGCAGTGCATAATAGAATTTCTTTTTTAATTATTTACTTTAAAGCTAAAGGAGTTGTTTCGCAGTTTTAGAAAATAATTTTAGCGATTATTAATAGACTTATGATTTTTCAAAAAAATTACCCCGTCTTGGTACTATGTTTGGGTTGGGACTGCCATATCTAGACATCCTTGACTTCTTTAATTTTTTTAATATTTTTTATAAAATACTACAGCTCAAGGGCTATAGACATCACGCTTGCGCTTTGTTCTAGTTGTATTTGTAGGAACTTTAATTGCGATTAGCAAATCAGCAGTGTGCCTGTCCCAGCACGCAGATTTAGATTTTATGTCATAGGCCCTTGCAAGTTTTTGTTGCAGTGCATAAGCAAAATTTTTTTTTAATTATTTACTTTAAAGCTGTAGGAGTTGTTTTGTAATTATGGAAGATAATTTCAGCAATTATTTATAGACTTATGATTTTTCAAAAAAATTACCCCGTCTTGGTACTATGTTTGGGTTGGGACTCCAATATCTAGACATCCTTGACTTCTTGAATTTTTTTTTATTTTTTAAAAAATACTACATTTTAAGAGCTATCATGTACATGCTTGCATTATTTTGTAGTTGTATTTGTAGGAACTTTAATTGCGATTAGCAAATCAGCAGTTTGCCTGTCTTAGCAGGCAGATTTAGCATTTATGTCATAGGCCCTTGCAAGTTTTTGTTGCAGTGCATAAGATAATTTCTTTTGTAATTATTTACTTTAAAGCTAGAAAAGTTGTTTCGCAGTCTTAGAAAATAATTTTAGCTATTATTTATAGACTTATGAATTTTGAAAAAAATTACCCCGTCTTAGTACTATGTTTAGGTTGGGACTGCCATATCTAGACATCTTGACTTCTTTAATTTTTGTTTATTTTTTATAAAATACAAAAGCTCAAGAGCTATAGACATCACGCTTGCGCTTTGTTCTAGTTGTATTTGTAGGAACTTTAATTGCGATTAGCAAATCAGCAGTTTGCCTGTCCGAGCACGCAGATTTAGATTATATGTCATAGGCCCTTGCAAGTTTTTGTTGCAGTGCATAAGAGAATTTCTTTTTTAATCATTTACTTTGAAGCTAGAGAAGTTGTTTCGCAGTTTTAGAACATAATTTTAGCGATTATTTATAGACTTATGATTTTTCAAAAAAATTACCCCGTCTTGGTACTATGTTTGGGTTGGGACTGCCATATCTAGACATCCTTGACTTTTTTAATTTTTTTAATATTTTTTATAAAATACTACAGCTCAAGAGCTATAGACAACACGCTTGCGCTTTGTTGTAGTTGTATTTATAGGAACTTTAATTGCGATTAGCAAATCAGCAGTTTGCCTGTCCCAGCACGCAGATTTAGATTTTATGTCATAGGCCCTTGCAAGTTTTTGTTGCAGTGCATAAGAGAATTTCTTTTTTAATTATTTACTTTAAAGCTAGAGGAGTTGTTTTGCAGTTTTAGAAAATAATTTTAGCGATTATTTATAGACTTATGATTTTTCAAAAAAATTACCCCGCCTTGGTACTATGTTTGGGTTGGGACTGCCATATCTAGACATCCTTGACTTGTTTAATTTTTTTAATATTTTTTATAAAATACTACAGCTCAAGGGCTATAGAAATCACGCTTGCGCTTTGTTCTAGTTGTATTTGTAGGAACTTTAATTGCGATTAGCAAATCAGCAGTGTGCCTGTCCCAGCACGCAGATTTAGATTTTATGTCATAGGCCCTTGCAAGTTTTTGTTGCAGTGCATAAGCATATTTCTTTTTTAATTATTTACTTTAAAGCTGTAGGAGTTGTTTTGCAATTTGAGAAGATAATTTCAGCAAATATTAATAGACTTATAATTTTTCAAAAAAATTACCCCGTCTTGGTACTATGTTTGGGTTGGGACTCCAATATCTAGACATCCTTAACTTCTTGAATTTTTTTTTATTTTTTAAAAAATACTACATCTTAAGAGCTACCAAGTACACGCTTGCACTTTTTTGTAGTTGTATTTGTAGGAACTTTAATTGCGATTAGCAAATCAGCAGTTTGCATGTCTCAGCAGGCAGATTTAGGATTTATGTCATAGGCCCTTGCAAGTTTTTGTTGCAGTGCATAAGATAATTTCTTTTGTAATTATTTACTTTAAAGCTAGAGAAGTTGTTTCGCAGTTTTAAAAAATAATTTTAGCTATCATTTATAGACTTATGAATTTTCAAAAAAATTACCCCAGCTTGGTACAATGTTGAGGTTGGGACTGCCATATCTAGACATCCTTGACATCTTTAATTTTTGTTTATTTTTTATAAAATACTACAGCTCAAGAGCTATAGACAACACGCTTGCGCTTTGTTGTAGTTGTATTTATAGGAACTTTAATTGCGATTAGCAAATCAGCAGTTTGCCTGTCCCAGCACGCAGATTTAGATTTTATGTCATAGGCCCTTGCAAGTTTTTGTTGCAGTGCATAAGAGAATTTCTTTTTTAATTATTTACTTTAAAGCTAGAGGAGTTGTTTTGCAGTTTTAGAAAATAATTTTAGCGATTATTTATAGACTTATGATTTTTCAAAAAAATTACCCCGCCTTGGTACTATGTTTGGGTTGGGACTGCCATATCTAGACATCCTTGACTTGTTTAATTTTTTTAATATTTTTTATAAAATACTACAGCTCAAGGGCTATAGAAATCACGCTTGCGCTTTGTTCTAGTTGTATTTGTAGGAACTTTAATTGCGATTAGCAAATCAGCAGTGTGCCTGTCCCAGCACGCAGATTTAGATTTTATGTCATAGGCCCTTGCAAGTTTTTGTTGCAGTGCATAAGCATATTTCTTTTTTAATTATTTACTTTAAAGCTGTAGGAGTTGTTTTGCAATTTGAGAAGATAATTTCAGCAAATATTAATAGACTTATAATTTTTCAAAAAAATTACCCCGTCTTGGTACTATGTTTGGGTTGGGACTCCAATATCTAGACATCCTTAACTTCTTGAATTTTTTTTTATTTTTTAAAAAATACTACATCTTAAGAGCTACCAAGTACACGCTTGCACTTTTTTGTAGTTGTATTTGTAGGAACTTTAATTGCGATTAGCAAATCAGCAGTTTGCATGTCTCAGCAGGCAGATTTAGGATTTATGTCATAGGCCCTTGCAAGTTTTTGTTGCAGTGCATAAGATAATTTCTTTTGTAATTATTTACTTTAAAGCTAGAGAAGTTGTTTCGCAGTTTTAAAAAATAATTTTAGCTATCATTTATAGACTTATGAATTTTCAAAAAAATTACCCCAGCTTGGTACAATGTTGAGGTTGGGACTGCCATATCTAGACATCCTTGACATCTTTAATTTTTGTTTATTTTTTATAAAATACTACAGCTCAAGAGCTATAGACAACACGCTTGCGCTTTGTTGTACTTGTATATATAGGAACTTTAATTGCGATTAGCAAATCAGCAGTTTGCCTGTCCCAGCACGCATATTTAGATTTTATTTCATAGGCCCTTGCAAGTTTTTGTTGCAGTGCATAATAGAATTTCTTTTTTAATTATTTACTTTAAAGCTAAAGGAGTTGTTCCGCAGTTTTAGAAAATAATTTTAGCGATTATTAATAGACTTATGATTTTTCAAAAAAATTACCCCGTCTTGGTACTATGTTTGGGTTGGGACTGCCATATCTAGACATCCTTGACTTCTTTAATTTTTTTAATATTTTTTATAAAATACTACAGCTCAAGGGCTATAGACATCACGCTTGCGCTTTGTTCTAGTTGTATTTGTAGGAACTTTAATTGCGATTAGCAAATCAGCAGTGTGCCTGTCCCAGCACGCAGATTTAGATTTTATGTCATAGGCCCTTGCAAGTTTTTGTTGCAGTGCATAAGCAAATTTTTTTTTTAATTATTTACTTTAAAGCTGTAGGAGTTGTTTTGCAATTATGAAAGATAATTTTAGGAATTATTTATAGACTTATGATTTTTCAAAAAAATTACCCCGTCTTGGTACTATGTTTGGGTTGGGACTCCAATATCTAGACATCCTTGATTTCTTGAATTTTTTTTTATTTTTTAAAAAATACTACATCTTAAGAGCTACCAAGTACATGCTTGCATTATTTTGTAGTTGTATTTGTAGGAACTTTAATTGCGATTAGCAAATCAGCAGTTTGCCTGTCTCAGCAGGCAGATTTAGCATTTATGTCATAGGCCCTTGCAAGTTTTTGTTGCAGTGCATAAGATAATTTTTTTTGTAATTATTTACTTTAAAGCTAGAGGAGTTGTTTCGCAGTTTTAGAAAATAATTTTAGCTATTATTTATAGACTTATGAATTTTCAAAAAAATTACCCCGTGTTGGTACTATGTTCAGGTTGGGACTGCCATATCTAGACATCTTGACTTCTTTAATTTTTGTTTATTTTTTATAAAATACAAAAGCTCAAGAGCTATAGACATCACGCTTGCGCTTTGTTCTAGTTGTATTTGTAGGAACTTTAATTGCGATTAGCAAATCAGCAGTTTGCCTGTCCCAGCACGCAGATTTAGATTATATGTCATAGGCCCTAGCAAGTTTTTGTTGCAGTGCATAAGAGAATTTCTTTTTAAATCATTTACTTTAAAGCTAGAGAAGTTGTTTTGCAGTTTTAGAACATAATTTTAGCGATTATTTATAGACTTATGATTTTTTAAAAAAATTAACCCGTCTTGGTACTATGTTTGGGTTGGGACTGCCATATCTAGACATCCTTGACTTTTTTAATTTTTTTAATATTTTTTATAAAATACTACAGCTCAAGAGCTATAGACATCACGCTTGCGCTTTGTTCTAGTTGTATTTGTAGGAACTTTAATTGCGATTAGCAAATCAGCAGTGTGCCTGTCCCAGCACGCAGATTTAGATTTTATGTCATAGGCCCTTGCAAGTTTTTGTTGCACTGCATAAACAAATTTCTTTTTTAATTATTTACTTTAAAGCTAGAGGAGTTGTTTTGCAGTTTTAGAAAATAATTTTAGCGATTATTTATAGACTTATGATTTTTCAAAAAAATTACCCCGCCTTGGTACTATGTTTGGGTTGGGACTGCCATATCTAGACATCCTTGACTTGTTTAATTTTTTTAATATTTTTTATAAAATACTACAGCTCAAGGGCTATAGAAATCACGCTTGCGCTTTGTTCTAGTTGTATTTGTAGGAACTTTAATTGCGATTAGCAAATCAGCAGTGTGCCTGTCCCAGCACGCAGATTTAGATTTTATGTCATAGGCCCTTGCAAGTTTTTGTTGCAGTGCATAAGCATATTTCTTTTTTAATTATTTACTTTAAAGCTGTAGGAGTTGTTTTGCAATTTGAGAAGATAATTTCAGCAAATATTAATAGACTTATAATTTTTCAAAAAAATTACCCCGTCTTGGTACTATGTTTGGGTTGGGACTCCAATATCTAGACATCCTTAACTTCTTGAATTTTTTTTTATTTTTTAAAAAATACTACATCTTAAGAGCTACCAAGTACACGCTTGCACTTTTTTGTAGTTGTATTTGTAGGAACTTTAATTGCGATTAGCAAATCAGCAGTTTGCATGTCTCAGCAGGCAGATTTAGGATTTATGTCATAGGCCCTTGCAAGTTTTTGTTGCAGTGCATAAGATAATTTCTTTTGTAATTATTTACTTTAAAGCTAGAGAAGTTGTTTCGCAGTTTTAAAAAATAATTTTAGCTATCATTTATAGACTTATGAATTTTCAAAAAAATTACCCCAGCTTGGTACAATGTTGAGGTTGGGACTGCCATATCTAGACATCCTTGACATCTTTAATTTTTGTTTATTTTTTATAAAATACTACAGCTCAAGAGCTATAGACAACACGCTTGCGCTTTGTTGTACTTGTATATATAGGAACTTTAATTGCGATTAGCAAATCAGCAGTTTGCCTGTCCCAGCACGCATATTTAGATTTTATTTCATAGGCCCTTGCAAGTTTTTGTTGCAGTGCATAATAGAATTTCTTTTTTAATTATTTACTTTAAAGCTAAAAGAGTTGTTCCGCAGTTTTAGAAAATAATTTTAGCGATTATTAATAGACTTATGATTTTTCAAAAAAATTACCCCGTCTTGGTACTATGTTTGGGTTGGGACTGCCATATCTAGACATCCTTGACTTCTTTAATTTTTTTAATATTTTTTATAAAATACTACAGCTCAAGGGCTATAGACATCACGCTTGCGCTTTGTTCTAGTTGTATTTGTAGGAACTTTAATTGCGATTAGCAAATCAGCAGTGTGCCTGTCCCAGCACGCAGATTTAGATTTTATGTCATAGGCCCTTGCAAGTTTTTGTTGCAGTGCATAAGCAAATTTTTTTTTTAATTATTTACTTTAAAGCTGTAGGAGTTGTTTTGCAATTATGAAAGATAATTTTAGCAATTATTTATAGACTTATGATTTTTCAAAAAAATTACCCCGTCTTGGTACTATGTTTGGGTTGGGACTCCAATATCTAGACATCCTTGATTTCTTGAATTTTTTTTTATTTTTTAAAAAATACTACATCTTAAGAGCTACCAAGTACATGCTTGCATTATTTTGTAGTTGTATTTGTAGGAACTTTAATTGCGATTAGCAAATCAGCAGTTTGCCTGTCTCAGCAGGCAGATTTAGCATTTATGTCATAGGCCCTTGCAAGTTTTTGTTGCAGTGCATAAGATAATTTTTTTTGTAATTATTTACTTTAAAGCTAGAGGAGTTGTTTCGCAGTTTTAGAAAATAATTTTAGCTATTATTTATAGACTTATGAATTTTCAAAAAAATTACCCCGTGTTGGTACTATGTTCAGGTTGGGACTGCCATATCTAGACATCTTGACTTCTTTAATTTTTGTTTATTTTTTATAAAATACAAAAGCTCAAGAGCTATAGACATCACGCTTGCGCTTTGTTCTAGTTGTATTTGTAGGAACTTTAATTGCGATTAGCAAATCAGCAGTTTGCCTGTCCCAGCACGCAGATTTAGATTATATGTCATAGGCCCTTGCAAGTTTTTGTTGCAGTGCATAAGAGAATTTCTTTTTAAATCATTTACTTTAAAGCTAGAGAAGTTGTTTTGCAGTTTTAGAACATAATTTTAGCGATTATTTATAGACTTATGATTTTTTAAAAAAATTAACCCGTCTTGGTACTATGTTTGGGTTGGGACTGCCATATCTAGACATCCTTGACTTTTTTAATTTTTTTAATATTTTTTATAAAATACTACAGCTCAAGAGCTATAGACATCACGCTTGCGCTTTGTTCTAGTTGTATTTGTAGGAACTTTAATTGCGATTAGCAAATCAGCAGTGTGCCTGTCCCAGCACGCAGATTTAGATTTTATGTCATAGGCCCTTGCAAGTTTTTGTTGCACTGCATAAACAAATTTCTTTTTTAATTATTTACTTTAAAGCTAGAGGAGTTGTTTTGCAGTTTTAGAAAATAATTTTAGCGATTATTTATAGACTTATGATTTTTCAAAAAAATTACCCCGCCTTGGTACTATGTTTGGGTTGGGACTGCCATATCTAGACATCCTTGACTTGTTTAATTTTTTTAATATTTTTTATAAAATACTACAGCTCAAGGGCTATAGAAATCACGCTTGCGCTTTGTTCTAGTTGTATTTGTAGGAACTTTAATTGCGATTAGCAAATCAGCAGTGTGCCTGTCCCAGCACGCAGATTTAGATTTTATGTCATAGGCCCTTGCAAGTTTTTGTTGCAGTGCATAAGCATATTTCTTTTTTAATTATTTACTTTAAAGCTGTAGGAGTTGTTTTGCAATTTGAGAAGATAATTTCAGCAAATATTAATAGACTTATAATTTTTCAAAAAAATTACCCCGTGTTGGTACCATGTTTGGGTTGGGACTCCAATATCTAGACATCCTTAACTTCTTGAATTTTTTTTTATTTTTTAAAAAATACTACATCTTAAGAGCTACCAAGTACACGCTTGCACTTTTTTGTAGTTGTATTTGTAGGAACTTTAATTGCGATTAGCAAATCAGCAGTTTGCATGTCTCAGCAGGCAGATTTAGGATTTATGTCATAGGCCCTTGCAAGTTTTTGTTGCAGTGCATAAGATAATTTCTTTTGTAATTATTTACTTTAAAGCTAGAGAAGTTGTTTCGCAGTTTTAAAAAATAATTTTAGCTATCATTTATAGACTTATGAATTTTCAAAAAAATTACCCCAGCTTGGTACAATGTTGAGGTTGGGACTGCCATATCTAGACATCCTTGACATCTTTAATTTTTGTTTATTTTTTATAAAATACTACAGCTCAAGAGCTATAGACAACACGCTTGCGCTTTGTTGTACTTGTATATATAGGAACTTTAATTGCGATTAGCAAATCAGCAGTTTGCCTGTCCCAGCACGCATATTTAGATTTTATTTCATAGGCCCTTGCAAGTTTTTGTTGCAGTGCATAATAGAATTTCTTTTTTAATTATTTACTTTAAAGCTAAAGGAGTTGTTCCGCAGTTTTAGAAAATAATTTTAGCGATTATTAATAGACTTATGATTTTTCAAAAAAATTACCCCGTCTTGGTACTATGTTTGGGTTGGGACTGCCATATCTAGACATCCTTGACTTCTTTAATTTTTTTAATATTTTTTATAAAATACTACAGCTCAAGGGCTATAGACATCACGCTTGCGCTTTGTTCTAGTTGTATTTGTAGGAACTTTAATTGCGATTAGCAAATCAGCAGTGTGCCTGTCCCAGCACGCAGATTTAGATTTTATGTCATAGGCCCTTGCAAGTTTTTGTTGCAGTGCATAAGCAAATTTTTTTTTTAATTATTTACTTTAAAGCTGTAGGAGTTGTTTTGCAATTATGAAAGATAATTTTAGCAATTATTTATAGACTTATGATTTTTCAAAAAAATTACCCCGTCTTGGTACTATGTTTGGGTTGGGACTCCAATATCTAGACATCCTTGATTTCTTGAATTTTTTTTTATTTTTTAAAAAATACTACATCTTAAGAGCTACCAAGTACATGCTTGCATTATTTTGTAGTTGTATTTGTAGGAACTTTAATTGCGATTAGCAAATCAGCAGTTTGCCTGTCTCAGCAGGCAGATTTAGCATTTATGTCATAGGCCCTTGCAAGTTTTTGTTGCAGTGCATAAGATAATTTTTTTTGTAATTATTTACTTTAAAGCTAGAGGAGTTGTTTCGCAGTTTTAGAAAATAATTTTAGCTATTATTTATAGACTTATGAATTTTCAAAAAAATTACCCCGTGTTGGTACTATGTTCAGGTTGGGACTGCCATATCTAGACATCTTGACTTCTTTAATTTTTGTTTATTTTTTATAAAATACAAAAGCTCAAGAGCTATAGACATCACGCTTGCGCTTTGTTCTAGTTGTATTTGTAGGAACTTTAATTGCGATTAGCAAATCAGCAGTTTGCCTGTCCCAGCACGCAGATTTAGATTATATGTCATAGGCCCTTGCAAGTTTTTGTTGCAGTGCATAAGAGAATTTCTTTTTAAATCATTTACTTTAAAGCTAGAGAAGTTGTTTTGCAGTTTTAGAACATAATTTTAGCGATTATTTATAGACTTATGATTTTTTAAAAAAATTAACCCGTCTTGGTACTATGTTTGGGTTGGGACTGCCATATCTAGACATCCTTGACTTTTTTAATTTTTTTAATATTTTTTATAAAATACTACAGCTCAAGAGCTATAGACATCACGCTTGCGCTTTGTTCTAGTTGTATTTGTAGGAACTTTAATTGCGATTAGCAAATCAGCAGTGTGCCTGTCCCAGCACGCAGATTTAGATTTTATGTCATAGGCCCTTGCAAGTTTTTGTTGCAGTGCATAAGCAAATTTCTTTTTTAATTATTTACTTTAAAGCTGTAGGAGTTGTTTTGCAATTTTGGAAGATAATTTCAGCAATTATTTATAGACTTATGATTTTTCAAAAAAATTACCCCGTCTTGGTACTATGTTTGGGTTAGGACTCCAATATCTAGACATCCTTGACTTCTTGAATTTTTTTTTATTTTTTAAAAAATACTACATCTTAAGAGCTACCAAGTACACATTTGCACTTTTTTGTAGTTGTATTCGTAGGAACTTAAATTGCGATTAGCAAATCAGCAGTTTGCCTGTCTCAGCAGGCAGATTTAGGATTTATGTCATAGGCCCTTGCAAGTTTTTGTTGCAGTGCATAAGATAATTTCTTTTGGAATTATTTACTTTAAAGCTAAAGGAGTTGTTTCGCAGTTTTAGAAAATCATTTTAGCTATCATTTATAGACTTATGATTTTTCAAAAAAATTACCCCGTCTTGGTACTATGTTTAGGTTGGGACTGCCATATCTAGACATCCTTGACTTCTTTAATTTTTGTTTATTTTTGATAAAATACTACAGCTCAAGAGCTATAGACAACACGCTTGCGCTTTGTTGTAGTTGTATTTATAGGAACTTAAATTGCGATTAGCAAATCAGCAGTTTGCCTGTCCCAGCACGCAGATTTAGATTTTATGTCATAGGCCCTTGCAAGTTTTTGTTGCAGTGCATAAGAGAATTTCTTTTCTAATTATTTACTTTAAAGCTAGAAGAGTTGTTTCGCAGTTTTAGAACATAATTTTAGCAATTATTTATGGACTTATGATTTTTCAAAAAAATTACCCCGTCTTGGTACTATGTTTGGGTTGGGACTGCTATATGTAGACATGCTTGACTATTAGAATTTTGTTTTATTTTTTATAAAATACTACAACCTAAGAGCTACCTAGTACACGCTTGCACGTTGTTGTAGTTGTGTTTTTTGGAACTTTAATTGCGATTTAAAAATCTTTACTTGGGTTGTTTTTAGAAAATTGAAATTCTATAGTTTGAATAAGCGAGTAGCAAACAGGTTTAATGATTTAAACGCAATCTTACTTACTGGACATGACTACTGCCTATGTTTACTAATGTAGTACTCACTCAGATTACAATGCATAAGTTTTTCTGTTTCAAAGCTCCAAAAATATCAGTTGGATCTAATTTGCATCCTATTTGCATTGAATGTTAAGTAATAACGGTATATCGTCTCAACCAAAACTTTATTGCTGCTATCATACACAATGAAGTTACGTATGACAAACTGGAGGCTCCAGTCAGTTCAATTTTGTTTGAGGTGGTTGACACTTGTGTCTTGTCTTTTTTTCTTCTTTTTCTGTGACAAATTTTGTAATTGTTAAGTGATTTAGGCAGCAGTGTACTACCTTAACAGTTAACTTATAATAATTTTTTCCTTAATTGTAATTTAATGAATTACACTGTTATTAAAACTGTCTATATGTAGCTATCGTAATTTTAAAAAAATATGAGTAAACAGTTAACTAATTTTATAGCAGCAAAGAGTACATCTAATATTTAAAATTGTTATTTGTCGTAGTTACTTATTTTACATCCACCTGTGCTATTATTTCTGTTGTGATATCTGGTGTGCTTGCGCTCTCTCTGTGTTCTCAGCTGATTGAAGTCTGGAGGTGAGTTGAAAAATTACGTTCCTTTTTTCTTAATTAGATTTAGATTTAGATTTTTCTTAAAGGCCAAAGGTTAGATTTAGATTTTTTGTTATGGGCTGGAGAAAGTTTTTGTTGCAGTGCATAAGATAATTTCTTTTTTAATTATTTACTTCTAAGCTGAAGAAGTCGTTTTGCAATTCTATAAAATAATTTTAGCAATTCTTTATAGACTTATGATTTTTCGAAAAAATTACCCCGTCTTAGTACTATGTTTGGGTTGGGACTCCCATATCTAGACATCCTTGACTTCTTGAATTTGTTTTCATTTTTAAACAAATACTACATTTTAAGAGCTACCAAGTACACGCTTGCACTTTGTTGTAGTTGTATTTGTAGAAACTTTAATTGCGATTAGCAAATCAGCAGTTTGCCTGTCTCAGCAGGCAAATTTAGGATTTATGTCATAGGCCCTTGCAAGTTTTTGTTGCAGTGCATAAGAAAATTTCCTTCGTAATTATTTACTTTAAAGCTAGAGGAGTTGTTTCGCAGTTTTAGAAAATAATTTTAGATATCATTTATAGACTTATGATTTTTCAAAAAAATTACCCCGTCTTGGTACTATGTTTGGGTTGGGACTGCCATATCTAGACATCCTTGACTTCTTTAATTTTTTTAATATTTTTTATAAAATACAACAGCTCAAGGGCTATAGACATCACGCTTGCGCTTTGTTGTAGTTGTATTTATAGGAACTTTAATTGCGATTAGCAAATCAGCAGTGTGCCTGTCCCAGCACGCAGATTTAGATTTTATGTCATAGGCCCTTGCAAGTTTTTGTTGCAGTGCATAGGCAAATTTCTTTTTTAATTATTAACTTTAAAGCTCTAGGAGTTGTTTTGCAATTTTGGAAGATAATTTCAGCAATTATTTATAGACTTATGATTTTTCAAAAAAATTAACCCGTCTTGGTACTATGTTCTGGTTGGGACTCCAATATCTAGACATCCTTAACTTTTTGAATTTTTTTTTATTTTTTAAAAAATACAACATCTTAAGAGCTACCAAGTACACGCTTGCACTTTTTTGTAGTTGTATTTGTAGGAACTTTAATTGCGATTAGCAAATCAGCAGTTTGCCTGTCTCAGCAGGCAGATTTAGGATTTATGTCATAGGCCCTTGCAAGTTTTTGTTGCAGTGCATAAGATAATTTCTTTTGTAATTATTTACTTTAAAGCTAGAGGAGTTGTTTCGCAGTTTTAGAAAATAATTTTAGCTATCATTAATAGACTTATGATTTTTCAAAAAAATTACCCCAGCTTGGTACAATGTTTAGGTTGGGACTGCCATATCTAGACATCCTTGACTTCGTTAATTTTTGTTTATTTTTTATAAAATACTACAGCTCAAGAGCTATAGACAACACGCTTGCGCTTTGTTGTACTTGTATATATAGGAACTTTAATTGCGATTAGCAAATCAGCAGTTTGCCTGTCCCAGCACGCAGATTTAGATTTTATGTCATAGGCCCTTCCAAGTTTTTGTTGCAGTGCATAAGAGAATTTCTTTTTTAATTATTTACTTTAAAGCTAGAGGAGTTGTTTTGCAGTTTTAGAACATAATTTTAGCGATTATATAATATAGACTTATGATTTTTCGAAAAAATTACCCCGTCTTGGTACTATGTTTGGGTTTGGACTGCCATATCTAGACATCCTTGACTTCTTTAATTTTTTTATATTTTTTATAAAATACTACAGCTCAAGGGCTATAGACATCACGCTTGCGCTTTGTTGTAGTTGTATTTATAGGAACTTTAATTGCGATTAGCAAATCAGCAGTGTGCCTGTCCCAGCACGCAGATTTAGATTTTATGTCATAGGCCCTTGCAAGTTTTTGTTGCAGTGCATAAGCAAATTTCTTTTTTAATTATTGACTTTAAAGCTGTAGGAGTTGTTTTGCAATTTTAGAAGATAATTTCAGCAAATATGTATAGACTTATAATTTTTCAAAAAAATTACCCCGTCTTGGTACTATGTTTGGGTTGGGACTCCAATATCTAGACATCCTTAACTTCTTGAATTTTTTTTTATTTTTTAAAAAATACTACATCTTAAGAGCTACCAAGTACACGCTTGCACTTTTTTGTGGTTGTATTTGTAGGAACTTTTATTGCAATTAGCAAATCAGCAGTTTGCCTGTCTCAGCAGGCAGATTTAGGATTTATGTCATAGGCCCTTGCAAGTTTTTGTTGCAGTGCATAAGATAATTTCTTTTGTAATTATTTACTTTAAAGCTAGAGGAGTTGTTTCGCAGTTTAAAAAAATAATTTTAGCTATCATTTATAGACTTATGAATTTTCAAAAAAATTACCCCAGCTTGGTACAATGTTTAGGTTGGGACTGCCATATCTAGACATCCTTGACATCTTTAATTTTTGTTTATTTTTTATAAAATACTACAGCTCAAGAGCTATAGACAACACGCTTGCGCTTTGTTGTACTTGTATATATAGGAACTTTAACTGCGATTAGCAAATCAGCAGTTTGCCTGTCCCAGCACGCAGATTTAGATTTTATGTCATAGGCCCTTGCAAGTTTTTGTTGCAGTGCATAAGCAAATTTCTTTTTTAATTATTGACTTTAAAGCTGTAGGAGTTGTTTTGCAATTTTAGAAGATAATTTCAGCAAATATTTATAGACTTATAATTTTTCCAAAAAATTACCCCGTCTTGGTACTATGTTTGGGTTGGGACTCCAATATCTAGACATCCTTGACTTCTTGAATTTTTTTTTATTTTTTTAAAAATACTACAGCTCAAGAGCTATAGACAACACGCTTGCGCTTTGTTGTAGTTGTATTTATAGGAACTTTAATTGCGATTAGCAAATCAGCAGTTTGCCTGTCCCAGCACGCAGATTTAGATTTTATGTCATAGGCCCTTGCAAGTTTTTGTTGCAGTGCATAAGAGAATTTCTTTTTTAATTATTTACTTTAAAGCTAGAGAAGTTGTTTCGCAGTTTTAGAACATAATTTTAGCGATTATTTATAGACTTATGATTTTTCAAAAAAATTACCCCGTCTTGGTACTATGTTTGGGTTGGGACTGCCATATCTAGACATCCTTGACTTCTTTAATTTTTTTAATATTTTTTATAAAATACAACAGCTCAAGGGCTATAGACATCACGCTTGCGCTTTGTTGTAGTTGTATTTATAGGAACTTTAATTGCGATTAGCAAATCAGCAGTGTGCCTGTCCCAGCACGCAGATTTAGATTTTATGTCATAGGCCCTTGCAAGTTTTTGTTGCAGTGCATAAGCAAATTTCTTTTTTAATTATTAACTTTAAAGCTGTAGGAGTTGATTTGCAATTTTGGAAGATAATTTCAGCAATTATTTATAGACTTATGATTTTTCAAAAAAATTACCCCGTCTTAGTACTATGTTTGGGTTGGGACTCCAATATCTAGACATCCTTAACTTCTTGAATTTTTTTTTATTTTTTAAAAAATACTACATCTTAAGAGCTACCACGTACACGCTTGCACTTTTTTGTAGTTGTATTTGTAGGAACTTTAATTGCGATTAGCAAATCAGCAGTTTGCCTGTCTCAGCAGGCAGATTTAGGATTTATGTCATAGGCCCTTGCAAGTTTTTGTTGCAGTGCATAAGATAATTTCTTTTGTAATTATTTACTTTAAAGCTAGAGAAGTTGTTTCGCAGTTTTAGAAAATAATTTTAGCAATTATTTATAGACTAATGATTTTTCAAAAAAATTACCCCAGCTTGGTACAATGTTTAGGTTGGGACTGCCATATCTAGACATCCTTGACTTCTTTAATTTTTGTTTATTTTTTATAAAATACTACAGCTCAAGAGCTATAGACAACACGCTTGCGCTTTGTTGTACTTGTATATATAGGAACTTTAATTGCGATTAGCAAATCAGCAGTTTGCCTGTCCCAGCACGCAGATTTAGATTTTATGTCATAGGCCCTTCCAAGTTTTTGTTGCAGTGCATAAGAGAATTTCTTTTTTAATTATTTACTTTAAAGCTAGAGGAGTTGTTTTGCATTTTTAGAACATAATTTTAGCGATTATATATAGACTTATGATTTTTCAAAAAAATTACCCCGTCTTGGTACTATGTTTGGGTTTGGACTGCCATATCTAGACATCCTTGACTTCTTTAATTTTTTATATTTTTTATAAAATACTACAGCTTAAGGGCTATAGACATCACGCTTGCGCTTTGTTGTAGTTGTATTTATAGGAACTTTAATTGCGATTAGCAAATCAGCAGTGTGCCTGTCCCAGCACGCAGATTTAGATTTTATGTCATAGGCCCTTGCAAGTTTTTGTTGCAGTGCATAAGCAAATTTGTTTTTTAATTATTTACTTTAAAGCTGTAGGAGTTGTTTTGCAATTTTGGAAGATAATTTCAGCAATTATTTATAGACTTATGATTTTTCAAAAAAATTACCCCGTCTTGGTACTATGTTTGGGTTGGGACTCCAATATCTAGACATCCTTGACTTCTTGAATTTTTTTTTATTTTTTTAAAAATACTACATCGTAAGAGCTACCAAGTACACGCTTGCACTTTTTTGTAGTTGTATTTGTAGGAACTTTAATTGCGATTAGCAAATCAGCAGTTTGCCTGTCTCAGCAGGCAGATTTAGGATTTATGTCATAGGCCCTTGCAAGTTTTTGTTGCAGTGCATAAGATAATTTCTTTTGTCATTATTTACTTTAAAGCTAGAGGAGTTGTTTCGCAGTTTTAGAAAATAATTTTAGCTATCATTTATAGACTTATAATTTTTCAAAAAAATTACCCCGTCTTGGTACTATGTTTAGGTTGGGACTGCCATATCTAGACATCCTTGACTTCTTTAATTTTTGTTTATTTTTTATAAAATACAACAGCTCAAGAGCTATAGACAACACGCTTGCGCTTTGTTGTATTTGTTTTATTAGGAACTTTAATTGCGATTAGCAAATCAGCAGTTTGCCTGTTCCAGCACGCAGATTTAGATTTTATGTCATAGGCCCTTGCAAGTTTTTGTTGCAGTGCATAAGATAATTTCTTCTGTAATTATTTACTTCAAAGCTAGAGGAGTTGTTTCGCAGTTTTAGAAAATAATTTTAGCGATTATTTATAGACTTATGATTTTTCAAAAAAATTACCCCAGCTTGGTACAATGTTTAGGTTGGGACTCCAATATCTAGACATCCTTAACTTCTTGAATTTTTTTTTATTTTTTAAAAAATACTACATCTTAAGAGCTACCAAGTACACGCTTGCACTTTTTTGTAGTTGTATTTGTAGGAACTTTAATTGCGATTAGCAAATCAGCAGTTTGCCTGTCTCAGCAGGCAGATTTAGGATTTATGTCATAGGCCCTTGCAAGTTTTTGTTGCAGTGCATAAGATAATTTCTTTTGTAATTATTTACTTTAAAGCTAGAGGAGTTGTTTCGCAGTTTTAGAAAATAATTTTAGCTATCATTTATAGACTTATGATTTTTCAAAAAAATTACCCCAGCTTGGTACAATGTTTAGGTTGGGACTGCCATATCTAGACATCCTTGACTTCTTTAATTTTTGTTTATTTTTTATAAAATACTACAGCTCAAGAGCTATAGACAACACGCTTGCGCTTTGTTGTACTTGTATATATAGGAACTTTAATTGCGATTAGCAAATCAGCAGTTTGCCTGTCCCAGCACGCAGATTTAGATTTTATGTCATAGGCCCTTCCAAGTTTTTGTTGCAGTGCATAAGAGAATTTCTTTTTTAATTATTTACTTTAAAGCTAGAGGAGTTGTATTGCAGTTTTAGAACATAATTTTAGCGATTATATATAGACTTATGATTTTTCGAAAAAATTATTCCGTCTTGGTACTATGTTTGGGTTTGGACTGCCATATCTAGACATCCTTGACTTCTTTAATTTTTTTATATTTTTTATAAAATACTACAGCTCAAGGGCTATAGACATCACGCTTGCGCTTTGTTGTAGTCGTATTTATAGGAACTTTAATTGCGATTAGCAAATCAGCAGTGTGCCTGTTCCAGCACGCAGATTTAGATTTTATGTCATAGGCCCTTGCAAGTTTTTGTTGCAGTGCATAAGCAAATTTCTTTTTTAATTATTTACTTTAAAGCTGTAGGAGTTGTTTTGCAATTTTAGAAGATAATTTCAGCAAATATTTATAGACTTTTAATTTTTCAAAAAAATTAACCCGTCTTAGTACTATGTTTGGGTTGGGACTCCAATATCTAGACATCCTTAACTTCTTGAATTTTTTTTTATTTTTTAAAAAATACTACATCTTAAGAGCTACCAAGTACACGCTTGCACTTTTTTGTAGTTGTTTTTGTAGGAACTTTAATTGCGATTAGCAAATCAGCAGTTTGCCTGTCTCAGCAGGCAGATTTAGGAATTATGTCATAGGCCCTTGCAAGTTTTTGTTGCAGTGCATAAGATAATTTCTTTTGTAATTATTTACTTTAAAGCTAGAGGAGTTGTTTCGCAGTTTTAAAAAATAATTTTAGCTATCATTTATAGACTTATGAATTTTCAAAGAAATTACCCCAGCTTGGTACAATGTTTAGGTTGGGACTGCCATATCTAGACATCCTTGACATCTTTAATTTTTGTTTATTTTTTATAAAATACTACAGCTCAAGAGCTATAGACAACACGCTTGCGCTTTGTTGTACTTGTATATATAGGAACTTTAATTGCGATTAGCAAATCAGCAGTTTGCCTGTCCCAGCACGCAGATTTAGATTTTATGTCATAGGCCCTTGCAAGTTTTTGCTGCAGTGCATAAGCAAATCTCTTTTTTAATTATTCACTTTTAAACTGTAGGAGTTGTTTTGCAATTTTGGAAGATAATTTCAGCAATTATTTATAGACTTATGATTTTTCAAAAAAATTACCCCGTCTTGGTACTATGTTTGGGTTGGGACTCCAATATCTAGACATCCTTGACTTCTTGAATTTTTTTTTATTTTTTTAAAAATACTACATCTTAAGAGCTACCAAGTACACGTTTGCACGTTTTTGTAGTTGTATTCGTAGGAACTTTAATTGCGATTAGCAAATCAGCAGTTTGCCTGTCTCAGCAGGCAGATTTAGGATTTATGTCATAGGCCCTTGCAAGTTTTTGTTGCAGTGCATAAGATAATTTCTTTTGTAATTATTTACTTTAAAGCTAGAGGAGTTGTTTTGCAGTTTTAGAAAATAATTTTAGCTATCATTTATAGACTTATGATTTTTCAAAAAAATTACCCCGTCTTGGTACTAGGTTTAGGTTGGGACTGCCATATCTAGACATCCTTGACTTGTTCAATTTTTGTTTATTTTTTATAAAATACTACAGCTCAAGAGCTATAGACAACACGCTTGCGCTTTGTTGTTGTTGTATTTATAGGAACTTTAATTGCGATTAGCAAATCAGCAGTTTGCCTGTCCCAGCACGCAGATTTAGATTTTATGTCATAGGCCCTTGCAAGTTTTTGTTGCAGTGCATAAGAGAATTTCTTTTCTAATTATTTACTTTAAAGCTAGAGGAGTTGTTTCGCAGTTTTAGAACATAATTTTAGCAATTATTTATGGACTTATGATTTTTTAAAAAAATTACCCCGTCTTGGTACTATGTTTGGGTTGGGACTGCTATATGTAGACATGCTTGACTATTTTAATTTTGTTTTATTTTTTATAAAATACTACAACCTAAGAGCTACCTAGTACACGCTTGCACGTTGTTGTAGTTGTGTTTCTTTGAACTTTAATTGCGATTTAAAAATCTTTACTTGGGTTGTTTTTAGAAAATTGAAATTCTATAGTTTGAATAACCGAGTAGCAAACAGGTTAAATGATTTAAACGCAATCTTACTTACTGGACATGACTACTGCCTATGTTTACTAATGTAGTACTCACTCAGATTACAATGCATAAGTTTTTCTGTTTCAAAGCTCCAAAAATATCGGTTTGATCTAATTTGCATCCTATTTGCATTGAATGTTAAGTAATAACGTTATATCGTCTCAACCAAAAATTTATTGCTGCTATCATACACAATAAAGTTACGTATGACAAACTGGAGGCTCCAGTCAGTTCAATTTTGTCCGAGGTGGTTGACACTTGTGTCTTGTCTTTTTTTTTTCTTTTTTTGTGACAACTTTTGTAATTGTTAAGTGATTTAGGCAGCAGTGTACTACCTTAACAGTAAACTTATAATAATTTTTTCCTTAATTGTAATTAAATGAATTACACTGTTATTAAAACTGTCTATATGTAGCTATCGTAATTTCAAAAAAATATGAGTGAACAGTTAACTAATTTTATAGCAGCAAAGAGTACATCTAATATTTAAAATTGTTATTTGTCGTAGTTACTTATTTTACATCCACCTGTGCTATTATTTCTGTTGTGGGATCTGGTGTGCTTGCGCTCTCTCTGTGTTCTCAGCTGATTGAAGTCTGGAGGTGAGTTTAAAAATTACGTTCCTTTTTTCTTAATTAGATTTAGATTTAGATTTTTCTTAAAGGCCAAACGTTAGATTTAGATTTTTTGTTATGGGCTGGAGAAAGTTTTTGTTGCAGTGCATAAGATAATTTCTTTTTTAATTATTTACTTTTAAGCTGAAGAAGTCGTTTTGCAATTCTATAAAATAATTTTAGCAATTCTTTATAGACTTATGATTTTTCAAAAAAATTACCCCGTCTTAATGTTTGGGTTGGGACTCCCATATCTAGACATCCTTGACATCTTAAATTTTTTTTCATTTTTGAACAAATACTACATTTTAAGAGCTACCAAGTACACGCTTGCACTTTGTTGTAGTTGTATTTGTAGGAACTTTAATTGCGATTAGCAAATCAGCAGTTTGCCTGTCTCAGCAGGCAAATTTAGGATTTATGTCATAGGCCCTTGCAAGTTTTTGTTGCAGTGCATAAGAGAATTTGTTTTGTAATTATTTACTTTAAAGCTAGAGGAGTTGTTTCGCAGTTTTAGAAAATAATTTTAGATATCATTTATAGACTTATGATTTTTCAAAAAAATTACCCGGTCTTAGTACTATGTTTGGGTTGGGACTGCCATATCTAGACATCCTTGACTACTTTAATTTTTTTTATATTTTTTATAAAATAGTACAGCTCAAGGGCTATAGACAATACGCTTGCGCTTTGTTGTAGTTGTATTTGTAGGAACTTTAATTGCGATTAGCAAATCAGCAGTTTGCCTGTCCCAGCACGCAGATTTAGATTTTATGTCATAGGCCCTTGCAAGTTTTTGTTGCAGTGCATAAGAGAATTTCTTTTCTAATTAATTACTTCAAAGCTAGAGGAGTTGTTTCGCAGTTTTAGAACATAATTTTAGCAATTATTTATGGACTTATGATTTTTCAAAAAAATTACCCGGTCTTAGTACTATGTTTGGGTTGGGACTGCCATATCTAGACATCCTTGACTACTTTAATTTTTTTTATATTTTTTATAAAATAGTACAGCTCAAGGGCTATAGACAATACGCTTGCGCTTTGTTGTAGTTGTATTTGTAGGAACTTTAATTGCGATTAGCAAATCAGCAGTGTGCTTGTCCCAGCACGCAGATTTAGATATTATTTCATAGGCCCTTGCAAGTTTTTGTTGCAGTGCATAAGAGAATTTCTTTTTTAATTATTTACTTTAAAGCTGTAGGAGTTGTTTTGCAATTTTAGAAAATAATTTCAGCGATTATTGAGAGACTTATGATTTTTCAAAAAAATTACCCCGTCTTGGTACTATGTTTGGGTTGGGACTGCCATATCTGGATATCCTTGACTTCTTTAATTTTTTTGAATTTTTTATAAAATACTACAGCTCAAGGGCTATAGACATCACGCTTGCGCGTTGTTGTAGTTGTATTTATAGGAACTTTAATTGCGATTAGCAAATCAGCAGTGTGCCTGTTCCAGCACGCAGATTTAGATTTTATGTCATAGGCCCTTGCAAGTTTTTGTTGCAGTGCATAAGAGAATTTCTTTTTTAATTATTTACTTTAAAGCTAGAGGAGTCACTTCGCAATTCTAGAATATATTTTCAGCAATTATTTATAGACTTATGATTTTTCAAAAAAATTACCCCGTCTTGGTACTATGTTTGGGTTGGGACTGCTATATGTAGACATGCTTGACTATTTGAATTTTGTTTTGTTATTTATAAAATACTACAACCTGAGAGCTACCTAGTACACGCTTGCACGTTGTTGTAGTTGTGTTTCTTGGAACTTTAATTGCGATTTAAAAATCTTTACTTGGTTTGTTTTTAGAAAATTGAAATTCTATGGTTTGAATGAGCGAGTAGCAAACAGGTTTAATGATTTAAACGCAATCTTACTTACTGGACATGACTACTGCCTATGTTTACTAATGAAGTACTCACTCAGATTACAATGCATAAGTTTTTCTGTTTCAAAGCTCCAAAAATATCGGTTGGATCTAATTTGCATCCTATTTGCATTAAATGTTAAGTAATAACGGTATATCGTCTCAACCAAAAATTTATTGCTGCTATCATACACAACGAAGTTACGTATGACAAACTGGAGGCTCCAGTCAGTTCAATTTTGTCCGAGGTGGTTGACACTTGTGTCTTGTCTTTTTTTCTTCTTTTTCTGTGACACCTTTTGTAATTGTTAAGTGATTTAGGCAGCAGTGTACTACCTTAACAGTAAACTTATAATATTTTTTCCCTTAATTGTAATTAAATGAATTACACTGTTATTAAAACTGTCTATATGTAGCTATCGTAATTTCAAAAAAATATGAGTAAACAGTTAACTAATTTTATAGCAGCAAAGAGTACATCTAATATTTAAAATTGTTATTTGTCGTAGTTACTTATTTTACATCCACCTGTGCTATTATTTCTGTTGTGGGATCTGGTGTGCTTGCGCTCTCTCTGTGTTCTCAGCTGATTGAAGTCTGGAGGTGAGTTGAAAAATTACGTTCCTTTTTTCTTAATTAGATTTAGATTTAGATTTTTCTTAAAGGCCAAACGTTAGATTTAGATTTTTTGTTATGGGCTGGAGAAAGTTTTTGTTGCAGTGCATAAGATAATTTCTTTTTTAATTATTTACTTTTAAGCTGAAGAAGTCGTTTTGCAATTCTATAAAATAATTTTAGAAATTCTTTATAGACTTATGATTTTTCAAAAAAATTACCCCGTCTTAATGTTTGGGTTGGGACTCCCATATCTAGACATCCTTGACATCTTAAATTTTTTTTCATTTTTGAACAAATACTACATTTTAAGAGCTACCAAGTACACGCTTGCACTTTGTTGTAGTTGTATTTGTAGGAACTTTAATTGCGATTAGCAAATCAGCAGTTTGCCTGTCTCAGCAGGCAAATTTAGGATTTATGTCATAGGCCCTTGCAAGTTTTTGTTGCAGTGCATAAGAGAATTTGTTTTGTAATTATTTACTTTAAAGCTAGAGGAGTTGATTCGCAGTTTTAGAAAATAATTTTAGATATCATTTATAGACTTATGATTTTTCAAAAAAATTACCCCGTCTTGGTACAATGTTTAGGTTGGGACTGCCATATCTAGACATCCTTGACTTTTTTAATTTTTGTTTATTTTTTATAAAATACTACAGCTCAAGAGCTATAGACAACACGCTTGCGCTTTGTTGTAGTTGTATTTATAGGAACTTTAATTGCGATTAGCAAATCAGCAGTTTGCCTGTCCCAGCACGCAGATTTAGATTTTATGTCATAGGCCCTTGCAAGTTTTTGTTGCAGTGCATAAGAGAATTTCTTTTCTAATTAATTACTTTAAAGCTAGAGGAGTTGTTTCGCAGTTTTAGAACATAATTTTAGCAATTATTTATGGACTTATGATTTTTCAAAAAAATTACCCGGTCTTAGTACTATGTTTGGGTTGGGACTGCCATATCTAGACATCCTTGACTACTTTAATTTTTTTTATATTTTTTATAAAATAGTACAGCTCAAGGGCTATAGACAATACGCTTGCGCTTTGTTGTAGTTGTATTTGTAGGAACTTTAATTGCGATTAGCAAATCAGCAGTGTGCTTGTCCCAGCACGCAGATTTAGATATTATTTCATAGGCCCTTGCAAGTTTTTGTTGCAGTGCATAAGAGAATTTCTTTTTTAATTATTTACTTTAAAGCTGTAGGAGTTGTTTTGCAATTTTAGAAAATAATTTCAGCGATTATTGAGAGACTTATGATTTTTCAAAAAAATTACCCCGTCTTGGTACTATGTTTGGGTTGGGACTGCCATATCTGGATATCCTTGACTTCTTTAATTTTTTTGAATTTTTTATAAAATACTACAGCTCAAGGGCTATAGACATCACGCTTGCGCGTTGTTGTAGTTGTATTTATAGGAACTTTAATTGCGATTAGCAAATCAGCAGTGTGCCTGTTCCAGCACGCAGATTTAGATTTTATGTCATAGGCCCTTGCAAGTTTTTGTTGCAGTGCATAAGAGAATTTCTTTTTTAATTATTTACTTTAAAGCTAGAGGAGTCACTTCGCAATTCTAGAATATATTTTCAGCAATTATTTATAGACTTATGATTTTTCAAAAAAATTACCCCGTCTTGGTACTATGTTTGGGTTGGGACTGCTATATGTAGACATGCTTGACTATTTGAATTTTGTTTTGTTATTTATAAAATACTACAACCTGAGAGCTACCTAGTACACGCTTGCACGTTGTTGTAGTTGTGTTTCTTGGAACTTTAATTGCGATTTAAAAATCTTTACTTGGTTTGTTTTTAGAAAATTGAAATTCTATGGTTTGAATGAGCGAGTAGCAAACAGGTTTAATGATTTAAACGCAATCTTACTTACTGGACATGACTACTGCCTATGTTTACTAATGAAGTACTCACTCAGATTACAATGCATAAGTTTTTCTGTTTCAAAGCTCCAAAAATATCGGTTGGATCTAATTTGCATCCTATTTGCATTAAATGTTAAGTAATAACGGTATATCGTCTCAACCAAAAATTTATTGCTGCTATCATACACAACGAAGTTACGTATGACAAACTGGAGGCTCCAGTCAGTTCAATTTTGTCCGAGGTGGTTGACACTTGTGTCTTGTCTTTTTTTCTTCTTTTTCTGTGACACCTTTTGTAATTGTTAAGTGATTTAGGCAGCAGTGTACTACCTTAACAGTAAACTTATAATATTTTTTCCCTTAATTGTAATTAAATGAATTACACTGTTATTAAAACTGTCTATATGTAGCTATCGTAATTTCAAAAAAATATGAGTAAACAGTTAACTAATTTTATAGCAGCAAAGAGTACATCTAATATTTAAAATTGTTATTTGTCGTAGTTACTTATTTTACATCCACCTGTGCTATTATTTCTGTTGTGGGATCTGGTGTGCTTGCGCTCTCTCTGTGTTCTCAGCTGATTGAAGTCTGGAGGTGAGTTTAAAAATTACGTTCCTTTTTTCTTAATTAGATTTAGATTTAGATTTTTCTTAAAGGCCAAACGTTAGATTTAGATTTTTTGTTATGGGCTGGAGAAAGTTTTTGTTGCAGTGCATAAGATAATTTCTTTTTTAATTATTTACTTTTAAGCTGAAGAAGTCGTTTTGCAATTCTATAAAATAATTTTAGCAATTCTTTATAGACTTATGATTTTTCAAAAAAATTACCCCGTCTTAATGTTTGGGTTGGGACTCCCATATCTAGACATCCTTGACATCTTAATTTTTTTTTCATTTTTGAACAAATACTACATTTTAAGAGCTACCAAGTACACGCTTGCACTTTGTTGTAGTTGTATTTGTAGGAACTTTAATTGCGATTAGCAAATCAGCAGTTTGCCTGTCTCAGCAGGCAAATTTAGGATTTATGTCATAGGCCCTTGCAAGTTTTTGTTGCAGTGCATAAGAGAATTTGTTTTGTAATTATTTACTTTAAAGCTAGAGGAGTTGTTTCGCAGTTTTAGAAAATAATTTTAGATATCATTTATAGACTTATGATTTTTCAAAAAAATTACCCGGTCTTAGTACTATGTTTGGGTTGGGACTGCCATATCTAGACATCCTTGACTACTTTAATTTTTTTTATATTTTTTATAAAATAGTACAGCTCAAGGGCTATAGACAATACGCTTGCGCTTTGTTGTAGTTGTATTTGTAGGAACTTTAATTGCGATTAGCAAATCAGCAGTGTGCTTGTCCCAGCACGCAGATTTAGATATTATTTCATAGGCCCTTGCAAGTTTTTGTTGCAGTGCATAAGAGAATTTCTTTTTTAATTATTTACTTTAAAGCTGTAGGAGTTGTTTTGCAATTTTAGAAAATAATTTCAGCGATTATTGAGAGACTTATGATTTTTCAAAAAAATTACCCCGTCTTGGTACTATGTTTGGGTTGGGACTGCCATATCTGGATATCCTTGACTTCTTTAATTTTTTTGAATTTTTTATAAAATACTACAGCTCAAGGGCTATAGACATCACGCTTGCGCGTTGTTGTAGTTGTATTTATAGGAACTTTAATTGCGATTAGCAAATCAGCAGTGTGCCTGTTCCAGCACGCAGATTTAGATTTTATGTCATAGGCCCTTGCAAGTTTTTGTTGCAGTGCATAAGAGAATTTCTTTTTTAATTATTTACTTTAAAGCTAGAGGAGTCACTTCGCAATTCTAGAATATATTTTCAGCAATTATTTATAGACTTATGATTTTTCAAAAAAATTACCCCGTCTTGGTACTATGTTTGGGTTGGGACTGCTATATGTAGACATGCTTGACTATTTGAATTTTGTTTTGTTATTTATAAAATACTACAACCTGAGAGCTACCTAGTACACGCTTGCACGTTGTTGTAGTTGTGTTTCTTGGAACTTTAATTGCGATTTAAAAATCTTTACTTGGTTTGTTTTTAGAAAATTGAAATTCTATGGTTTGAATGAGCGAGTAGCAAACAGGTTTAATGATTTAAACGCAATCTTACTTACTGGACATGACTACTGCCTATGTTTACTAATGAAGTACTCACTCAGATTACAATGCATAAGTTTTTCTGTTTCAAAGCTCCAAAAATATCGGTTGGATCTAATTTGCATCCTATTTGCATTAAATGTTAAGTAATAACGGTATATCGTCTCAACCAAAAATTTATTGCTGCTATCATACACAACGAAGTTACGTATGACAAACTGGAGGCTCCAGTCAGTTCAATTTTGTCCGAGGTGGTTGACACTTGTGTCTTGTCTTTTTTTCTTCTTTTTCTGTGACACCTTTTGTAATTGTTAAGTGATTTAGGCAGCAGTGTACTACCTTAACAGTAAACTTATAATATTTTTTCCCTTAATTGTAATTAAATGAATTACACTGTTATTAAAACTGTCTATATGTAGCTATCGTAATTTCAAAAAAATATGAGTAAACAGTTAACTAATTTTATAGCAGCAAAGAGTACATCTAATATTTAAAATTGTTATTTGTCGTAGTTACTTATTTTACATCCACCTGTGCTATTATTTCTGTTGTGGGATCTGGTGTGCTTGCGCTCTCTCTGTGTTCTCAGCTGATTGAAGTCTGGAGGTGAGTTGAAAAATTACGTTCCTTTTTTCTTAATTAGATTTAGATTTAGATTTTTCTTAAAGGCCAAACGTTAGATTTAGATTTTTTGTTATGGGCTGGAGAAAGTTTTTGTTGCAGTGCATAAGATAATTTCTTTTTTAATTATTTACTTTTAAGCTGAAGAAGTCGTTTTGCAATTCTATAAAATAATTTTAGAAATTCTTTATAGACTTATGATTTTTCAAAAAAATTACCCCGTCTTAATGTTTGGGTTGGGACTCCCATATCTAGACATCCTTGACATCTTAAATTTTTTTTCATTTTTGAACAAATACTACATTTTAAGAGCTACCAAGTACACGCTTGCACTTTGTTGTAGTTGTATTTGTAGGAACTTTAATTGCGATTAGCAAATCAGCAGTTTGCCTGTCTCAGCAGGCAAATTTAGGATTTATGTCATAGGCCCTTGCAAGTTTTTGTTGCAGTGCATAAGAGAATTTGTTTTGTAATTATTTACTTTAAAGCTAGAGGAGTTGTTTCGCAGTTTTAGAAAATAATTTTAGATATCATTTATAGACTTATGATTTTTCAAAAAAATTACCCCGTCTTGGTACAATGTTTAGGTTGGGACTGCCATATCTAGACATCCTTGACTTTTTTAATTTTTGTTTATTTTTTATAAAATACTACAGCTCAAGAGCTATAGACAACACGCTTGCGCTTTGTTGTAGTTGTATTTATAGGAACTTTAATTGCGATTAGCAAATCAGCAGTTTGCCTGTCCCAGCACGCAGATTTAGATTTTATGTCATAGGCCCTTGCAAGTTTTTGTTGCAGTGCATAAGAGAATTTCTTTTCTAATTAATTACTTTAAAGCTAGAGGAGTTGTTTCGCAGTTTTAGAACATAATTTTAGCAATTATTTATGGACTTATGATTTTTCAAAAAAATTACCCGGTCTTAGTACTATGTTTGGGTTGGGACTGCCATATCTAGACATCCTTGACTACTTTAATTTTTTTTATATTTTTTATAAAATAGTACAGCTCAAGGGCTATAGACAATACGCTTGCGCTTTGTTGTAGTTGTATTTGTAGGAACTTTAATTGCGATTAGCAAATCAGCAGTGTGCTTGTCCCAGCACGCAGATTTAGATATTATTTCATAGGCCCTTGCAAGTTTTTGTTGCAGTGCATAAGAGAATTTCTTTTTTAATTATTTACTTTAAAGCTGTAGGAGTTGTTTTGCAATTTTAGAAAATAATTTCAGCGATTATTGAGAGACTTATGATTTTTCAAAAAAATTACCCCGTCTTGGTACTATGTTTGGGTTAGGTTAGTTTAGGTTAAGGTTAGGTTAGGTTAGGTTAGGTTAGGTTAGGTTAGGTTAGGTTAGGTTAGGTTAGGTTAGGTTAGGTTAGGTTAGGTTAGGTTAGGTTAGGTTAGGTTAGGTTAGATTAGGTTAGGTTAGGTTAGGTTAGGTTAGGTTAGGTTAGGTTAGGTTAGGTTAGGTTGGTTAGGTTAGGTTAGGTTAGGTTAGGTTAGGTTAGGTATTCAGATTTTGGGGATAGGCTATTTTAAACTTGACGGTGAAAGGTTAGGGAAGGTATTTAAAAATAGTTAGTTTTTTGTTGTGATCATTTTTCACCATTGGAAGGTTAGTGTCATTCAATGCTAAGTAGCATCTAACCCTCGATTTATGTTTGAATATCTTATGTTATTTTATAAAATATGATACTACGACTACATGTATTTTTGAATTGGGTTAGGTTTTGATAGGTTACCTTTAAATTTTTTTGGTGGTTTTAAAAAATGGTTAGGGGAAGTCATATACTAAAAACATTGTATATTGAATTTTTTTTTTGACTGTGAAAGGTTAGGTTAGGTATTTAAAAATTATCAGTTTTTTGTTGTGATTATTTTTTACTATTGCAAAGTAAGTGTCACTCAATGCTAAGTAGCCTCTAACCCTAGCTTTATGTTTGGCTATTTTTTAAATCTGTATGGAATATATCACTACTTAAATGGTTTTACTCAGATTAGGTTAGGGTTTAGGGGGTTAGTTATAAATTATTTGAATGGTTGAAAAAATGGTTAGGTGACGTTAAATTATCACCCTTTAATTTAGATTTTCTTCAGGTTTAACTGAGATCTGTATTGAACCGGCAGATACTTAACAGTAAGTAATAAAATTTAGGATAAGTGTTACTTAGGTTATCTAAATTCAGTAGCCTACATCGTTAGTCTTAAGTGAAACGAATTGCCTATTTGTAGAGAAATAACTCAAGCTTTGTTACATTTTATTATAATATGCTTAGCTGTGTTTAGGTTAAATTTAGTTTTGTATTAAACCGCAAGATATTTAACTGTCGATATTAGAATTTAGGATTATTGTTAACTAGGTTATTTAGCGCCAGTATCCTACATTGTAGGTGGCAGTTAAATAATATTGCCTATATGTAGACGAATAACTCAAGCTTTGTTACATTTATTTAAAAAAGTGAAAGCTGTGTTGAGGTTGGACTTAGTTTGGTATGAAACTGGCAAATACTTTCTTGTCAGTAATGAAATTTAGAATTACTGTTATCTAGGTTGTTCATGGCCAGTATCCTACATTGTAGTTCGCAGTTAAAATATATTGCCTATTAGTGGACAAATAACTTAAGCTTTGTTGCATGTAATTAGAAAAGTTAAAGCTGTTTAAACCGGCAATTAATAAATAAACAGAGTCACGCTTTCGGTTTATGAGTCCTTGTATGTCAAGTAACTAAGATTCATTTTGGGCAGTTTTAGAAATAAAAACCTGCCCATTTGATACGTTTAGGCTGTGTAGATATACTAAGATTACATAGTAAAGGCCTATGCAGCTATATGTTGTATCAAATCGGCAGATTTTGCAAATTGCATTACAAAGTCTAGGATTTCACTTTATTGCATCAATTGTAACCTAAATCCGACTTTTTATGAGAATGTTCACAAAATCTGCCTAATTGTAGGACTTTTCAGGTGCAACTATATGCAGCGAACCTTTGCATGTAAAAAACATAGTACTTGAAAAACATGGTCTCGGAACCTATCTTTAAACCGGCAATTATTAACTTAACAGAGTCACGCTTTCGGTTTCTAAGTCCTTGTATATCAAGTAACTTAGATTGGACTTGGTCAGATGTAGAAATGAAAACCTGCCGATTTGATACGTTTAAGCTGTGTAGATATACTAAGATTACATCGTAAAGGCCTATGCAGCTATATGTTGTATCAAATCGGCAGATTTTGCGAATTGCATTACAATGTCTAGGATTTCACTTTATTGCATCAATTGTAACCTAAATCCGACTTTTTATGAGAATGTTCACAAAATCTGCCTAATTGTAGGACTTTTCAGGTGCAACTATATGCAGCGAACCTTTGCATGTAAAAACATAGTACTTGAAAAACATGGTCTCGGACCTATCTTTAAACCGGCAATTATTAACTTAACAGAGTCACGCTTTCGGTTTCTAAGTCCTTGTATATCAAGTAACTTAGATTGGACTTGGTCAGATGTAGAAATGAAAACCTGCCGATTTGATACGTTTAAGCTGTGTAGATATACTAAGATTACATCGTAAAGGCCTATGCAGCTATATGTTGTATCAAATCGGCAGATTTTGCGAATTGCATTACAATGTCTAGGATTTCACTTTATTGCATCAATTGTAACCTAAATCCGACTTTTTATGAGAATGTTCACAAAATCTGCCTAATTGTAGGACTTTTCAGGTGCAACTATATGCAGCGAACCTTTGCATGTAAAAACATAGTACTTGAAAAACATGGTCTCGGAACCTATCTTTAAACCGGCAATTATTAACTTAACAGAGTCACGCTTTCGGTTTCTAAGTCCTTGTATATCAAGTAACTTAGATTGGACTTGGTCAGATGTAGAAATGAAAACCTGCCGATTTGATACGTTTAAGCTGTGTAGATATACTAAGATTACATCGTAAAGGCCTATGCAGCTATATGTTGTATCAAATCGGCAGATTTTGCGAATTGCATTACAATGTCTAGGATTTTACTTTATTGCATCAATTGTAACCTAAATCCGACTTTTTATGAGAATGTTCACAAAATCTGCCTAATTGTAGGACTTTTCAGGTGCAACTATATGCAGCGAACCTTTGCATGTAAAAACATAGTACTTGAAAAACATGGTCTCGGAACCTATCTTTAAACCGGCAATTATTAACTTAACAGAGTCACGCTTTCGGTTTCTAAGTCCTTGTATATCAAGTAACTTAGATTGGACTTGGTCAGATGTAGAAATAAAAACCTGCCGATTTGATACGTTTAAGCTGTGTAGATATACTAAGATTACATCGTAAAGGCCTATGCAGCTATATGTTGTATCAAATCGGCAGATTTTGCGAATTGCATTACAATGTCTAGGATTTCACTTTATTGCATCAATTGTAACCTAAATCCGACTTTTTATGAGAATGTTCACAAAATCTGCCTAATTGTAGGACTTTTCAGGTGCAACTATATGCAGCGAACCTTTGCATGTAAAAACATAGTACTTGAAAAACATGGTCTCGGAACCTATCTTTAAACCGGCAATTATTAACTTAACAGAGTCACGCTTTCGGTTTCTAAGTCCTTGTATATCAAGTAACTTAGATTGGACTTGGTCAGATGTAGAAATGAAAACCTGCCGATTTGATACGTTTAAGCTGTGTAGATATACTAAGATTACATCGTAAAGGCCTATGCAGCTATATGTTGTATCAAATCGGCAGATTTTGCGAATTGCATTACAATGTCTAGGATTTTACTTTATTGCATCAATTGTAACCTAAATCCGACTTTTTATGAGAATGTTCACAAAATCTGCCTAATTGTAGGACTTTTCAGGTGCAACTATATGCAGCGAACCTTTGCATGTAAAAACATAGTACTTGAAAAACATGGTCTCGGAACCTATCTTTAAACCGGCAATTATTAACTTAACAGAGTCACGCTTTCGGTTTCTAAGTCCTTGTATATCAAGTAACTTAGATTGGACTTGGTCAGATGTAGAAATGAAAACCTGCCGATTTGATACGTTTAAGCTGTGTAGATATACTAAGATTACATCGTAAAGGCCTATGCAGCTATATGTTGTATCAAATCGGCAGATTTTGCGAATTGCATTACAATGTCTAGGATTTCACTTTATTGCATCAATTGTAACCTAAATCCGACTTTTTATGAGAATGTTCACAAAATCTGCCTAATTGTAGGACTTTTCAGGTGCAACTATATGCAGCGAACCTTTGCATGTAAAAACATAGTACTTGAAAAACATGGTCTCGGAACCTATCTTTAAACCGGCAATTATTAACTTAACAGAGTCACGCTTTCGGTTTCTAAGTCCTTGTATATCAAGTAACTTAGATTGGACTTGGTCAGATGTAGAAATGAAAACCTGCCGATTTGATACGTTTAAGCTGTGTAGATATACTAAGATTACATCGTAAAGGCCTATGCAGCTATATGTTGTATCAAATCGGCAGATTTTGCGAATTGCATTACAATGTCTAGGATTTCACTTTATTGCATCAATTGTAACCTAAATCCGACTTTTTATGAGAATGTTCACAAAATCTGCCTAATTGTAGGACTTTTCAGGTGCAACTATATGCAGCGAACCTTTGCATGTAAAAACATAGTACTTGAAAAACATGGTCTCGGAACCTATCTTTAAACCGGCAATTATTAACTTAACAGAGTCACGCTTTCGGTTTCTAAGTCCTTGTATATCAAGTAACTTAGATTGGACTTGGTCAGATGTAGAAATGAAAACCTGCCGATTTGATACGTTTAAGCTGTGTAGATATACTAAGATTACATCGTAAAGGCCTATGCAGCTATATGTTGTATCAAATCGGCAGATTTTGCGAATTGCATTACAATGTCTAGGATTTCACTTTATTGCATCAATTGTAACCTAAATCCGACTTTTTATGAGAATGTTCACAAAATCTGCCTAATTGTAGGACTTTTCAGGTGCAACTATATGCAGCGAACCTTTGCATGTAAAAACATAGTACTTGAAAAACATGGTCTCGGAACCTATCTTTAAACCGGCAATTATTAACTTAACAGAGTCACGCTTTCGGTTTCTAAGTCCTTGTATATCAAGTAACTTAGATTGGACTTGGTCAGATGTAGAAATGAAAACCTGCCGATTTGATACGTTTAAGCTGTGTAGATATACTAAGATTACATCGTAAAGGCCTATGCAGCTATATGTTGTATCAAATCGGCAGATTTTGCGAATTGCATTACAATGTCTAGGATTTTACTTTATTGCATCAATTGTAACCTAAATCCGACTTTTTATGAGAATGTTCACAAAATCTGCCTAATTGTAGGACTTTTCAGGTGCAACTATATGCAGCGAACCTTTGCATGTAAAAACATAGTACTTGAAAAACATGGTCTCGGAACCTATCTTTAAACCGGCAATTATTAACTTAACAGAGTCACGCTTTCGGTTTCTAAGTCCTTGTATATCAAGTAACTTAGATTGGACTTGGTCAGATGTAGAAATGAAAACCTGCCGATTTGATACGTTTAAGCTGTGTAGATATACTAAGATTACATCGTAAAGGCCTATGCAGCTATATGTTGTATCAAATCGGCAGATTTTGCGAATTGCATTACAATGTCTAGGATTTCACTTTATTGCATCAATTGTAACCTAAATCCGACTTTTTATGAGAATGTTCACAAAATCTGCCTAATTGTAGGACTTTTCAGGTGCAACTATATGCAGCGAACCTTTGCATGTAAAAACATAGTACTTGAAAAACATGGTCTCGGAACCTATCTTTAAACCGGCAATTATTGACTTAACAGAGTCACGCTTTCGGTTTCTAAGTCCTTGTATATCAAGTAACTTAGATTGGACTTGGTCAGATGTAGAAATGAAAACCTGCCGATTTGATACGTTTAAGCTGTGTAGATATACTAAGATTACATCGTAAAGGCCTATGCAGCTATATGTTGTATCAAATCGGCAGATTTTGCGAATTGCATTACAATGTCTAGGATTTCACTTTATTGCATCAATTGTAACCTAAATCCGACTTTTTATGAGAATGTTCACAAAATCTGCCTAATTGTAGGACTTTTCAGGTGCAACTATATGCAGCGAACCTTTGCATGTAAAAACATAGTACTTGAAAAACATGGTCTCGGAACCTATCTTTAAACCGGCAATTATTGACTTAACAGAGTCACGCTTTCGGTTTCTAAGTCCTTGTATATCAAGTAACTTAGATTGGACTTGGTCAGATGTAGAAATGAAAACCTGCCGATTTGATACGTTTAAGCTGTGTAGATATACTAAGATTACATCGTAAAGGCCTATGCAGCTATATGTTGTATCAAATCGGCAGATTTTGCGAATTGCATTACAATGTCTAGGATTTCACTTTATTGCATCAATTGTAACCTAAATCCGACTTTTTATGAGAATGTTCACAAAATCTGCCTAATTGTAGGACTTTTCAGGTGCAACTATATGCAGCGAACCTTTGCATGTAAAAACATAGTACTTGAAAAACATGGTCTCGGAACCTATCTTTAAACCGGCAATTATTAACTTAACAGAGTCACGCTTTCGGTTTCTAAGTCCTTGTATATCAAGTAACTTAGATTGGACTTGGTCAGATGTAGAAATGAAAACCTGCCGATTTGATACGTTTAAGCTGTGTAGATATACTAAGATTACATCGTAAAGGCCTATGCAGCTATATGTTGTATCAAATCGGCAGATTTTGCGAATTGCATTACAATGTCTAGGATTTCACTTTATTGCATCAATTGTAACCTAAATCCGACTTTTTATGAGAATGTTCACAAAATCTGCCTAATTGTAGGACTTTTCAGGTGCAACTATATGCAGCGAACCTTTGCATGTAAAAACATAGTACTTGAAAAACATGGTCTCGGAACCTATCTTTAAACCGGCAATTATTAACTTAACAGAGTCACGCTTTCGGTTTCTAAGTCCTTGTATATCAAGTAACTTAGATTGGACTTGGTCAGATGTAGAAATGAAAACCTGCCGATTTGATACGTTTAAGCTGTGTAGATATACTAAGATTACATCGTAAAGGCCTATGCAGCTATATGTTGTATCAAATCGGCAGATTTTGCGAATTGCATTACAATGTCTAGGATTTTACTTTATTGCATCAATTGTAACCTAAATCCGACTTTTTATGAGAATGTTCACAAAATCTGCCTAATTGTAGGACTTTTCAGGTGCAACTATATGCAGCGAACCTTTGCATGTAAAAACATAGTACTTGAAAAACATGGTCTCGGAACCTATCTTTAAACCGGCAATTATTAACTTAACAGAGTCACGCTTTCGGTTTCTAAGTCCTTGTATATCAAGTAACTTAGATTGGACTTGGTCAGATGTAGAAATGAAAACCTGCCGATTTGATACGTTTAAGCTGTGTAGATATACTAAGATTACATCGTAAAGGCCTATGCAGCTATATGTTGTATCAAATCGGCAGATTTTGCGAATTGCATTACAATGTCTAGGATTTCACTTTATTGCATCAATTGTAACCTAAATCCGACTTTTTATGAGAATGTTCACAAAATCTGCCTAATTGTAGGACTTTTCAGGTGCAACTATATGCAGCGAACCTTTGCATGTAAAAACATAGTACTTGAAAAACATGGTCTCGGAACCTATCTTTAAACCGGCAATTATTAACTTAACAGAGTCACGCTTTCGGTTTCTAAGTCCTTGTATATCAAGTAACTTAGATTGGACTTGGTCAGATGTAGAAATGAAAACCTGCCGATTTGATACGTTTAAGCTGTGTAGATATACTAAGATTACATCGTAAAGGCCTATGCAGCTATATGTTGTATCAAATCGGCAGATTTTGCGAATTGCATTACAATGTCTAGGATTTCACTTTATTGCATCAATTGTAACCTAAATCCGACTTTTTATGAGAATGTTCACAAAATCTGCCTAATTGTAGGACTTTTCAGGTGCAACTATATGCAGCGAACCTTTGCATGTAAAAACATAGTACTTGAAAAACATGGTCTCGGAACCTATCTTTAAACCGGCAATTATTAACTTAACAGAGTCACGCTTTCGGTTTCTAAGTCCTTGTATATCAAGTAACTTAGATTGGACTTGGTCAGATGTAGAAATGAAAACCTGCCGATTTGATACGTTTAAGCTGTGTAGATATACTAAGATTACATCGTAAAGGCCTATGCAGCTATATGTTGTATCAAATCGGCAGATTTTGCGAATTGCATTACAATGTCTAGGATTTCACTTTATTGCATCAATTGTAACCTAAATCCGACTTTTTATGAGAATGTTCACAAAATCTGCCTAATTGTAGGACTTTTCAGGTGCAACTATATGCAGCGAACCTTTGCATGTAAAAACATAGTACTTGAAAAACATGGTCTCGGAACCTATCTTTAAACCGGCAATTATTAACTTAACAGAGTCACGCTTTCGGTTTCTAAGTCCTTGTATATCAAGTAACTTAGATTGGACTTGGTCAGATGTAGAAATGAAAACCTGCCGATTTGATACGTTTAAGCTGTGTAGATATACTAAGATTACATCGTAAAGGCCTATGCAGCTATATGTTGTATCAAATCGGCAGATTTTGCGAATTGCATTACAATGTCTAGGATTTTACTTTATTGCATCAATTGTAACCTAAATCCGACTTTTTATGAGAATGTTCACAAAATCTGCCTAATTGTAGGACTTTTCAGGTGCAACTATATGCAGCGAACCTTTGCATGTAAAAACATAGTACTTGAAAAACATGGTCTCGGAACCTATCTTTAAACCGGCAATTATTAACTTAACAGAGTCACGCTTTCGGTTTCTAAGTCCTTGTATATCAAGTAACTTAGATTGGACTTGGTCAGATGTAGAAATGAAAACCTGCCGATTTGATACGTTTAAGCTGTGTAGATATACTAAGATTACATCGTAAAGGCCTATGCAGCTATATGTTGTATCAAATCGGCAGATTTTGCGAATTGCATTACAATGTCTAGGATTTCACTTTATTGCATCAATTGTAACCTAAATCCGACTTTTTATGAGAATGTTCACAAAATCTGCCTAATTGTAGGACTTTTCAGGTGCAACTATATGCAGCGAACCTTTGCATGTAAAAACATAGTACTTGAAAAACATGGTCTCGGAACCTATCTTTAAACCGGCAATTATTAACTTAACAGAGTCACGCTTTCGGTTTCTAAGTCCTTGTATATCAAGTAACTTAGATTGGACTTGGTCAGATGTAGAAATGAAAACCTGCCGATTTGATACGTTTAAGCTGTGTAGATATACTAAGATTACATCGTAAAGGCCTATGCAGCTATATGTTGTATCAAATCGGCAGATTTTGCGAATTGCATTACAATGTCTAGGATTTTACTTTATTGCATCAATTGTAACCTAAATCCGACTTTTTATGAGAATGTTCACAAAATCTGCCTAATTGTAGGACTTTTCAGGTGCAACTATATGCAGCGAACCTTTGCATGTAAAAACATAGTACTTGAAAAACATGGTCTCGGAACCTATCTTTAAACCGGCAATTATTAACTTAACAGAGTCACGCTTTCGGTTTCTAAGTCCTTGTATATCAAGTAACTTAGATTGGACTTGGTCAGATGTAGAAATGAAAACCTGCCGATTTGATACGTTTAAGCTGTGTAGATATACTAAGATTACATCGTAAAGGCCTATGCAGCTATATGTTGTATCAAATCGGCAGATTTTGCGAATTGCATTACAATGTCTAGGATTTCACTTTATTGCATCAATTGTAACCTAAATCCGACTTTTTATGAGAATGTTCACAAAATCTGCCTAATTGTAGGACTTTTCAGGTGCAACTATATGCAGCGAACCTTTGCATGTAAAAACATAGTACTTGAAAAACATGGTCTCGGAACTTATCTTTAAACCGGCAATTATTAACTTAACAGAGTCACGCTTTCGGTTTCTAAGTCCTTGTATATCAAGTAACTTAGATTGGACTTGGTCAGATGTAGAAATGAAAACCTGCCGATTTAATACGTTTAAGCTGTGTAGATATACTAAGATTACATCGTAAAGGCCTATGCAGCTATATGTTGTATCAAATCGGCAGATTTTGCAAATTGCATTACAATGTCTAGGATTTCACTTTATTGCATCAATTGTAACCTAAATCCGACTTTTTATGAGAATGTTCACAAAATCTGCCTAATTGTAGGACTTTTCAGGTGCAACTATATGCAGCGAACCTTTGCATGTAAAAACATAGTACTTGAAAAACATGGTCTCGGAACCTATCTTTAAACCGGCAATTATAAACTTAACAGAGTCACGCTTTCGGTTTCTAAGTCCTTGTATATCAAGTAACTTAGATTGGACTTGGTCAGATGTAGAAATGAAAACCTGCCGATTTGATACGTTTAAGCTGTGTAGATATACTAAGATTACATCGTAAAGGCCTATGCAGCTATATGTTGTATCAAATCGGCAGATTTTGCGAATTGCATTACAATGTCTAGGATTTTACTTTATTGCATCAATTGTAACCTAAATCCGACTTTTTATGAGAATGTTCACAAAATCTGCCTAATTGTAGGACTTTTCAGGTGCAACTATATGCAGCGAACCTTTGCATGTAAAAACATAGTACTTGAAAAACATGGTCTCGGAACCTATCTTTAAACCGGCAATTATTAACTTAACAGAGTCACGCTTTCGGTTTCTAAGTCCTTGTATATCAAGTAACTTAGATTGGACTTGGTCAGATGTAGAAATGAAAACCTGCCGATTTGATACGTTTAAGCTGTGTAGATATACTAAGATTACATCGTAAAGGCCTATGCAGCTATATGTTGTATCAAATCGGCAGATTTTGCGAATTGCATTACAATGTCTAGGATTTCACTTTATTGCATCAATTGTAACCTAAATCCGACTTTTTATGAGAATGTTCACAAAATCTGCCTAATTGTAGGACTTTTCAGGTGCAACTATATGCAGCGAACCTTTGCATGTAAAAACATAGTACTTGAAAAACATGGTCTCGGAACCTATCTTTAAACCGGCAATTATTAACTTAACAGAGTCACGCTTTCGGTTTCTAAGTCCTTGTATATCAAGTAACTTAGATTGGACTTGGTCAGATGTAGAAATGAAAACCTGCCGATTTGATACGTTTAAGCTGTGTAGATATACTAAGATTACATCGTAAAGGCCTATGCAGCTATATGTTGTATCAAATCGGCAGATTTTGCGAATTGCATTACAATGTCTAGGATTTTACTTTATTGCATCAATTGTAACCTAAATCCGACTTTTTATGAGAATGTTCACAAAATCTGCCTAATTGTAGGACTTTTCAGGTGCAACTATATGCAGCGAACCTTTGCATGTAAAAACATAGTACTTGAAAAACATGGTCTCGGAACCTATCTTTAAACCGGCAATTATTAACTTAACAGAGTCACGCTTTCGGTTTCTAAGTCCTTGTATATCAAGTAACTTAGATTGGACTTGGTCAGATGTAGAAATGAAAACCTGCCGATTTGATACGTTTAAGCTGTGTAGATATACTAAGATTACATCGTAAAGGCCTATGCAGCTATATGTTGTATCAAATCGGCAGATTTTGCGAATTGCATTACAATGTCTAGGATTTCACTTTATTGCATCAATTGTAACCTAAATCCGACTTTTTATGAGAATGTTCACAAAATCTGCCTAATTGTACGACTTTTCAGGTGCAACTATATGCAGCGAACCTTTGCATGTAAAAACATAGTACTTGAAAAACATGGTCTCGGAACTTATCTTTAAACCGGCAATTATTAACTTAACAGAGTCACGCTTTCGGTTTCTAAGTCCTTGTATATCAAGTAACTTAGATTGGACTTGGTCAGATGTAGAAATGAAAACCTGCCGATTTGATACGTTTAAGCTGTGTAGATATACTAAGATTACATCGTAAAGGCCTATGCAGCTATATGTTGTATCAAATCGGCAGATTTTGCAAATTGCATTACAATGTCTAGGATTTCACTTTATTGCATCAATTGTAACCTAAATCCGACTTTTTATGAGAATGTTCACAAAATCTGCCTAATTGTAGGACTTTTCAGGTGCAACTATATGCAGCGAACCTTTGCATGTAAAAACATAGTACTTGAAAAACATGGTCTCGGAACCTATCTTTAAACCGGCAATTATTAACTTAACAGAGTCACGCTTTCGGTTTCTAAGTCCTTGTATATCAAGTAACTTAGATTGGACTTGGTCAGATGTAGAAATGAAAACCTGCCGATTTGATACGTTTAAGCTGTGTAGATATACTAAGATTACATCGTAAAGGCCTATGCAGCTATATGTTGTATCAAATCGGCAGATTTTGCGAATTGCATTACAATGTCTAGGATTTTACTTTATTGCATCAATTGTAACCTAAATCCGACTTTTTATGAGAATGTTCACAAAATCTGCCTAATTGTACGACTTTTCAGGTGCAACTATATGCAGCGAACCTTTGCATGTAAAAACATAGTACTTGAAAAACATGGTCTCGGAACCTATCTTTAAACCGGCAATTATTAACTTAACAGAGTCACGCTTTCGGTTTCTAAGTCCTTGTATATCAAGTAACTTAGATTGGACTTGGTCAGATGTAGAAATGAAAACCTGCCGATTTGATACGTTTAAGCTGTGTAGATATACTAAGATTACATCGTAAAGGCCTATGCAGCTATATGTTGTATCAAATCGGCAGATTTTGCGAATTGCATTACAATGTCTAGGATTTCACTTTATTGCATCAATTGTAACCTAAATCCGACTTTTTATGAGAATGTTCACAAAATCTGCCTAATTGTAGGACTTTTCAGGTGCAACTATATGCAGCGAACCTTTGCATGTAAAAACATAGTACTTGAAAAACATGGTCTCGGAACCTATCTTTAAACCGGCAATTATTAACTTAACAGAGTCACGCTTTCGGTTTCTAAGTCCTTGTATATCAAGTAACTTAGATTGGACTTGGTCAGATGTAGAAATGAAAACCTGCCGATTTGATACGTTTAAGCTGTGTAGATATACTAAGATTACATCGTAAAGGCCTATGCAGCTATATGTTGTATCAAATCGGCAGATTTTGCGAATTGCATTACAATGTCTAGGATTTTACTTTATTGCATCAATTGTAACCTAAATCCGACTTTTTATGAGAATGTTCACAAAATCTGCCTAATTGTAGGACTTTTCAGGTGCAACTATATGCAGCGAACCTTTGCATGTAAAAACATAGTACTTGAAAAACATGGTCTCGGAACCTATCTTTAAACCGGCAATTATTAACTTAACAGAGTCACGCTTTCGGTTTCTAAGTCCTTGTATATCAAGTAACTTAGATTGGACTTGGTCAGATGTAGAAATGAAAACCTGCCGATTTGATACGTTTAAGCTGTGTAGATATACTAAGATTACATCGTAAAGGCCTATGCAGCTATATGTTGTATCAAATCGGCAGATTTTGCGAATTGCATTACAATGTCTAGGATTTCACTTTATTGCATCAATTGTAACCTAAATCCGACTTTTTATGAGAATGTTCACAAAATCTGCCTAATTGTAGGACTTTTCAGGTGCAACTATATGCAGCGAACCTTTGCATGTAAAAACATAGTACTTGAAAAACATGGTCTCGGAACCTATCTTTAAACCGGCAATTATTAACTTAACAGAGTCACGCTTTCGGTTTCTAAGTCCTTGTATATCAAGTAACTTAGATTGGACTTGGTCAGATGTAGAAATGAAAACCTGCCGATTTGATACGTTTAAGCTGTGTAGATATCGTAAGATTACATCGTAAAGGCCTATGCAGCTATATGTTGTATCAAATCGGCAGATTTTGCGAATTGCATTACAATGTCTAGGATTTCACTTTATTGCATCAATTGTAACCTAAATCCGACTTTTTATGAGAATGTTCACAAAATCTGCCTAATTGTAGGACTTTTCAGGTGCAACTATATGCAGCGAACCTTTGCATGTAAAAACATAGTACTTGAAAAACATGGTCTCGGAACCTATCTTTAAACCGGCAATTATTAACTTAACAGAGTCACGCTTTCGGTTTCTAAGTCCTTGTATATCAAGTAACTTAGATTGGACTTGGTCAGATGTAGAAATGAAAACCTGCCGATTTGATACGTTTAAGCTGTGTAGATATACTAAGATTACATAGTAAAGGCCTATGCAGCTATATGTTGTATCAAATCGGCAGATTTTGCGAATTGCATTACAATGTCTAGGATTTCACTTTATTGCATCAATTGTAACCTAAATCCGACTTTTTATGAGAATGTTTACAAAATCTGCCTAATTGTAGGACTTTTCAGGTGCAACTACATGCAGCGAACCTTTGCATGTAAAAACATAGTACTTGAAAAACATGGTCTCGGAACTTATCTTTAAACCGGCAATTATTAACTTAACAGAGTCACGCTTTCGGTTTCTAAGTCCTTGTATATCAAGTAACTTAGATTGGACTTGGTCAGATGTAGAAATGAAAACCTGCCGATTTGATACGTTTAAGCTGTGTAGATATACTAAGATTACATAGTAAAGGCCTATGCAGCTATATGTTGTATCAAATCGGCAGATTTTGCGAATTGCATTACAATGTCTAGGATTTCACTTTATTGCATCAATTGTAACCTAAATCCGACTTTTTATGAGAATGTTCACAAAATCTGCCTAATTGTACGACTTTTCAGGTGCAACTATATGCAGCGAACCTTTGCATGTAAAAACATAGTACTTGAAAAACATGGTCTCGGAACCTATCTTTAAACCGGCAATTATTAACTTAACAGAGTCACGCTTTCGGTTTCTAAGTCCTTGTATATCAAGTAACTTAGATTGGACTTGGTCAGATGTAGAAATGAAAACCTGCCGATTTGATACGTTTAAGCTGTGTAGATATACTAAGATTACATCGTAAAGGCCTATGCAGCTATATGTTGTATCAAATCGGCAGATTTTGCGAATTGCATTACAATGTCTAGGATTTTACTTTATTGCATCAATTGTAACCTAAATCCGACTTTTTATGAGAATGTTCACAAAATCTGCCTAATTGTAGGACTTTTCAGGTGCAACTATATGCAGCGAACCTTTGCATGTAAAAACATAGTACTTGAAAAACATGGTCTCGGAACCTATCTTTAAACCGGCAATTATTAACTTAACAGAGTCACGCTTTCGGTTTCTAAGTCCTTGTATATCAAGTAACTTAGATTGGACTTGGTCAGATGTAGAAATGAAAACCTGCCGATTTGATACGTTTAAGCTGTGTAGATATACTAAGATTACATCGTAAAGGCCTATGCAGCTATATGTTGTATCAAATCGGCAGATTTTGCGAATTGCATTACAATGTCTAGGATTTCACTTTATTGCATCAATTGTAACCTAAATCCGACTTTTTATGAGAATGTTCACAAAATCTGCCTAATTGTAGGACTTTTCAGGTGCAACTATATGCAGCGAACCTTTGCATGTAAAAAACATAGTACTTGAAAAACATGGTCTCGGAACCTATCTTTAAACCGGCAATTATTAACTTAACAGAGTCACGCTTTCGGTTTCTAAGTCCTTGTATATCAAGTAACTTAGATTGGACTTGGTCAGATGTAGAAATGAAAACCTGCCGATTTGATACGTTTAAGCTGTGTAGATATCGTAAGATTACATCGTAAAGGCCTATGCAGCTATATGTTGTATCAAATCGGCAGATTTTGCGAATTGCATTACAATGTCTAGGATTTCACTTTATTGCATCAATTGTAACCTAAATCCGACTTTTTATGAGAATGTTCACAAAATCTGCCTAATTGTAGGACTTTTCAGGTGCAACTATATGCAGCGAACCTTTGCATGTAAAAACATAGTACTTGAAAAACATGGTCTCGGAACCTATCTTTAAACCGGCAATTATTAACTTAACAGAGTCACGCTTTCGGTTTCTAAGTCCTTGTATATCAAGTAACTTAGATTGGACTTGGTCAGATGTAGAAATGAAAACCTGCCGATTTGATACGTTTAAGCTGTGTAGATATACTAAGATTACATAGTAAAGGCCTATGCAGCTATATGTTGTATCAAATCGGCAGATTTTGCGAATTGCATTACAATGTCTAGGATTTCACTTTATTGCATCAATTGTAACCTAAATCCGACTTTTTATGAGAATGTTTACAAAATCTGCCTAATTGTAGGACTTTTCAGGTGCAACTACATGCAGCGAACCTTTGCATGTAAAAACATAGTACTTGAAAAACATGGTCTCGGAACTTATCTTTAAACCGGCAATTATTAACTTAACAGAGTCACGCTTTCGGTTTCTAAGTCCTTGTATATCAAGTAACTTAGATTGGACTTGGTCAGATGTAGAAATGAAAACCTGCCGATTTGATACGTTTAAGCTGTGTAGATATACTAAGATTACATAGTAAAGGCCTATGCAGCTATATGTTGTATCAAATCGGCAGATTTTGCGAATTGCATTACAATGTCTAGGATTTCACTTTATTGCATCAATTGTAACCTAAATCCGACTTTTTATGAGAATGTTCACAAAATCTGCCTAATTGTACGACTTTTCAGGTGCAACTATATGCAGCGAACCTTTGCATGTAAAAACATAGTACTTGAAAAACATGGTCTCGGAACCTATCTTTAAACCGGCAATTATTAACTTAACAGAGTCACGCTTTCGGTTTCTAAGTCCTTGTATATCAAGTAACTTAGATTGGACTTGGTCAGATGTAGAAATGAAAACCTGCCGATTTGATACGTTTAAGCTGTGTAGATATACTAAGATTACATCGTAAAGGCCTATGCAGCTATATGTTGTATCAAATCGGCAGATTTTGCGAATTGCATTACAATGTCTAGGATTTCACTTTATTGCATCAATTGTAACCTAAATCCGACTTTTTATGAGAATGTTCACAAAATCTGCCTAATTGTAGGACTTTTCAGGTGCAACTATATGCAGCGAACCTTTGCATGTAAAAAGATAGTACTTGAAAAACATGGTCTCGGAACCTATCTTTAAACCGGCAATTATTAACTTAACAGAGTCACGCTTTCGGTTTCTAAGTCCTTGTATAT
>CATKUY010000436.1:0-25000 GCA_949802685.1 Dicyrtomina minuta | reverse complement strand
CCAGCTTGGGTCAGTAATGACAGGTTTAATTCACTTAGCTATGGCCAAAAGTTGTAAGTTGCCCAGAAACATGTGTCTTTTTTATTTTTGTAAATTTTGCCACTATTAGTTTAGTCAGATTACAGCATCACTTGAATCATATTTGATTTTCATAAAGACTTAGAAAAATATTAAAGTACCCAAATTGCCCAGCTTCGTAGGGGGGATTGGAGTGTCATTTAAAGTTCCTGCATTCAGTCCCACTAACTTTAAAAGGCGTTTTTATTGCAACCCACACAAAAGAGAACACGATGCAATCAAGTTTGAAAACAAAAAATTTAACTCAGGAACTTTCCAGCTTGGGTCAGTAATGACAGGTTTAATTCACTTAGCTATGGCCAAAAGTTGTAAGTTGCCCAGAAACATGTGTCTTTTTTATTTTTGTAAATTTTGCCACTATTAGTTTAGTCAGATTACAGCATCACTTGAATCATATTTGATTTTCATAAAGACTTAGAAAAATATTAAAGTACCCAAATTGCCCAGCTTCGTAGGGGGGATTGGAGTGTCATTTAAAGTTCCTGCATTCAGTCCCACTAACTTTAAAAGGCGTTTTTATTGCAACCCACACAAAAGAGAACACGATGCAATCAAGTTTGAAAACAAAAAATTTAACTCAGGAACTTTCCAGCTTGGGTCAGTAATGACAGGTTTAATTCACTTAGCTATGGCCAAAAGTTGTAAGTTGCCCAGAAACATGTGTCTTTTTTATTTTTGTAAATTTTGCCACTATTAGTTTAGTCAGATTACAGCATCACTTGAATCATATTTGATTTTCATAAAGACTTAGAAAAATATTAAAGTACCCAAATTGCCCAGCTTCGTAGGGGGGATTGGAGTGTCATTTAAAGTTCCTGCATTCAGTCCCACTAACTTTAAAAGGCGTTTTTATTGCAACCCACACAAAAGAGAACACGATGCAATCAAGTTTGAAAACAAAAAATTTAACTCAGGAACTTTCCAGCTTGGGTCAGTAATGACAGGTTTAATTCACTTAGCTATGGCCAAAAGTTGTAAGTTGCCCAGAAACATGTGTCTTTTTTATTTTTGTAAATTTTGCCACTATTAGTTTAGTCAGATTACAGCATCACTTGAATCATATTTGATTTTCATAAAGACTTAGAAAAATATTAAAGTACCCAAATTGCCCAGCTTCGTAGGGGGGATTGGAGTGTCATTTAAAGTTCCTGCATTCAGTCCCACTAACTTTAAAAGGCGTTTTTATTGCAACCCACACAAAAGAGAACACGATGCAATCAAGTTTGAAAACAAAAAATTTAACTCAGGAACTTTCCAGCTTGGGTCAGTAATGACAGGTTTAATTCACTTAGCTATGGCCAAAAGTTGTAAGTTGCCCAGAAACATGTGTCTTTTTTATTTTTGTAAATTTTGCCACTATTAGTTTAGTCAGATTACAGCATCACTTGAATCATATTTGATTTTCATAAAGACTTAGAAAAATATTAAAGTACCCAAATTGCCCAGCTTCGTAGGGGGGATTGGAGTGTCATTTAAAGTTCCTGCATTCAGTCCCACTAACTTTAAAAGGCGTTTTTATTGCAACCCACACAAAAGAGAACACGATGCAATCAAGTTTGAAAACAAAAAATTTAACTCAGGAACTTTCCAGCTTGGGTCAGTAATGACAGGTTTAATTCACTTAGCTATGGCCAAAAGTTGTAAGTTGCCCAGAAACATGTGTCTTTTTTATTTTTGTAAATTTTGCCACTATTAGTTTAGTCAGATTACAGCATCACTTGAATCATATTTGATTTTCATAAAGACTTAGAAAAATATTAAAGTACCCAAATTGCCCAGCTTCGTAGGGGGGATTGGAGTGTCATTTAAAGTTCCTGCATTCAGTCCCACTAACTTTAAAAGGCGTTTTTATTGCAACCCACACAAAAGAGAACACGATGCAATCAAGTTTGAAAACAAAAAATTTAACTCAGGAACTTTCCAGCTTGGGTCAGTAATGACAGGTTTAATTCACTTAGCTATGGCCAAAAGTTGTAAGTTGCCCAGAAACATGTGTCTTTTTTATTTTTGTAAATTTTGCCACTATTAGTTTAGTCAGATTACAGCATCACTTGAATCATATTTGATTTTCATAAAGACTTAGAAAAATATTAAAGTACCCAAATTGCCCAGCTTCGTAGGGGGGATTGGAGTGTCATTTAAAGTTCCTGCATTCAGTCCCACTAACTTTAAAAGGCGTTTTTATTGCAACCCACACAAAAGAGAACACGATGCAATCAAGTTTGAAAACAAAAAATTTAACTCAGGAACTTTCCAGCTTGGGTCAGTAATGACAGGTTTAATTCACTTAGCTATGGCCAAAAGTTGTAAGTTGCCCAGAAACATGTGTCTTTTTTATTTTTGTAAATTTTGCCACTATTAGTTTAGTCAGATTACAGCATCACTTGAATCATATTTGATTTTCATAAAGACTTAGAAAAATATTAAAGTACCCAAATTGCCCAGCTTCGTAGGGGGGATTGGAGTGTCATTTAAAGTTCCTGCATTCAGTCCCACTAACTTTAAAAGGCGTTTTTATTGCAACCCACACAAAAGAGAACACGATGCAATCAAGTTTGAAAACAAAAAATTTAACTCAGGAACTTTCCAGCTTGGGTCAGTAATGACAGGTTTAATTCACTTAGCTATGGCCAAAAGTTGTAAGTTGCCCAGAAACATGTGTCTTTTTTATTTTTGTAAATTTTGCCACTATTAGTTTAGTCAGATTACAGCATCACTTGAATCATATTTGATTTTCATAAAGACTTAGAAAAATATTAAAGTACCCAAATTGCCCAGCTTCGTAGGGGGGATTGGAGTGTCATTTAAAGTTCCTGCATTCAGTCCCACTAACTTTAAAAGGCGTTTTTATTGCAACCCACACAAAAGAGAACACGATGCAATCAAGTTTGAAAACAAAAAATTTAACTCAGGAACTTTTCAGCTTGGGTCAGTAATGACAGGTTTAATTCACTTAGCTATGGCCAAAAGTTGTAAGTTGCCCAGAAACATGTGTCTTTTTTATTTTTGTAAATTTTGCCACTATTAGTTTAGTCAGATTACAGCATCACTTGAATCATATTTGATTTTCATAAAGACTTAGAAAAATATTAAAGTACCCAAATTGCCCAGCTTCGTAGGGGGGATTGGAGTGTCATTTAAAGTTCCTGCATTCAGTCCCACTAACTTTAAAAGGCGTTTTTATTGCAACCCACACAAAAGAGAACACGATGCAATCAAGTTTGAAAACAAAAAATTTAACTCAGGAACTTTCCAGCTTGGGTCAGTAATGACAGGTTTAATTCACTTAGCTATGGCCAAAAGTTGTAAGTTGCCCAGAAACATGTGTCTTTTTTATTTTTGTAAATTTTGCCACTATTAGTTTAGTCAGATTACAGCATCACTTGAATCATATTTGATTTTCATAAAGACTTAGAAAAATATTAAAGTACCCAAATTTCCCAGCTTCGTAGGGGGGATTGGAGTGTCATTTAAAGTTCCTGCATTCAGTCCCACTAACTTTAAAAGGCGTTTTTATTGCAACCCACACAAAAGAGAACACGATGCAATCAAGTTTGAAAACAAAAAATTTAACTCAGGAACTTTCCAGCTTGGGTCAGTAATGACAGGTTTAATTCACTTAGCTATGGCCAAAAGTTGTAAGTTGCCCAGAAACATGTGTCTTTTTTATTTTTGTAAATTTTGCCACTATTAGTTTAGTCAGATTACAGCATCACTTGAATCATATTTGATTTTCATAAAGACTTAGAAAAATATTAAAGTACCCAAATTGCCCAGCTTCGTAGGGGGGATTGGAGTGTCATTTAAAGTTCCTGCATTCAGTCCCACTAACTTTAAAAGGCGTTTTTATTGCAACCCACACAAAAGAGAACACGATGCAATCAAGTTTGAAAACAAAAAATTTAACTCAGGAACTTTCCAGCTTGGGTCAGTAATGACAGGTTTAATTCACTTAGCTATGGCCAAAAGTTGTAAGTTGCCCAGAAACATGTGTCTTTTTTATTTTTGTAAATTTTGCCACTATTAGTTTAGTCAGATTACAGCATCACTTGAATCATATTTGATTTTCATAAAGACTTAGAAAAATATTAAAGTACCCAAATTGCCCAGCTTCGTAGGGGGGATTGGAGTGTCATTTAAAGTTCCTGCATTCAGTCCCACTAACTTTAAAAGGCGTTTTTATTGCAACCCACACAAAAGAGAACACGATGCAATCAAGTTTGAAAACAAAAAATTTAACTCAGGAACTTTCCAGCTTGGGTCAGTAATGACAGGTTTAATTCACTTAGCTATGGCCAAAAGTTGTAAGTTGCCCAGAAACATGTGTCTTTTTTATTTTTGTAAATTTTGCCACTATTAGTTTAGTCAGATTACAGCATCACTTGAATCATATTTGATTTTCATAAAGACTTAGAAAAATATTAAAGTACCCAAATTGCCCAGCTTCGTAGGGGGGATTGGAGTGTCATTTAAAGTTCCTGCATTCAGTCCCACTAACTTTAAAAGGCGTTTTTATTGCAACCCACACAAAAGAGAACACGATGCAATCAAGTTTGAAAACAAAAAATTTAACTCAGGAACTTTCCAGCTTGGGTCAGTAATGACAGGTTTAATTCACTTAGCTATGGCCAAAAGTTGTAAGTTGCCCAGAAACATGTGTCTTTTTTATTTTTGTAAATTTTGCCACTATTAGTTTAGTCAGATTACAGCATCACTTGAATCATATTTGATTTTCATAAAGACTTAGAAAAATATTAAAGTACCCAAATTGCCCAGCTTCGTAGGGGGGATTGGAGTGTCATTTAAAGTTCCTGCATTCAGTCCCACTAACTTTAAAAGGCGTTTTTATTGCAACCCACACAAAAGAGAACACGATGCAATCAAGTTTGAAAACAAAAAATTTAACTCAGGAACTTTCCAGCTTGGGTCAGTAATGACAGGTTTAATTCACTTAGCTATGGCCAAAAGTTGTAAGTTGCCAAGAAACATGTGTCTTTTTTATTTTTGTAAATTTTGCCACTATTAGTTTAGTCAGATTACAGCATCACTTGAATCATATTTGATTTTCATAAAGACTTAGAAAAATATTAAAGTACCCAAATTGCCCAGCTTCGTAGGGGGGATTGGAGTGTCATTTAAAGTTCCTGCATTCAGTCCCACTAACTTTAAAAGGCGTTTTTATTGCAACCCACACAAAAGAGAACACGATGCAATCAAGTTTGAAAACAAAAAATTTAACTCAGGAACTTTCCAGCTTGGGTCAGTAATGACAGGTTTAATTCACTTAGCTATGGCCAAAAGTTGTAAGTTGCCCAGAAACATGTGTCTTTTTTATTTTTGTAAATTTTGCCACTATTAGTTTAGTCAGATTACAGCATCACTTGAATCATATTTGATTTTCATAAAGACTTAGAAAAATATTAAAGTACCCAAATTGCCCAGCTTCGTAGGGGGGATTGGAGTGTCATTTAAAGTTCCTGCATTCAGTCCCACTAACTTTAAAAGGCGTTTTTATTGCAACCCACACAAAAGAGAACACGATGCAATCAAGTTTGAAAACAAAAAATTTAACTCAGGAACTTTCCAGCTTGGGTCAGTAATGACAGGTTTAATTCACTTAGCTATGGCCAAAAGTTGTAAGTTGCCCAGAAACATGTGTCTTTTTTATTTTTGTAAATTTTGCCACTATTAGTTTAGTCAGATTACAGCATCACTTGAATCATATTTGATTTTCATAAAGACTTAGAAAAATATTAAAGTACCCAAATTGCCCAGCTTCGTAGGGGGGATTGGAGTGTCATTTAAAGTTCCTGCATTCAGTCCCACTAACTTTAAAAGGCGTTTTTATTGCAACCCACACAAAAGAGAACACGATGCAATCAAGTTTGAAAACAAAAAATTTAACTCAGGAACTTTCCAGCTTGGGTCAGTAATGACAGGTTTAATTCACTTAGCTATGGCCAAAAGTTGTAAGTTGCCCAGAAACATGTGTCTTTTTTATTTTTGTAAATTTTGCCACTATTAGTTTAGTCAGATTACAGCATCACTTGAATCATATTTGATTTTCATAAAGACTTAGAAAAATATTAAAGTACCCAAATTGCCCAGCTTCGTAGGGGGGATTGGAGTGTCATTTAAAGTTCCTGCATTCAGTCCCACTAACTTTAAAAGGCGTTTTTATTGCAACCCACACAAAAGAGAACACGATGCAATCAAGTTTGAAAACAAAAAATTTAACTCAGGAACTTTCCAGCTTGGGTCAGTAATGACAGGTTTAATTCACTTAGCTATGGCCAAAAGTTGTAAGTTGCCCAGAAACATGTGTCTTTTTTATTTTTGTAAATTTTGCCACTATTAGTTTAGTCAGATTACAGCATCACTTGAATCATATTTGATTTTCATAAAGACTTAGAAAAATATTAAAGTACCCAAATTGCCCAGCTTCGTAGGGGGGATTGGAGTGTCATTTAAAGTTCCTGCATTCAGTCCCACTAACTTTAAAAGGCGTTTTTATTGCAACCCACACAAAAGAGAACACGATGCAATCAAGTTTGAAAACAAAAAATTTAACTCAGGAACTTTCCAGCTTGGGTCAGTAATGACAGGTTTAATTCACTTAGCTATGGCCAAAAGTTGTAAGTTGCCCAGAAACATGTGTCTTTTTTATTTTTGTAAATTTTGCCACTATTAGTTTAGTCAGATTACAGCATCACTTGAATCATATTTGATTTTCATAAAGACTTAGAAAAATATTAAAGTACCCAAATTGCCCAGCTTCGTAGGGGGGATTGGAGTGTCATTTAAAGTTCCTGCATTCAGTCCCACTAACTTTAAAAGGCGTTTTTATTGCAACCCACACAAAAGAGAACACGATGCAATCAAGTTTGAAAACAAAAAATTTAACTCAGGAACTTTCCAGCTTGGGTCAGTAATGACAGGTTTAATTCACTTAGCTATGGCCAAAAGTTGTAAGTTGCCCAGAAACATGTGTCTTTTTTATTTTTGTAAATTTTGCCACTATTAGTTTAGTCAGATTACAGCATCACTTGAATCATATTTGATTTTCATAAAGACTTAGAAAAATATTAAAGTACCCAAATTGCCCAGCTTCGTAGGGGGGATTGGAGTGTCATTTAAAGTTCCTGCATTCAGTCCCACTAACTTTAAAAGGCGTTTTTATTGCAACCCACACAAAAGAGAACACGATGCAATCAAGTTTGAAAACAAAAAATTTAACTCAGGAACTTTCCAGCTTGGGTCAGTAATGACAGGTTTAATTCACTTAGCTATGGCCAAAAGTTGTAAGTTGCCCAGAAACATGTGTCTTTTTTATTTTTGTAAATTTTGCCACTATTAGTTTAGTCAGATTACAGCATCACTTGAATCATATTTGATTTTCATAAAGACTTAGAAAAATATTAAAGTACCCAAATTGCCCAGCTTCGTAGGGGGGATTGGAGTGTCATTTAAAGTTCCTGCATTCAGTCCCACTAACTTTAAAAGGCGTTTTTATTGCAACCCACACAAAAGAGAACACGATGCAATCAAGTTTGAAAACAAAAAATTTAACTCAGGAACTTTCCAGCTTGGGTCAGTAATGACAGGTTTAATTCACTTAGCTATGGCCAAAAGTTGTAAGTTGCCCAGAAACATGTGTCTTTTTTATTTTTGTAAATTTTGCCACTATTAGTTTAGTCAGATTACAGCATCACTTGAATCATATTTGATTTTCATAAAGACTTAGAAAAATATTAAAGTACCCAAATTGCCCAGCTTCGTAGGGGGGATTGGAGTGTCATTTAAAGTTCCTGCATTCAGTCCCACTAACTTTAAAAGGCGTTTTTATTGCAACCCACACAAAAGAGAACACGATGCAATCAAGTTTGAAAACAAAAAATTTAACTCAGGAACTTTCCAGCTTGGGTCAGTAATGACAGGTTTAATTCACTTAGCTATGGCCAAAAGTTGTAAGTTGCCCAGAAACATGTGTCTTTTTTATTTTTGTAAATTTTGCCACTATTAGTTTAGTCAGATTACAGCATCACTTGAATCATATTTGATTTTCATAAAGACTTAGAAAAATATTAAAGTACCCAAATTGCCCAGCTTCGTAGGGGGGATTGGAGTGTCATTTAAAGTTCCTGCATTCAGTCCCACTAACTTTAAAAGGCGTTTTTATTGCAACCCACACAAAAGAGAACACGATGCAATCAAGTTTGAAAACAAAAAATTTAACTCAGGAACTTTCCAGCTTGGGTCAGTAATGACAGGTTTAATTCACTTAGCTATGGCCAAAAGTTGTAAGTTGCCCAGAAACATGTGTCTTTTTTATTTTTGTAAATTTTGCCACTATTAGTTTAGTCAGATTACAGCATCACTTGAATCATATTTGATTTTCATAAAGACTTAGAAAAATATTAAAGTACCCAAATTGCCCAGCTTCGTAGGGGGGATTGGAGTGTCATTTAAAGTTCCTGCATTCAGTCCCACTAACTTTAAAAGGCGTTTTTATTGCAACCCACACAAAAGAGAACACGATGCAATCAAGTTTGAAAACAAAAAATTTAACTCAGGAACTTTCCAGCTTGGGTCAGTAATGACAGGTTTAATTCACTTAGCTATGGCCAAAAGTTGTAAGTTGCCCAGAAACATGTGTCTTTTTTATTTTTGTAAATTTTGCCACTATTAGTTTAGTCAGATTACAGCATCACTTGAATCATATTTGATTTTCATAAAGACTTAGAAAAATATTAAAGTACCCAAATTGCCCAGCTTCGTAGGGGGGATTGGAGTGTCATTTAAAGTTCCTGCATTCAGTCCCACTAAGTTTTAGGTTTAATTCACTTAGCTATGGCCAAAAGTTGTAAGTTGCCCAGAAACATGTGTCTTTTTTATTTTTGTAAATTTTGCCACTATTAGTTTAGTCAGATTACAGCATCACTTGAATCATATTTGATTTTCATAAAGACTTAGAAAAATATTAAAGTACCCAAATTGCCCAGCTTCGTAGGGGGGATTGGAGTGTCATTTAAAGTTCCTGCATTCAGTCCCACTAACTTTAAAAGGCGTTTTTATTGCAACCCACACAAAAGAGAACACGATGCAATCAAGTTTGAAAACAAAAAATTTAACTCAGGAACTTTTCAGCTTGGGTCAGTAATGACAGGTTTAATTCACTTAGCTATGGCCAAAAGTTGTAAGTTGCCCAGAAACATGTGTCTTTTTTATTTTTGTAAATTTTGCCACTATTAGTTTAGTCAGATTACAGCATCACTTGAATCATATTTGATTTTCATAAAGACTTAGAAAAATATTAAAGTACCCAAATTGCCCAGCTTCGTAGGGGGGATTGGAGTGTCATTTAAAGTTCCTGCATTCAGTCCCACTAACTTTAAAAGGCGTTTTTATTGCAACCCACACAAAAGAGAACACGATGCAATCAAGTTTGAAAACAAAAAATTTAACTCAGGAACTTTCCAGCTTGGGTCAGTAATGACAGGTTTAATTCACTTAGCTATGGCCAAAAGTTGTAAGTTGCCCAGAAACATGTGTCTTTTTTATTTTTGTAAATTTTGCCACTATTAGTTTAGTCAGATTACAGCATCACTTGAATCATATTTGATTTTCATAAAGACTTAGAAAAATATTAAAGTACCCAAATTGCCCAGCTTCGTAGGGGGGATTGGAGTGTCATTTAAAGTTCCTGCATTCAGTCCCACTAACTTTAAAAGGCGTTTTTATTGCAACCCACACAAAAGAGAACACGATGCAATCAAGTTTGAAAACAAAAAATTTAACTCAGGAACTTTCCAGCTTGGGTCAGTAATGACAGGTTTAATTCACTTAGCTATGGCCAAAAGTTGTAAGTTGCCCAGAAACATGTGTCTTTTTTATTTTTGTAAATTTTGCCACTATTAGTTTAGTCAGATTACAGCATCACTTGAATCATATTTGATTTTCATAAAGACTTAGAAAAATATTAAAGTACCCAAATTGCCCAGCTTCGTAGGGGGGATTGGAGTGTCATTTAAAGTTCCTGCATTCAGTCCCACTAACTTTAAAAGGCGTTTTTATTGCAACCCACACAAAAGAGAACACGATGCAATCAAGTTTGAAAACAAAAAATTTAACTCAGGAACTTTCCAGCTTGGGTCAGTAATGACAGGTTTAATTCACTTAGCTATGGCCAAAAGTTGTAAGTTGCCCAGAAACATGTGTCTTTTTTATTTTTGTAAATTTTGCCACTATTAGTTTAGTCAGATTACAGCATCACTTGAATCATATTTGATTTTCATAAAGACTTAGAAAAATATTAAAGTACCCAAATTGCCCAGCTTCGTAGGGGGGATTGGAGTGTCATTTAAAGTTCCTGCATTCAGTCCCACTAACTTTAAAAGGCGTTTTTATTGCAACCCACACAAAAGAGAACACGATGCAATCAAGTTTGAAAACAAAAAATTTAACTCAGGAACTTTTCAGCTTGGGTCAGTAATGACAGGTTTAATTCACTTAGCTATGGCCAAAAGTTGTAAGTTGCCCAGAAACATGTGTCTTTTTTATTTTTGTAAATTTTGCCACTATTAGTTTAGTCAGATTACAGCATCACTTGAATCATATTTGATTTTCATAAAGACTTAGAAAAATATTAAAGTACCCAAATTGCCCAGCTTCGTAGGGGGGATTGGAGTGTCATTTAAAGTTCCTGCATTCAGTCCCACTAACTTTAAAAGGCGTTTTTATTGCAACCCACACAAAAGAGAACACGATGCAATCAAGTTTGAAAACAAAAAATTTAACTCAGGAACTTTCCAGCTTGGGTCAGTAATGACAGGTTTAATTCACTTAGCTATGGCCAAAAGTTGTAAGTTGCCCAGAAACATGTGTCTTTTTTATTTTTGTAAATTTTGCCACTATTAGTTTAGTCAGATTACAGCATCACTTGAATCATATTTGATTTTCATAAAGACTTAGAAAAATATTAAAGTACCCAAATTGCCCAGCTTCGTAGGGGGGATTGGAGTGTCATTTAAAGTTCCTGCATTCAGTCCCACTAACTTTAAAAGGCGTTTTTATTGCAACCCACACAAAAGAGAACACGATGCAATCAAGTTTGAAAACAAAAAATTTAACTCAGGAACTTTCCAGCTTGGGTCAGTAATGACAGGTTTAATTCACTTAGCTATGGCCAAAAGTTGTAAGTTGCCCAGAAACATGTGTCTTTTTTATTTTTGTAAATTTTGCCACTATTAGTTTAGTCAGATTACAGCATCACTTGAATCATATTTGATTTTCATAAAGACTTAGAAAAATATTAAAGTACCCAAATTGCCCAGCTTCGTAGGGGGGATTGGAGTGTCATTTAAAGTTCCTGCATTCAGTCCCACTAACTTTAAAAGGCGTTTTTATTGCAACCCACACAAAAGAGAACACGATGCAATCAAGTTTGAAAACAAAAAATTTAACTCAGGAACTTTCCAGCTTGGGTCAGTAATGACAGGTTTAATTCACTTAGCTATGGCCAAAAGTTGTAAGTTGCCCAGAAACATGTGTCTTTTTTATTTTTGTAAATTTTGCCACTATTAGTTTAGTCAGATTACAGCATCACTTGAATCATATTTGATTTTCATAAAGACTTAGAAAAATATTAAAGTACCCAAATTGCCCAGCTTCGTAGGGGGGATTGGAGTGTCATTTAAAGTTCCTGCATTCAGTCCCACTAACTTTAAAAGGCGTTTTTATTGCAACCCACACAAAAGAGAACACGATGCAATCAAGTTTGAAAACAAAAAATTTAACTCAGGAACTTTTCAGCTTGGGTCAGTAATGACAGGTTTAATTCACTTAGCTATGGCCAAAAGTTGTAAGTTGCCCAGAAACATGTGTCTTTTTTATTTTTGTAAATTTTGCCACTATTAGTTTAGTCAGATTACAGCATCACTTGAATCATATTTGATTTTCATAAAGACTTAGAAAAATATTAAAGTACCCAAATTGCCCAGCTTCGTAGGGGGGATTGGAGTGTCATTTAAAGTTCCTGCATTCAGTCCCACTAACTTTAAAAGGCGTTTTTATTGCAACCCACACAAAAGAGAACACGATGCAATCAAGTTTGAAAACAAAAAATTTAACTCAGGAACTTTCCAGCTTGGGTCAGTAATGACAGGTTTAATTCACTTAGCTTAGGTTTAATTCACTTAGCTATGGCCAAAAGTTGTAAGTTGCCCAGAAACATGTGTCTTTTTTATTTTTGTAAATTTTGCCACTATTAGTTTAGTCAGATTACAGCATCACTTGAATCATATTTGATTTTCATAAAGACTTAGAAAAATATTAAAGTACCCAAATTGCCCAGCTTCGTAGGGGGGATTGGAGTGTCATTTAAAGTTCCTGCATTCAGTCCCACTAACTTTAAAAGGCGTTTTTATTGCAACCCACACAAAAGAGAACACGATGCAATCAAGTTTGAAAACAAAAAATTTAACTCAGGAACTTTCCAGCTTGGGTCAGTAATGACAGGTTTAATTCACTTAGCTATGGCCAAAAGTTGTAAGTTGCCCAGAAACATGTGTCTTTTTTATTTTTGTAAATTTTGCCACTATTAGTTTAGTCAGATTACAGCATCACTTGAATCATATTTGATTTTCATAAAGACTTAGAAAAATATTAAAGTACCCAAATTGCCCAGCTTCGTAGGGGGGATTGGAGTGTCATTTAAAGTTCCTGCATTCAGTCCCACTAACTTTAAAAGGCGTTTTTATTGCAACCCACACAAAAGAGAACACGATGCAATCAAGTTTGAAAACAAAAAATTTAACTCAGGAACTTTCCAGCTTGGGTCAGTAATGACAGGTTTAATTCACTTAGCTATGGCCAAAAGTTGTAAGTTGCCCAGAAACATGTGTCTTTTTTATTTTTGTAAATTTTGCCACTATTAGTTTAGTCAGATTACAGCATCACTTGAATCATATTTGATTTTCATAAAGACTTAGAAAAATATTAAAGTACCCAAATTGCCCAGCTTCGTAGGGGGGATTGGAGTGTCATTTAAAGTTCCTGCATTCAGTCCCACTAACTTTAAAAGGCGTTTTTATTGCAACCCACACAAAAGAGAACACGATGCAATCAAGTTTGAAAACAAAAAATTTAACTCAGGAACTTTCCAGCTTGGGTCAGTAATGACAGGTTTAATTCACTTAGCTATGGCCAAAAGTTGTAAGTTGCCCAGAAACATGTGTCTTTTTTATTTTTGTAAATTTTGCCACTATTAGTTTAGTCAGATTACAGCATCACTTGAATCATATTTGATTTTCATAAAGACTTAGAAAAATATTAAAGTACCCAAATTGCCCAGCTTCGTAGGGGGGATTGGAGTGTCATTTAAAGTTCCTGCATTCAGTCCCACTAACTTTAAAAGGCGTTTTTATTGCAACCCACACAAAAGAGAACACGATGCAATCAAGTTTGAAAACAAAAAATTTAACTCAGGAACTTTCCAGCTTGGGTCAGTAATGACAGGTTTAATTCACTTAGCTATGGCCAAAAGTTGTAAGTTGCCCAGAAACATGTGTCTTTTTTATTTTTGTAAATTTTGCCACTATTAGTTTAGTCAGATTACAGCATCACTTGAATCATATTTGATTTTCATAAAGACTTAGAAAAATATTAAAGTACCCAAATTGCCCAGCTTCGTAGGGGGGATTGGAGTGTCATTTAAAGTTCCTGCATTCAGTCCCACTAACTTTAAAAGGCGTTTTTATTGCAACCCACACAAAAGAGAACACGATGCAATCAAGTTTGAAAACAAAAAATTTAACTCAGGAACTTTCCAGCTTGGGTCAGTAATGACAGGTTTAATTCACTTAGCTATGGCCAAAAGTTGTAAGTTGCCCAGAAACATGTGTCTTTTTTATTTTTGTAAATTTTGCCACTATTAGTTTAGTCAGATTACAGCATCACTTGAATCATATTTGATTTTCATAAAGACTTAGAAAAATATTAAAGTACCCAAATTGCCCAGCTTCGTAGGGGGGATTGGAGTGTCATTTAAAGTTCCTGCATTCAGTCCCACTAACTTTAAAAGGCGTTTTTATTGCAACCCACACAAAAGAGAACACGATGCAATCAAGTTTGAAAACAAAAAATTTAACTCAGGAACTTTCCAGCTTGGGTCAGTAATGACAGGTTTAATTCACTTAGCTATGGCCAAAAGTTGTAAGTTGCCCAGAAACATGTGTCTTTTTTATTTTTGTAAATTTTGCCACTATTAGTTTAGTCAAGGTTTAGGTTAGGTTAGGTTTAATTCACTTAGCTATGGCCAAAAGTTGTAAGTTGCCCAGAAACATGTGTCTTTTTTATTTTTGTAAATTTTGCCACTATTAGTTTAGTCAGATTACAGCATCACTTGAATCATATTTGATTTTCATAAAGACTTAGAAAAATATTAAAGTACCCAAATTGCCCAGCTTCGTAGGGGGGATTGGAGTGTCATTTAAAGTTCCTGCATTCAGTCCCACTAACTTTAAAAGGCGTTTTTATTGCAACCCACACAAAAGAGAACACGATGCAATCAAGTTTGAAAACAAAAAATTTAACTCAGGAACTTTCCAGCTTGGGTCAGTAATGACAGGTTTAATTCACTTAGCTATGGCCAAAAGTTGTAAGTTGCCCAGAAACATGTGTCTTTTTTATTTTTGTAAATTTTGCCACTATTAGTTTAGTCAGATTACAGCATCACTTGAATCATATTTGATTTTCATAAAGACTTAGAAAAATATTAAAGTACCCAAATTGCCCAGCTTCGTAGGGGGGATTGGAGTGTCATTTAAAGTTCCTGCATTCAGTCCCACTAACTTTAAAAGGCGTTTTTATTGCAACCCACACAAAAGAGAACACGATGCAATCAAGTTTGAAAACAAAAAATTTAACTCAGGAACTTTCCAGCTTGGGTCAGTAATGACAGGTTTAATTCACTTAGCTATGGCCAAAAGTTGTAAGTTGCCCAGAAACATGTGTCTTTTTTATTTTTGTAAATTTTGCCACTATTAGTTTAGTCAGATTACAGCATCACTTGAATCATATTTGATTTTCATAAAGACTTAGAAAAATATTAAAGTACCCAAATTGCCCAGCTTCGTAGGGGGGATTGGAGTGTCATTTAAAGTTCCTGCATTCAGTCCCACTAACTTTAAAAGGCGTTTTTATTGCAACCCACACAAAAGAGAACACGATGCAATCAAGTTTGAAAACAAAAAATTTAACTCAGGAACTTTCCAGCTTGGGTCAGTAATGACAGGTTTAATTCACTTAGCTATGGCCAAAAGTTGTAAGTTGCCCAGAAACATGTGTCTTTTTTATTTTTGTAAATTTTGCCACTATTAGTTTAGTCAGATTACAGCATCACTTGAATCATATTTGATTTTCATAAAGACTTAGAAAAATATTAAAGTACCCAAATTGCCCAGCTTCGTAGGGGGGATTGGAGTGTCATTTAAAGTTCCTGCATTCAGTCCCACTAACTTTAAAAGGCGTTTTTATTGCAACCCACACAAAAGAGAACACGATGCAATCAAGTTTGAAAACAAAAAATTTAACTCAGGAACTTTCCAGCTTGGGTCAGTAATGACAGGTTTAATTCACTTAGCTATGGCCAAAAGTTGTAAGTTGCCCAGAAACATGTGTCTTTTTTATTTTTGTAAATTTTGCCACTATTAGTTTAGTCAGATTACAGCATCACTTGAATCATATTTGATTTTCATAAAGACTTAGAAAAATATTAAAGTACCCAAATTGCCCAGCTTCGTAGGGGGGATTGGAGTGTCATTTAAAGTTCCTGCATTCAGTCCCACTAACTTTAAAAGGCGTTTTTATTGCAACCCACACAAAAGAGAACACGATGCAATCAAGTTTGAAAACAAAAAATTTAACTCAGGAACTTTCCAGCTTGGGTCAGTAATGACAGGTTTAATTCACTTAGCTATGGCCAAAAGTTGTAAGTTGCCCAGAAACATGTGTCTTTTTTATTTTTGTAAATTTTGCCACTATTAGTTTAGTCAGATTACAGCATCACTTGAATCATATTTGATTTTCATAAAGACTTAGAAAAATATTAAAGTACCCAAATTGCCCAGCTTCGTAGGGGGGATTGGAGTGTCATTTAAAGTTCCTGCATTCAGTCCCACTAACTTTAAAAGGCGTTTTTATTGCAACCCACACAAAAGAGAACACGATGCAATCAAGTTTGAAAACAAAAAATTTAACTCAGGAACTTTCCAGCTTGGGTCAGTAATGACAGGTTTAATTCACTTAGCTATGGCCAAAAGTTGTAAGTTGCCCAGAAACATGTGTCTTTTTTATTTTTGTAAATTTTGCCACTATTAGTTTAGTCAGATTACAGCATCACTTGAATCATATTTGATTTTCATAAAGACTTAGAAAAATATTAAAGTACCCAAATTGCCCAGCTTCGTAGGGGGGATTGGAGTGTCATTTAAAGTTCCTGCATTCAGTCCCACTAACTTTAAAAGGCGTTTTTATTGCAACCCACACAAAAGAGAACACGATGCAATCAAGTTTGAAAACAAAAAATTTAACTCAGGAACTTTCCAGCTTGGGTCAGTAATGACAGGTTTAATTCACTTAGCTATGGCCAAAAGTTGTAAGTTGCCCAGAAACATGTGTCTTTTTTATTTTTGTAAATTTTGCCACTATTAGTTTAGTCAGATTACAGCATCACTTGAATCATATTTGATTTTCATAAAGACTTAGAAAAATATTAAAGTACCCAAATTGCCCAGCTTCGTAGGGGGGATTGGAGTGTCATTTAAAGTTCCTGCATTCAGTCCCACTAACTTTAAAAGGCGTTTTTATTGCAACCCACACAAAAGAGAACACGATGCAATCAAGTTTGAAAACAAAAAATTTAACTCAGGAACTTTCCAGCTTGGGTCAGTAATGACAGGTTTAATTCACTTAGCTATGGCCAAAAGTTGTAAGTTGCCCAGAAACATGTGTCTTTTTTATTTTTGTAAATTTTGCCACTATTAGTTTAGTCAGATTACAGCATCACTTGAATCATATTTGATTTTCATAAAGACTTAGAAAAATATTAAAGTACCCAAATTGCCCAGCTTCGTAGGGGGGATTGGAGTGTCATTTAAAGTTCCTGCATTCAGTCCCACTAACTTTAAAAGGCGTTTTTATTGCAACCCACACAAAAGAGAACACGATGCAATCAAGTTTGAAAACAAAAAATTTAACTCAGGAACTTTCCAGCTTGGGTCAGTAATGACAGGTTTAATTCACTTAGCTATGGCCAAAAGTTGTAAGTTGCCCAGAAACATGTGTCTTTTTTATTTTTGTAAATTTTGCCACTATTAGTTTAGTCAGATTACAGCATCACTTGAATCATATTTGATTTTCATAAAGACTTAGAAAAATATTAAAGTACCCAAATTGCCCAGCTTCGTAGGGGGGATTGGAGTGTCATTTAAAGTTCCTGCATTCAGTCCCACTAACTTTAAAAGGCGTTTTTATTGCAACCCACACAAAAGAGAACACGATGCAATCAAGTTTGAAAACAAAAAATTTAACTCAGGAACTTTCCAGCTTGGGTCAGTAATGACAGGTTTAATTCACTTAGCTATGGCCAAAAGTTGTAAGTTGCCCAGAAACATGTGTCTTTTTTATTTTTGTAAATTTTGCCACTATTAGTTTAGTCAGATTACAGCATCACTTGAATCATATTTGATTTTCATAAAGACTTAGAAAAATATTAAAGTACCCAAATTGCCCAGCTTCGTAGGGGGGATTGGAGTGTCATTTAAAGTTCCTGCATTCAGTCCCACTAACTTTAAAAGGCGTTTTTATTGCAACCCACACAAAAGAGAACACGATGCAATCAAGTTTGAAAACAAAAAATTTAACTCAGGAACTTTCCAGCTTGGGTCAGTAATGACAGGTTTAATTCACTTAGCTATGGCCAAAAGTTGTAAGTTGCCCAGAAACATGTGTCTTTTTTATTTTTGTAAATTTTGCCACTATTAGTTTAGTCAGATTACAGCATCACTTGAATCATATTTGATTTTCATAAAGACTTAGAAAAATATTAAAGTACCCAAATTGCCCAGCTTCGTAGGGGGGATTGGAGTGTCATTTAAAGTTCCTGCATTCAGTCCCACTAACTTTAAAAGGCGTTTTTATTGCAACCCACACAAAAGAGAACACGATGCAATCAAGTTTGAAAACAAAAAATTTAACTCAGGAACTTTCCAGCTTGGGTCAGTAATGACAGGTTTAATTCACTTAGCTATGGCCAAAAGTTGTAAGTTGCCCAGAAACATGTGTCTTTTTTATTTTTGTAAATTTTGCCACTATTAGTTTAGTCAGATTACAGCATCACTTGAATCATATTTGATTTTCATAAAGACTTAGAAAAATATTAAAGTACCCAAATTGCCCAGCTTCGTAGGGGGGATTGGAGTGTCATTTAAAGTTCCTGCATTCAGTCCCACTAACTTTAAAAGGCGTTTTTATTGCAACCCACACAAAAGAGAACACGATGCAATCAAGTTTGAAAACAAAAAATTTAACTCAGGAACTTTCCAGCTTGGGTCAGTAATGACAGGTTTAATTCACTTAGCTATGGCCAAAAGTTGTAAGTTGCCCAGAAACATGTGTCTTTTTTATTTTTGTAAATTTTGCCACTATTAGTTTAGTCAGATTACAGCATCACTTGAATCATATTTGATTTTCATAAAGACTTAGAAAAATATTAAAGTACCCAAATTGCCCAGCTTCGTAGGGGGGATTGGAGTGTCATTTAAAGTTCCTGCATTCAGTCCCACTAACTTTAAAAGGCGTTTTTATTGCAACCCACACAAAAGAGAACACGATGCAATCAAGTTTGAAAACAAAAAATTTAACTCAGGAACTTTCCAGCTTGGGTCAGTAATGACAGGTTTAATTCACTTAGCTATGGCCAAAAGTTGTAAGTTGCCCAGAAACATGTGTCTTTTTTATTTTTGTAAATTTTGCCACTATTAGTTTAGTCAGATTACAGCATCACTTGAATCATATTTGATTTTCATAAAGACTTAGAAAAATATTAAAGTACCCAAATTGCCCAGCTTCGTAGGGGGGATTGGAGTGTCATTTAAAGTTCCTGCATTCAGTCCCACTAACTTTAAAAGGCGTTTTTATTGCAACCCACACAAAAGAGAACACGATGCAATCAAGTTTGAAAACAAAAAATTTAACTCAGGAACTTTCCAGCTTGGGTCAGTAATGACAGGTTTAATTCACTTAGCTATGGCCAAAAGTTGTAAGTTGCCCAGAAACATGTGTCTTTTTTATTTTTGTAAATTTTGCCACTATTAGTTTAGTCAGATTACAGCATCACTTGAATCATATTTGATTTTCATAAAGACTTAGAAAAATATTAAAGTACCCAAATTGCCCAGCTTCGTAGGGGGGATTGGAGTGTCATTTAAAGTTCCTGCATTCAGTCCCACTAACTTTAAAAGGCGTTTTTATTGCAACCCACACAAAAGAGAACACGATGCAATCAAGTTTGAAAACAAAAAATTTAACTCAGGAACTTTCCAGCTTGGGTCAGTAATGACAGGTTTAATTCACTTAGCTATGGCCAAAAGTTGTAAGTTGCCCAGAAACATGTGTCTTTTTTATTTTTGTAAATTTTGCCACTATTAGTTTAGTCAGATTACAGCATCACTTGAATCATATTTGATTTTCATAAAGACTTAGAAAAATATTAAAGTACCCAAATTGCCCAGCTTCGTAGGGGGGATTGGAGTGTCATTTAAAGTTCCTGCATTCAGTCCCACTAACTTTAAAAGGCGTTTTTATTGCAACCCACACAAAAGAGAACACGATGCAATCAAGTTTGAAAACAAAAAATTTAACTCAGGAACTTTCCAGCTTGGGTCAGTAATGACAGGTTTAATTCACTTAGCTATGGCCAAAAGTTGTAAGTTGCCCAGAAACATGTGTCTTTTTTATTTTTGTAAATTTTGCCACTATTAGTTTAGTCAGATTACAGCATCACTTGAATCATATTTGATTTTCATAAAGACTTAGAAAAATATTAAAGTACCCAAATTGCCCAGCTTCGTAGGGGGGATTGGAGTGTCATTTAAAGTTCCTGCATTCAGTCCCACTAACTTTAAAAGGCGTTTTTATTGCAACCCACACAAAAGAGAACACGATGCAATCAAGTTTGAAAACAAAAAATTTAACTCAGGAACTTTCCAGCTTGGGTCAGTAATGACAGGTTTAATTCACTTAGCTATGGCCAAAAGTTGTAAGTTGCCCAGAAACATGTGTCTTTTTTATTTTTGTAAATTTTGCCACTATTAGTTTAGTCAGATTACAGCATCACTTGAATCATATTTGATTTTCATAAAGACTTAGAAAAATATTAAAGTACCCAAATTGCCCAGCTTCGTAGGGGGGATTGGAGTGTCATTTAAAGTTCCTGCATTCAGTCCCACTAACTTTAAAAGGCGTTTTTATTGCAACCCACACAAAAGAGAACACGATGCAATCAAGTTTGAAAACAAAAAATTTAACTCAGGAACTTTCCAGCTTGGGTCAGTAATGACAGGTTTAATTCACTTAGCTATGGCCAAAAGTTGTAAGTTGCCCAGAAACATGTGTCTTTTTTATTTTTGTAAATTTTGCCACTATTAGTTTAGTCAGATTACAGCATCACTTGAATCATATTTGATTTTCATAAAGACTTAGAAAAATATTAAAGTACCCAAATTGCCCAGCTTCGTAGGGGGGATTGGAGTGTCATTTAAAGTTCCTGCATTCAGTCCCACTAACTTTAAAAGGCGTTTTTATTGCAACCCACACAAAAGAGAACACGATGCAATCAAGTTTGAAAACAAAAAATTTAACTCAGGAACTTTCCAGCTTGGGTCAGTAATGACAGGTTTAATTCACTTAGCTATGGCCAAAAGTTGTAAGTTGCCCAGAAACATGTGTCTTTTTTATTTTTGTAAATTTTGCCACTATTAGTTTAGTCAGATTACAGCATCACTTGAATCATATTTGATTTTCATAAAGACTTAGAAAAATATTAAAGTACCCAAATTGCCCAGCTTCGTAGGGGGGATTGGAGTGTCATTTAAAGTTCCTGCATTCAGTCCCACTAACTTTAAAAGGCGTTTTTATTGCAACCCACACAAAAGAGAACACGATGCAATCAAGTTTGAAAACAAAAAATTTAACTCAGGAACTTTCCAGCTTGGGTCAGTAATGACAGGTTTAATTCACTTAGCTATGGCCAAAAGTTGTAAGTTGCCCAGAAACATGTGTCTTTTTTATTTTTGTAAATTTTGCCACTATTAGTTTAGTCAGATTACAGCATCACTTGAATCATATTTGATTTTCATAAAGACTTAGAAAAATATTAAAGTACCCAAATTGCCCAGCTTCGTAGGGGGGATTGGAGTGTCATTTAAAGTTCCTGCATTCAGTCCCACTAACTTTAAAAGGCGTTTTTATTGCAACCCACACAAAAGAGAACACGATGCAATCAAGTTTGAAAACAAAAAATTTAACTCAGGAACTTTCCAGCTTGGGTCAGTAATGACAGGTTTAATTCACTTAGCTATGGCCAAAAGTTGTAAGTTGCCCAGAAACATGTGTCTTTTTTATTTTTGTAAATTTTGCCACTATTAGTTTAGTCAGATTACAGCATCACTTGAATCATATTTGATTTTCATAAAGACTTAGAAAAATATTAAAGTACCCAAATTGCCCAGCTTCGTAGGGGGGATTGGAGTGTCATTTAAAGTTCCTGCATTCAGTCCCACTAACTTTAAAAGGCGTTTTTATTGCAACCCACACAAAAGAGAACACGATGCAATCAAGTTTGAAAACAAAAAATTTAACTCAGGAACTTTCCAGCTTGGGTCAGTAATGACAGGTTTAATTCACTTAGCTATGGCCAAAAGTTGTAAGTTGCCCAGAAACATGTGTCTTTTTTATTTTTGTAAATTTTGCCACTATTAGTTTAGTCAGATTACAGCATCACTTGAATCATATTTGATTTTCATAAAGACTTAGAAAAATATTAAAGTACCCAAATTGCCCAGCTTCGTAGGGGGGATTGGAGTGTCATTTAAAGTTCCTGCATTCAGTCCCACTAACTTTAAAAGGCGTTTTTATTGCAACCCACACAAAAGAGAACACGATGCAATCAAGTTTGAAAACAAAAAATTTAACTCAGGAACTTTCCAGCTTGGGTCAGTAATGACAGGTTTAATTCACTTAGCTATGGCCAAAAGTTGTAAGTTGCCCAGAAACATGTGTCTTTTTTATTTTTGTAAATTTTGCCACTATTAGTTTAGTCAGATTACAGCATCACTTGAATCATATTTGATTTTCATAAAGACTTAGAAAAATATTAAAGTACCCAAATTGCCCAGCTTCGTAGGGGGGATTGGAGTGTCATTTAAAGTTCCTGCATTCAGTCCCACTAACTTTAAAAGGCGTTTTTATTGCAACCCACACAAAAGAGAACACGATGCAATCAAGTTTGAAAACAAAAAATTTAACTCAGGAACTTTCCAGCTTGGGTCAGTAATGACAGGTTTAATTCACTTAGCTATGGCCAAAAGTTGTAAGTTGCCCAGAAACATGTGTCTTTTTTATTTTTGTAAATTTTGCCACTATTAGTTTAGTCAGATTACAGCATCACTTGAATCATATTTGATTTTCATAAAGACTTAGAAAAATATTAAAGTACCCAAATTGCCCAGCTTCGTAGGGGGGATTGGAGTGTCATTTAAAGTTCCTGCATTCAGTCCCACTAACTTTAAAAGGCGTTTTTATTGCAACCCACACAAAAGAGAACACGATGCAATCAAGTTTGAAAACAAAAAATTTAACTCAGGAACTTTCCAGCTTGGGTCAGTAATGACAGGTTTAATTCACTTAGCTATGGCCAAAAGTTGTAAGTTGCCCAGAAACATGTGTCTTTTTTATTTTTGTAAATTTTGCCACTATTAGTTTAGTCAGATTACAGCATCACTTGAATCATATTTGATTTTCATAAAGACTTAGAAAAATATTAAAGTACCCAAATTGCCCAGCTTCGTAGGGGGGATTGGAGTGTCATTTAAAGTTCCTGCATTCAGTCCCACTAACTTTAAAAGGCGTTTTTATTGCAACCCACACAAAAGAGAACACGATGCAATCAAGTTTGAAAACAAAAAATTTAACTCAGGAACTTTCCAGCTTGGGTCAGTAATGACAGGTTTAATTCACTTAGCTATGGCCAAAAGTTGTAAGTTGCCCAGAAACATGTGTCTTTTTTATTTTTGTAAATTTTGCCACTATTAGTTTAGTCAGATTACAGCATCACTTGAATCATATTTGATTTTCATAAAGACTTAGAAAAATATTAAAGTACCCAAATTGCCCAGCTTCGTAGGGGGGATTGGAGTGTCATTTAAAGTTCCTGCATTCAGTCCCACTAACTTTAAAAGGCGTTTTTATTGCAACCCACACAAAAGAGAACACGATGCAATCAAGTTTGAAAACAAAAAATTTAACTCAGGAACTTTCCAGCTTGGGTCAGTAATGACAGGTTTAATTCACTTAGCTATGGCCAAAAGTTGTAAGTTGCCCAGAAACATGTGTCTTTTTTATTTTTGTAAATTTTGCCACTATTAGTTTAGTCAGATTACAGCATCACTTGAATCATATTTGATTTTCATAAAGACTTAGAAAAATATTAAAGTACCCAAATTGCCCAGCTTCGTAGGGGGGATTGGAGTGTCATTTAAAGTTCCTGCATTCAGTCCCACTAACTTTAAAAGGCGTTTTTATTGCAACCCACACAAAAGAGAACACGATGCAATCAAGTTTGAAAACAAAAAATTTAACTCAGGAACTTTCCAGCTTGGGTCAGTAATGACAGGTTTAATTCACTTAGCTATGGCCAAAAGTTGTAAGTTGCCCAGAAACATGTGTCTTTTTTATTTTTGTAAATTTTGCCACTATTAGTTTAGTCAGATTACAGCATCACTTGAATCATATTTGATTTTCATAAAGACTTAGAAAAATATTAAAGTACCCAAATTGCCCAGCTTCGTAGGGGGGATTGGAGTGTCATTTAAAGTTCCTGCATTCAGTCCCACTAACTTTAAAAGGCGTTTTTATTGCAACCCACACAAAAGAGAACACGATGCAATCAAGTTTGAAAACAAAAAATTTAACTCAGGAACTTTCCAGCTTGGGTCAGTAATGACAGGTTTAATTCACTTAGCTATGGCCAAAAGTTGTAAGTTGCCCAGAAACATGTGTCTTTTTTATTTTTGTAAATTTTGCCACTATTAGTTTAGTCAGATTACAGCATCACTTGAATCATATTTGATTTTCATAAAGACTTAGAAAAATATTAAAGTACCCAAATTGCCCAGCTTCGTAGGGGGGATTGGAGTGTCATTTAAAGTTCCTGCATTCAGTCCCACTAACTTTAAAAGGCGTTTTTATTGCAACCCACACAAAAGAGAACACGATGCAATCAAGTTTGAAAACAAAAAATTTAACTCAGGAGTACCTTTCCAGCTTGGTCAGTAATGACAGGTTTAATTCACTTAGCTATGGCCAAAAGTTGTAAGTTGCCCAGAAACATGTGTCTTTTTTATTTTTGTAAATTTTGCCACTATTAGTTTAGTCAGATTACAGCATCACTTGAATCATATTTGATTTTCATAAAGACTTAGAAAAATATTAAAGTACCCAAATTGCCCAGCTTCGTAGGGGGGATTGGAGTGTCATTTAAAGTTCCTGCATTCAGTCCCACTAACTTTAAAAGGCGTTTTTATTGCAACCCACACAAAAGAGAACACGATGCAATCAAGTTTGAAAACAAAAAATTTAACTCAGG
>CATKUY010000434.1:0-39494 GCA_949802685.1 Dicyrtomina minuta | reverse complement strand
GGGTACACTGTCGAAAAAAATCGTAAAGCTGCACTTACGTTTGCCTACGTAACCCTTTTTGAGTTAAAAGTTACTCAAATTTTCATAATTTCTACTTCTTTCAAACGTACCGAGTCATAAAGCGTGCAGCGTTAATCATTTTACGTGGAATTATACGCGTAGAATCTATTATTTGCTTAAAATAATGTACAAAGGAAAGTACAACGGGACATTCAAGTAAACCGTAAGTGCGGCATTGTAAAATATAACCGCCAACTACCGTCGCCGGCAGTGCCGGAGCATTACATTCTGTTATCGAAACAATAGTGAGCAGCTCTTGGTTTCAGCTTCAACCTCACTTTAAATAGCATCTATAATCAATTAAAGAAGATTTTAAATATACTGGATACAGCAAAGTCAAGGTAAGACATAATTTTATCGAAATTCATTATATTTAAAAGTGATTTAGCTTGCGCATATGGGTATTACTAATTAGTACAGCACCTATAACTTAAAGCATGCTTGCAACAAGTACTTATGTGTTATTACGTATACTTATTTAGAGCTAACACTTTTCACACTGTTTTTTGTTACTATTGATAATTGTGAACTGCCTCATACATACATTATTTATGCATTGCTTTTTTACTTGCTTAAAGAGATGACAATATTTATTTTAATACTTTAATAATTGAAATAATGCTGTTTTTATAATCAGTTTGATGTTGATGGTGCTAACGTGCTTGCTTTCGGTTTCATAGGTCAACTTAATGTTTGTATCAGCACGATGGAGGATGCGGGGACATTACCTGTTGTTCATGTAGCGTACTGGTGGAGCTGGGGCTGACACAATATTTTAAACATTATTGTGAGTGTACGTTTTGTATTCATTTGTGACCGGTAATTTGTTTTTATCTATTTAATAGTACTAAATAATTATTAACTAGTGACCTTTTATTCTTTTTTGGCTCGTGGTAGCTGTTTAATCGTAGTATATAGTTAGTACTTTACGTGTTCTAATGATGTGTTGCGTGTTTATTTTAGCGAACTTTTTAACCGAAGAACTTGTTAAGGAACTCGACGGACCAATTGCAAGATTTAATTAAGCCACTGGGTCCAGGATGTTATTTTCAGAAAAGGTTTAAGAACTGGCATTAGCTAATGAAGATCAAGAGTCAAAACAAAACAACACAAAAAATCAAACAGAAGAACAGTTTGTATGTAATTTTTTTTGTTTATGAGCTCAACGAGGTAAAAAGTTTCTATGAAGTTTTTGTATCTTTTCGAAATAATCCCTAATTCAATTATGTGTGGTGTTTTAAATGCGATGTTGGCGATGAAAATAAATACTGCTAGATTCCTGTTAATTTAGTTGTTTTTTTATGTGTGCACTTATTTTAATTTAGTGCATAATTTCATACTGCATTTTATAGCCGTAGCAAAAACTAAATTGTACGTTTAGAGAAAGTTGGCTTTACTCATGCGCAGTGTTAGCGTTACGTGAAAATGTGTAATATTTGCTACAACAGATTACGTACGCCTCTACTCATACGAGGTGTAAGCGTTACGTGAAAATGAGTAATGTTTGTTATAGCATTTAACGTACACCGTTACTCATGCTGGGTGTAAATGTTACATGAATGTGTATTAACATTTTACGTCACTGCTCGTAAGGGTCGTTACATTCCCAAGCGTAAGTTATCTTAGGTGATTTTGAGAAGGTGCAGAAATGTGGTCGATTTCACTCGGTTTTAAGTTGTTTTTAACTCAATATTAAGTTTTAATTTACGATCTTTTTCGACAGTGTAGCTTGCAGATAATCGTCGGCCGTCGGGTAGTTTGCAGAATGTTTCGTCGGGTGAGTTGCACTCTTACCTGACGACCGTCGGGTAGTTAGCCCCGAATTTCGTCGGCTGTCGGATGTCTTGCAGTGCCTAGTCACCAGTACCTAAACCTAAAATTATTAGAGATTGCCAAGCAGTAAGGTTCGTCACGATTCGAGTCAAATCGAAACTCGTTCGATCGATTCGAGTTTCGAATCGGATCGATTTGGCGTTTTGCTAAATCGAAAAAAATATTTCGATTTCGATTTTCGAATTGCTTGACTCGAAAAAAATCGATATCGAATCGATTTCAAGCCGAAAATCGTTCGATTTTTTCGATTTCAAACAAACGATCTTCGCTACAATTACAACATTAATTAACACGAAAATGCAACTTCCATAACACATTTTTAAGACTATTTTGTATAATTATCCGAATTTAAGTTTCATTTAAAGAGGTTTTCTATCTTTTTTTGCGAATTTATTATCTGATGGAGGTTTATTTCACGCTTCCTACAGTGATGAATTTAAAACACTATTGTAGTAGACTAATGTACATAAAGGTTCGATAAAGTCCACAAAAGCAACAATACTATTGAATTAGTATTTGTAATTTATTACTAGTGATATTCGTTACATGAGTTGCTGTTTATTGTGCTGGAACTGTAACTTAAACGAATATTCGGTCCAATAATCATAATCATCTGAGAGAAAATATAGATATCGCTTGGACATAAACAGTAAATTGCGGTACATTAAAACATAAAATCGTGAAATAAATATAATATGTACAATGCCTCTGACTTCGTTTCATTGAAAAAATTTAGTAAGTTTAAACAGAAACAAAAATGTTGATTTTTTTTCGATTTTTTCGATTCGGATCGATTTTGACTGTTCGAGTTTCGAGTCGATTCGATTTTCCAAAATTCAACTCGATAATTTTTCGACATCGATTCGATTTTGTGATTTAGACTCGATAATTTTCGGTTCGGTTCGAGTTTCGATTCGATTTGGCAAAAAGTGACTCGTGACGAACCTTACCAAGCAGCCATGCATTTGGTATACCATTAGTTAAGCTTTCGATTATGGTTTTTAATATCGAATTGTACTCGTTATTTAGGTAAAAATCATAACGAACATGCACATCATGATTACCATTGTATCTCTGAAGTTGTCAGTCGGTCTCCTGTTGTCAGTTGTAAATTGTTGTTGGTGCATCATGTTTGTACCTGGCACCTGGCACTGGCTAACAATGACAACTAACTTTGATAGCTGGAATATGACAGCATTATAGTCAATTGATAGTGATTTCGATGACGGATGTAAGTAATACTGACTGCTGTCATTCAGTCAGTCATCAGTTGTCAGTACCACCCGCCAGCTGGTCAATCGGCATACTCTCGTGGCATATCCCGTCACTCATATCAGGTCGGAAGTCTGAATAAAATATAATTTCTTCCAATTCTAACCTTCAACCATCGATGCCGATCATTCATGCCTATTTTAAAATTGGAATTCCGTGTACTGGCCGACGACGGAGATGGGACAGAAAAACTCAAAAGTGAACTCAGTTAAAAATAAAATGCTTGCCTGCCAGGCGCTAGAGCCAGTTGCAACCAACAACCAAGGACAATAAATTACAAATGAAAAATTAATAACGTTCAACCTTAAGTTGTTTTTTCATTTTTTTACTGCAATTATGTGGATTGTGAGGAGTAAGGACTGACTGGCATATGACAGACGCCAATTAAAAATTATGAAATATATGAATAAATACAAGTAAAATGTTAAGGAAGAGTGTGCTTTAATATTATGCTGTTAATTGTTAATAGGTTAAATGTGCTACTACACCATTGATTTACCTGCAGTTCGACGATACTAGATTGAGTAACAGAAAATCAGCAAGCAGGGCCAGTAATTAATTATATAAACTTGAAACTCAACTATTTATTTCCAAAGTTCGAATTTTAAACAGAAATGGCACAAGATCCGTGGCCCGGACTAGGGACAGGGACAGACAAGCGCTAACGAAAAGAATAGGAAGAGAGGCAACAATCCAACAAAATAAACAATGAAGCAATCAGTCAACAGTTACTTAATAGTAATAAGTTAATTAGCCTTCAAATTCACGAATTCAAATTCTAGGAGTGGACGGAAGCGAAATGAATATCAGTGAGGATCACAACTTAGAATTGCAGGCAGACGTGGGCGAAGTGGCTCAAAGGCGGTCGCGATCACGATCTGGAATCTTCGGTGGTCGCCACGGTAAGTAGAGTTAGGGGTGACCCAGAAATGATGTCATTTATTTGGTGGTTGAGTCCAAAAATTCTTCCCATTTCAGGCAATGTTAAGCAAATTTGTGATCCTCTTGGTAGGATGGGTGGGTCCTTCAAAAAATGGCCTGAAATCGATGACATCATATGTGGCCTGCCCCCAAGTACCGAGTACTGGGAATTTTAAACGCAGAAGTTTGTAGCATTCTAGAAACTAAAAAATGCTATTAGTCAAGGAAGAAAGAATAAAGGGGCTATCTACAAGTAACGTATGCTTAAAATTGTAACTTCTAATACATAGTAAATAATATGCCAACAAGTGCCAGTTATTTGTACGTACTATCGTCATCACACGCACGACAGTGTACCCCCTCCCCACAATCGTCTGACGTCATTTACGCAAGCTTCCAATCCGACTGAGATAAGTATGTACATGACATGTAAAGTCGCCGCTTTTTTTTTATGCCGATACAGAAATTTGGATTCTTGGTTCACTCAGCTGCTAATTGCAGACAAACTATAATTGCGATCATTACAAAAAACAATAGGGCACCTCTTGCTCGCATTCCTAAGAGTTTAAAAGTATTTAAAAAGGAATCGCTAAAAAACTGTGACCTGTAGAGCAGGACCAACGAACGGACAGACAGACGGACAAAACCATTTCAATAGATGCTTGCTCAGCATCTAAAAAGCAAGAGTAAGAGTAACGCAAGAACATTTTGAATTTTTAAAAACAAAATTATACATAAGAAGCAGAAAAAAATTTAGATTTTGAATATTGCCAGTTTGAATCATTTTATTAGTAAATATAAATTAAAGTGTTTTAAAATTGTAGTACAATATTATTTGTTAATGAAGATTCAATCTAAAACCGTTGGAAAATTCCCTTCGTTTTATCAAGATTGCACCACGTCTGGTTTGGTTTGTTTGCTTGCAGCAACTAACATAATTTAAGTGAGGGAGTCTTGAATAAATTGCAAGAAGGGCCTGCAATAGCAATAGAGGCTGTTTATATACAACATTATGAAAAACATTTCGCTTTATTCGACACTGTTATTTAAAAATCACCTCCCAAGATTTGGAATAATATGCGTGTTTAAATGAATGCAATAATGTCCTTTGCACACCCCCGCCGTCATTTGTGGACGATCCCAAATAACGTAATATCTATATTGGAATTAGTAGCACCAATACCTGGCGGAATTATTGACTTCGCACTCACAACAGTATTCCAGCCCCTACTCCCTAACGACAATAGCAGACAGAGCCAATGAGTCAATGATGCCACCAGAATTATCAAATTTGGAACCCGAACATCCCGTTTTCGGCGTTTTATTAGATATTTCTGCAAATGTTTTACTCATGTATATTAAAAGCTAATTTAGGGGCAAAAGTGTATTAGAAGTACATATACGTAAATTACTTCCAACTTCCCTTTAAACAGCTGAAGGATTTTAAATTCTAAACCAAGAATATAACTAAACTAAAATTTACATAATTTTTATTTATTGTCGCAGGAATTTCAGATGAAAGGATCTCCAATTCAAATTCATAGCCCCGGAGCTTCCGATTGAAATTCACTGTGGTATAACAAATTAGTTTGTTGCAGTCCTACGCACAGGAACACGCAGTTCAAGATTTTGGGGCGCCTATAGCAAAAAGACTGCTGCCATCAACACGCAAGTGAGAAGTAAAATTAAAAATATGTTTTATTTTAATGTTTTCATAAACGTGAGATTAACTTATGTCTATTTTATGAACTTTAGGTAGCATCTGCAGCACACAGTATTTCTCGCTTTCATTACCATTATACTCCAGTTTTGATTTGAGCAATGCCGGGCAACCAAAATATTATAGGAATTGACGCAACAGGGGATATTACTGCACGTGACATAAGCGTTGAGAATACGTCTCAGGTGAATAAAACTAAATATAACTTACTTTTTTGTCAACTGCGAACATTTATTAGCAGATTTAGAATTTTATTTCAGACATAAAGAATTAATTAGGTCGCTTATGAAGTAAATTTTTATAACATGAAACATGAAATACAGGTTACATATAAAAACTATAATTTTCCTGCCCCGCAAGAACCCACACCAAAAAATTTCAGCTTCAAAGTTGACAAGCCAATTCAGACGTTTACTGGGCGGGAAACATTTCTTGAGGACCTTCACAAGGTCGTTAGGAAGAGTCAAATAACAGTTCTGATGCAGGCGCCTCTGTCAGTTGTGGCTGCCACTGGCGGCATCGGTAAAACTGAGACAGTACGGATGTACATCCAACTCCATACACATGAGTACGACCATGTGATTTGGATCGATGCAGAACAAAATTCGTCCGCCAGAAACCAATTCATCCAACTCGCCAATAAATTGGGAATTTCCACAGATTTTGACGGGAAACCTAAGGAATTTGAATTAATTCGGGATCAAATCTTTGAGAAACTGCTTCAACATGGCCACGTGGTTCTCCTCGTTTTTGACAATGCAGAAGCGTTTGAAGAAGATCAGGACCTCAACTTAAACGGAATCAGAGACCTTCTCCCAAAAACATTGTCCCCTTTCTTCGTTGAGCCGACAGTCATTGTGACGTCACGAAACCAAAACTGGAATCTTCAAAATGTCATTCAACTAAATTTGTGGAGCGAAGCAGAAGTCATTATCTTTGTGATTCAAAGACTTGGACTCCAAGAAACAGCTGAGAATAATGAACTGGCGACTCAACTTGGAAATCTCTTCGGTCGTCTGCCCATCGCACTGCAGGCAGCTGTCGCCGTCATTCTGCAGCAAATAAAACGACGAAAAGAATATGGAATTCGAAACTTAATTGATGAGTACCACAACGGAAGCAGAAAAGTGTTGGCGCAGAAGCCATTGGATGCAAACATAAGACCCTCACAGACGAGCCTTACAATGTTGATTTTATGGAATATATCGCTGGAGAAAATAGTTAATTTCCCAGATGGTGACTTAGCAATCAAATTGCTTTGTTTTATGGCATATTTGTCCCCCACAAGAATCCCACAGGATTTTCTTCACGCTTTTTCTCAAAAAGACTTCTCTCAAGAATCCATTGAAAATGCGTTGGAAATTCTGGAGGATTATTCTTTAATCTCAACTTTAGGCTCTGCTAACTCTGACTCACATAGTTTCTCTATCCATCGCATGATTCAAGACTCGACAATTGAAAATTTGAGAACCAACGAAAAACAGAAGCCACATTCAATCTTTAACGAACACACTTTTTTGAACGAGACCGACGTGCTATTTAAATTATCAGCTAAGGCGGTGAACTACATTAAAACGTTAAAAAAACGGAAACTTCCACGTGGGGGTGAAATTGTGGAAAATTTAGTTCACATCACAAATCACGTGTCAACAATTCTGGACGTCAAGGAATTTCGAGATTTGACGGCGGAAGTTGCTAAAGTCTTAAGGAAGACGAACGATTTTGCCAAATCAATTGAACTCTACAAAAACGTTCTCAAAGCAACGCCTGCATCAGAAGTTGAGAGTGAGATTTACGAAAAAAGTAAACTGAAATGGAGTCTGGCTCTTGCGTACAAAGATGGAGGGTTTGAGCAGAAATCAATTGAATTACTCGAAGAAGTTGTGGAGGATGAGACACGTGTCCTTGGTCCACACCATCGAGACACACTTGGAACAAAATGTTTCATTGCAACTGCACTTCGCTCAATTGGGAAGTACGATGACGCAGCTGCAAAGTTCAGTGAAGTTCTTCAAGACTTTCGAAATATTCAAGACTCTCAAAGCGAATCCTTCCTGATAACTAAACACAACTACGCAATTCTATTATGGGAACAAGGGAAGACTGAAGAGGCATTGAAGCTTCTTACAGAAGTTTTGGAAGAAGAGGAAAATAATCCAGATTCGAACTCTGAGCGAATCATAAGAACAAAAGGAAGCATAGCGGCTGTGCTAAGAGAGCAAGGGAAGTTGAAGGAAGCGTCTGCAATGATGCTGCAAACCATTTCAGATGTCACTCGAGTGTTTGGACCCTCCCACTTGATAACATTAGCATTTAAGCAACATTACGGACAACTACTTCGTGACCAAGGGAAACATGAAGAAGCGGCGCAGCTTTTTTTGGAGTTGTTACAAACACAAGAAACTGAATTAGGCTCTGAGCACCCCTTCACACTTGGCACAAAGAACAACTTGGCTGTTTTATATCTTGACACTGATGAGCATGACAAAGCACTGCCCTTGTTGGACGTCGAGGTACGCGAAAGAGTTCTTGGCCCGGAGCATCCGCAAACAATGGCCACTGCTAATAACTTAGCGAATGTTATGAGTACACAAGGAAAGTTCGTGGAGGCCTTGGCATTGTACAACAAAAATTTAAAACTTCGCAAACAAGTTTTAGGGACTAATCATCCGGATACACTGAGCTCAATGTACAACATTGGTTACATAAATTCCGAAATGAAAGAATTTGACAAGGCTGTGGAAGTGTTTCGAGATGTTTTTCCGCGTCAAGTGGAAGTTCTCGGGGAAAATCATCCTTCAACTATGAAGACATTGGAAGCGCTCACAGATTGTAGGGAAATTCTTGACGAGCGAAATAATTTAATTGCAAACTTTGTGGCGCTAACGTTGGTTGATGCAGAAATTGGGCGGTGCTTTTTAGAAGCGTCCAACTGGAACATGGAGGTTCGGACGACGTTTCACGTGTTCATTAATGCACTAATTTGATTGTTTTTATTTAATTAAAGATTCTTATTTATTTATTTTTTGCTCACACTTTCAGGCTGCACTGGACACTTTCTTAAACTCAAATTCCACTGAAGACATGGCAGGTTTTGAAGAGCAGGATGAAGTTTCTATTTCGTAATTTTCAGCACCGACACAATCCACTTTGCAATATTTTTATGAATTGTGAACAAATGCTTAATAATAAAAATATTCGTGTTACTTGCAGATCGAGGGCAACAACTGATTCCCAAGACCAGACGTTGGGTCCTATTTCTTGCAACACGACGAAAGGCAATCAGATCAACGACGTTGAGGAGCAGACGTAGTCCCAAAACGTAATTAGCAACGCATTTCCACTCGAAATATCCTGAGGAATTAGAAAAAGTGGGTAATGCTGTGATTCGCTGGTGGAGTTTATTCCCAGCAGTTTCCAGAAAAAACTTGGTGAAAAGTTATTGAAAACATGCAGGACATTTTAAAAATAAAGCAACGAATAAAAAAAAGCGAATTTAAAGCAAAAGATGTTTGTGTTTGTACGTTGCTGCTTTTGTATAATTGTAATAATTATGTCCAACTAAAATAAAAACAAATTCACATATTTCTCGTATACATTTCCTCAACTGTTTTTTACACCCACTTCCTATAAGTATACAATCGTCATCAATATCTGACTTAACCCACTCACCCTACAGATGACTTCATTTACGGACGATCCCTAACAACACACTTAATTACGCGTTTGCAACTTTATATACAATTTCACAGCCTTTCATTTGTTATTTTGTAAAAAGGAAAGATAGTCAAATTTCTTTGAGTGCATAATGGAAATAGTCAGTATTGCTTTTAGGAGGAAATGGAGATATTCAGATTTGAATCTTTGCAAACGTTTAAAAATTATGTTTTCTTCCCAGCTTTTATAACGTATATCTCCGCTATGGTTAAGCCTGCCGCACGTCAATTTATAGGATCATAAAAATGTGGATTTTTTGATGACGCTATTTGGGGACAACCCCTAATGAAGCCAAAAAGCAGTCTGGCGTTAACATATAGCAAAACATGTGCATAATTGATTTTATTATTTGTAGTTGATATGAAAAATTATTCAAATAAAAAACAAAAAAAGGTAACTTCTATGAATTTAGAAAAATGTTAGGTAGTATAATTTATAGCGGATCTAAAACTTTTAAATGATGTTTAGCATATTTAATTACTTAAATGAAATTGTATAGATACCTGAATATTGAGTTCACTCAATTATTATGGATTTAATCATGATTGATAAAAATGATTTACAAAAGCACATTCCATATTGTGCAATGACAGAAGGGCTATCGTCTGTGAAGAACTAAAATGACCCACATCCGATTTAAACTAGAATTAAAATGAGCTATGTCATAGAAACAAAGTGAGAAATATGCGTCAAATATTAATTATGAGTTTTTGAAAAGTAAAATGTCCTATTTACATATTTTTGAAAAGGTGAAAAATGTTTTAATCCCATTTGTTTGAAAAGTGTAAAATATTCTATTCACATATTTTTTGTAAAGGTGCAAAATGTTCTAATTCCATGTTTTCAAACAGATGCAAAATGTTCTATTTAGATATTTTTGAAAAGTCTCAAATGTTCTATTTACATATTTTTTAAAAGTGCAAAGTAGTCTATTTAAATGCTCTCAAGACATTTAAATATTTTTGTAGATAGTGGATTTTATTTTTAGCTAAAAATGGATATGGGTCATGTTGGCTCTTCACAGCCGATACGCATTTTGCAGATTCCGTTGTATTGCATAGATATGTTATGATTTATAAAATATTGGATGTTAGATATTATTGTAAATTGTATTAATGCTGATGAGTACGTCGCATCCGTGATGTAGCAGACCGATGTTAAATCAGTGAAACATAACTGACTCTATTTACTCTACGTGAGACATGGAAACTAGTCACATTTACTTTTCTGCTCATTAAAACTAGGACACAGTTTCACAAGTCAAGTGCATACTGATTGTCAGTGACACTTCCGATGACGTCATTTGTGAACGATCCTTCACATGTATTTTGGAGAATCAACACTGATTGTGATTTCATTTGTTTTTTTTGTTTTGTTTTTTCGTATTTTTCTGTATGTGTAAAACAAACTAAAAGTAAACAACATGGGACTCGAAATATTTACGACTGCATTCAATTGTTTTCCTTAAAGTTTTAATTCAAAATTGTGCATCAGTTTACCCATAGTATTCGTAGATCCTCCAGGAATAGTAAATGTGAGTAGTGCACTAAAAATTCTTGAAACTTTAAATTTGTCTTGAGTAGGAAATAAAATCGCAAATAAAACTTTAGCACACATGTTGTACGACCTAGCGTAAGCTAACCTTTAGAATCCCTGCAGAAAATAATCAGTCAAGACTAAAACAAAAAAATGCCCACCACCTTCCGCTCCCCTCGCATTCGAAGCGTTTGGAGAGGAATATTTTGTTTCGCCTATGTATTTAGAGGTCATCCATAAATACTGTCACGCAAATGTAGCCATTTCCAATTCCCTTTAACACCCTGTCATCAACATAGAATTGATTTCTGCATAAAATTTAAAGAAAAGCCTGTCGTCAAACTTTGGTAAGAGGAAAATTGAAAAATTGTCGGGAAGTGTCAAAAGTTTGCGGTTTCTATTTCGATTTATTACTCAAGTAATTTAAAGAGGAAAACAATGTATTTCAATGTGGAGGGGGTGGGAGCTAAAAATATATGGGCAAAACGATTTTAAGGGATCGTCCATAAATGATGTTATTGGTATGATGGGTGGGTCTTGTCAGACATTAGTGACATGACATGTTAGAGATAGCCGTTTAGACAATGATTAAGTGCTGGCATGGTGGTTTAGGGGGAGCTCAAAAAGTGATAATTATGGTGACATTATTTATAGACCCCCCATTACGCAATAAATGTTAAATGTCTTGAATTTAAAGGCCATCGTATGGTGTTACTAGTAGTATTGATTTAGTGCCAACTTTTCTTTAATCAAGAGTGTAGCTCATCTCACAAGACCAGCGTATTTTAAGTGCATGTTATATGCAAGACGAATATTTTTTTGATTTTTAAAATTCATTTTCAACCTATTTTGAACATGGCTAATTCTTGCATTTCAAAAAATTTTTCATGATTTTACATTTCCGCCCTTTTTGGAGTTTTCTTTGTGAGCGTGTCAATGGCCGCTGACACATTGACTGTCAAACAATTTAAAAGCAATATTATTGAGGGTACGAAAATAGGAAATGTTTTGATTAATTTTTAAACACATACACAAGCAGCTTCTGGTCGAAATTAATTGTAGCACATTAAATTATTAAGTTGCTATTCTACACAGCGAAAACACGCAGCTTGAGCTTATTGGGCGTCTAAAGTGAAGAAGCTGCTGTCGTTGCCGTTAAAATGTAAGTTCTGAAATACGATATATTTTATTGTTCTAACAAGAGAATGGTTTCACATGTTACCCGCCAATTTCAAAACCTGCCACTCAAAAAAAATCTGGCTAGTTTTAAATAGCACAGAACCAATGTAACTCGACAGCATATTGCGTTTTTCGGTCACATAGTGGCCCGCGAAAGTTTTAAAAAATTCAAATTTTGACTTTTTGGCTCCTTGTAGCTACTTTATTTCTTAACTGATTTCAACGAAATTCGGATTTTTCTAATCCTTAGGCAGTTTCTTAGAAAGAAATTACAGGATTTTTGAAAATTCGAAATTTTTATTTTTTTTTAAAAGTACAAAAAATATTATACTTTTGAGGCCTAGATTTTGAAATTGCTTTTTTCAAAAAAATGAAAATTTTCGAATTTTAAAAAATGCTAAAATAACTTTTGAAAGAACTGTCTAAGAATTAGAAAACACCAAATTTCGCCATAGTCGGTTAAGAAATGAAGTAGCTACAGGGTGCTTCAAAGTCAAAATTTGAATTTTTTACTTTAGCCGGCCATTGTGACCGAAAAACGCCAAATGCGGTCGAGTTACTTTGGATAAGTGCTATTTAAAACTAGCCTAATTTGTTTCGAGTGGCAGGTTTTGAAATTTGCGGGTAACATGTGAAATGTAAAACCATTCCCATGCAAATGTCATGTGCCTTGTAATCGGGTAGGATTGAAGTAGATCGCGTTTGATGTACCTTTGGCAGCACTGCTGACCTCTCATCTGGTTAAAAAACTATCGCACAATATTCAGTCTTGATTCCTGAAATGGAGGGCAACCACAATAATATAGGAATAAACGTAGGCGGGAATTTTACTGCGCGTGACGTAAGCCTCGTAATGGCATCTCAGGTAAGCAAAACTGTTAGTAACTTACTTTTTCATGGAGCGCAAACATTTATCAGCTGATTTAGGATTTTATTTCACATATGGCATCAACTTGTTCACTTTTTAGTAAATTTTGTAACATCGAATGCAGCATATCGACGGTGGAGCATCAAATTGGTTTCCTTTCACTTTTTCTTGAAAGAAAAATGGTGCCCTTCCATTTTTCGCTCCAAACAAAGGGCATAACCAACCAAGGAAGACGCGTAAGACGTATAGAACGGTTTTATTGGGATGACACAAAAATGACGTAACCTGAATTGGGGGTCGTCTATAAATGACGGCACAAAAAAGTCTAGAATGTATTTTTCAACCTAGAAGAGTGCAAACTACTTTACTTACTCTGCTACTGCTCAACTCTACTTTAGTGCACCATGCGATATTAACCACTTTAAAGTAGGTGCAAAATGTATCTTCTTCATTAAATGGCAAACTAGTTTGTGTAGTACAGCATGGCAGATATTTTTTAATCCCTTAAATTAAAAATTACGTGATTTTAGTTGTTTTTAGAATTGAATTAGCAGCTTTGTTACAAAATTTTGGCCTACAGATACGTACATATTTACTTGTATTTGCCACTTCATTCCGTTATTTACCGCTATTTACCAGTGTCAAGATATTTTCTATAAAAAATCTGTTTGCTATTTTTAAAGTTTACTTTAGTTGAACTTTGACCTTTACAATTCAATACAGTATTGCTCCGTCCAGACTATGATGGGTATACACGATTACAGTCAATTGAGGTTGGTTTGTCAATTGACTGTAATCTATCATCAATAACCCTCATAGGCAGTGTGTATAGATTTCGAGCTTTTCAGTTTAAACTTAATGACTATCATAGGTACCTTCCTATGGTTATAGTCTGGATGAAGCATAACGTATTTAGTTGAATCGAACAAATAACACAAATAATCTCATTTTTGAAAAAGGGACTTATCCCGTTTTGCCAATATACTCTTCATGTACAGAACGACATAACTTAGAATTATGTAGGTATAATTTTATATTTTTTAGATGCTGAGCAAGCATCTATTGCAATGGTCATGTCCGTCTGTCTGTCTGTCGATGCCGGGTCTGTCTGTTGGTTATGCTCTACAGGTCACAATTCTTAACTAATTTCCTTCAAACAATTTTTAAATAACCAAAAAAGCGAGCGCAAAGTGCCCTATTGTTTTATAGGTCGATCGGATCAACCACTTTTTTACAATAACCCAATTATTAACCATAATTTTAAAGGACCAACTTTTTTAGCGATTTTGAGCTTTTAGCTTTTTGAGAAAAACGGAAGTCGGTACTCTTTACATGCAAATACATACATTACCATAAAAGTAGGTAGGTAGGTACGTAGGCAGTTCGTTTACCGCATGTTCTACACTGTTTGGATACCGTGTACCTCAGCGACATACGAAACAGAGTGCTAGGAGTGTTCACAAATGATGTCCGTATTACATTTTCCGAGTGACCCACCTTTCGTCTTTCGTCTATATAGCTAATTATATAGTGCGAATTGGAAATTTTCAAGTACCCCTACTTGCCTAGATCATAACAGCATTTGTGAGTGCTTTCGTCGCTTACACTTTCTATGCTTCATTGTTTTCTCAAAAAGACTATGGGCTTTGCACGTGATATCTTGTGTGCGTCGTGAACCTAGTAGTGTCGTGCTGCTGTGAGCACAAAAACAAGTGAATCTTAATGTATTGCTACCAGCTTTAACAAACCAGATTGAATGGCAAGGAGGAGGGGGGGGAGGGAAATGCAGGATGGTCCACAAATGACGTCACAAAAAATATAACAGGTTTATTGGGATCGTCCGTAAATGACGTCACATACATATCACTTCTCAATTGAGATAGTCCGAAAATGGAGTCACAAAAAATATAACCATTTATTGGGATCGGCTGTACATGACGTCACAAAAAATATTACTGTTTATTGGGATCGTCCGTGAATGACACCACAAAAATATCACTCGTTTATTGGGATCGTCCGTAAATGACGTTAAGAAAATATTACTCGTTTCATAAGATCATCTATAAATGACGTCAAAAAAATATAAATCGTTTATTGGGATCGTCCGTGAATGACGTCACAAAAATTATTACCGTTTATTGGAATCGTCTGTAAATGCGGCCACAAAAATATCACTCGTTTATTGGGATCGTACGTAAATGACGTTAAGAAAATATTACTCGTTTATTAGTATCGTCTGTAAATGACGTCAAAAAAACAAAACTCGTTTATTGGGGTCGTCCGTAAATGAAAGCACAAAAAATATTACTGTTTATTAGGAGCGTCCGTAAATGACATCACAAAAATATCACTCGTTTATTGGGGTCGTCTGTAAATGACGTCAAAAAAATATTACTCGTTTATTAGGATCAGTCCGTAAATGACTTCAACAAAATATCACTCGCTTATTGGGGTGATGTGTAAATGACGTCACTTGAATTATGTATCAGGTAAACGTTTTTTTTCAGCCATCAATACCGAACTGAACCTATTGACTAGACATTATAGATTTTTACAAACCTAGCCGTACCCCTCGTCCCTGTGTACCGGATACATCAAATCTCGTTTCCTGAACACTAGTAAAGGTGCTTAGTTTACCATGATCACTTGCATTGGCACTAGGCGTACTCAGCTAACTAAAGCTTGCACTATTCTTTCTCTTACTGGTGCAATATTCAACAAAATCTTTTTAGTCGCTTGTACCCTGCCAAGTGGTACCAGTAAAGTTTAAATGCAGCACACTCGTACCGGCTAATCAACTCAATTCTGTGCTGTTATAAAACCCACTTGTACCAGCGCCAATCAAATTCCGTTCATTTTCACAAGCACAACTTCTCACTTTAAGGACTCTATGTTAGCCTTTCTTTTTAAAACAAAGTTTTCCAATGATTAAAACAATTCGCTGTAGGCTCAGCATCTACTTCGGGCCCACGGTGGACAAATCCAGCGCTAAGCGCCGGATTTTTTAAACTCCGAAATCTTGTATTAATACAGAATTCATAGCAACAAATTGTGTGTCCTTAGCAAAGCCCCTAATAATAAGTTGCAAATAGAAAATTTTGCATCCAATTTTTGGTGCAGAAGTAATGTAAAATTGCAGCAAGATTTTAATTTTTTTCGAAATGAAAATGATTCTTCGTTTTCATTTGATTTCGTTTTCATCGTTTCATTTAACTACTTAAAATGATATTGTGCGGTTAAATTAACATCTCACTTTGAATATAATGAGATGTAAGATTTACACAGCAGTTCAACTGATAATTGAAGGAGCTTGGGATCTTTGAAATGTGAATATTTTCATGATATCATTTATGGACAATCCCTAATTTGGGTGACGTCATTGATGTGTGATCCGAACAAAAACGTCTTACGCGTCATTCCTGTGTGGTTATGCCAGTTGTTTGGAACTAAAAATGGAAGGACACGATCTTGCTTTTTTAAGAAAAACGAGAATTAAACCAATTTAATACTTCACCTTCAATATCGTGTATCAAAACATTTATATTTTTCCTTAGCCTCAGGATACCCCGCCAAAAAATATCAGATTTAAAGTTGAGAAGCCAATTCAAACTTTCACTGGGCGGGCAACATTTCTTGAGGATCTTCACAAGGTCGTTAAGGAAGGTCAAGTTACAGTTCTGACCCAGGCGCCATTTTCAGTTGTTGCTGCTACCGGTGGAATTGGCAAAACTGAGACCGTGCGCATGTACATTCAACTTCATGCGCATGAGTACGACCATGTCATCTGGATCGATGCAGAAGAGAAATCCTCAGCCAAAAACCAATTTATCGAGCTTGCTACAAGATTAAAAATTTCTACAGACTTTGACGGCAAACCCAAAGAATTTGACACTATTCTGACCCAAATTTTTAATAAACTGCTCCACAACGCGGACGTAATTCTTCTCGTCTTTGACAACGCAGAAGCTTTCGACGATGATGAGGACCTCAACTTGAGCGGAATACGTTCACTGCGCCCCAAAAACCTGTCTCCTTTCTTTGTGGAGCCTACAATTATAGTGACATCACGAAATCAAAACTGGGATCTTCAAAAAGTTATTCAGCTGGATTTGTGGACTCAAGCGGAAGTTGTCGTTTTTGTGATTGAAAGACTCGGACTCCAAGAAACAGCTGAGAATTATAAACTGGCGATCCAACTTGGAAATCTTTTTGGTCGTCTGCCCATCGCTTTGCAGGCGGCAGTTGCTGTCATTCGGCAGCAAATTAAGCGAAGGAAAAAGTACGGAATTGAAAATTTAATTGACGAGTACAAAAATGGGAGCAGAAAAGTGTTGGCGCAGAAGCCGTTGGATGCAAACATGAGACCCTTGCGCATGAGCGACACAATGTTGATTTTATGGAATATATCGCTGGAGAAACTAGTAAAATTCCCAGACGGTGCGTTAGCAATAAAAATGCTTTGTTTCATGGCCTATATGTCCCCAACGAGAATTCCACAGGATTTTCTTAACGCTCTTTTCCAAAAAGACTTCCCTCAAGAATCCATTGAAAATGCGTTGGAAATTCTGGAGGATTATTCTTTAATCTCAACTGTGAGCTCTGCTGACTCTGACCCACGCAGTTTCACCATACATCGAATGATTCAAGACTCGACAATTGGAAATTTGAGAACCCACGAAAAACAGAAGCTACATTTAATTTTCAACGAACACACGTTTTTGAACGAGACTGAGGTGCTCCTTAAATTATCCGCTGAGTCGGTAAATTACATCAAAACGTTAGAAACACGGAAACTTCCACGTGGAAGTGAAATTGTGGAAAATTTAGTTCACATCACAAATTACGTGTCAAAAATTCTGGACGTGAAGGAATTTCGAGATTTGACTGTAAAAGTTGCTAAAGTCTTAAGAAGTACTAACGATTTTGCCAAATCAATTGAACTCCACGAAAACGTTGTCAAAGCAACGCCCGCATCAGAAGTTGAGAAAGAGATTTACGACAAAAGTAAACTGAAATGGAATCTGGCTTCTGCGTACACAGTTGGAGGGTTTGATCAGAAATCAATTGAATTACTCAAAGAAGTTTTGGAGGATGAGACACGTGTCCTTGGTCCACACCATCGAGTCACACTTGGAACAAAATGCAACATTGCAACTGTCCTTCAACGTCTAGGGAAGTACGATGAAGCAGCGGCGAAGTTCAGTGAAGTTCTTCAAGACTTTCGAAATATTCAAGACACTGACAGCGAATCTTTTCTAAGAACTAAACACAACTACGCAATTCTTTTGTTGGATCAAGGGAAGATTAAAGAGTCATTGAAGCTTTTTGCAGAAGTTTTGAAAGCACGTGAAAAGAATCCAGATCTGAACTCTGAGCGAATCATAAGAACAAAAGGAAATATAGCGAATGTGCTGAGAGAACAAGGGAAGTTGGAGAAGGCATCTGCGATGATGCTTAAAAACATTTTAGATGCCAATCGAGTCTTGGGACCCTTCCACGTTCGCACACTCTCGTGTAAACGAAACTACGCCAACCTTCTTCGTGTCCAAGGGAAACATAAAGAAGCGGCTCAGCTTTATTTGGTGTTGTTAGAAATACAAGAAACTGAATTAGGCCCTGAGCACATTGACACACTTGGCACAAAGAATGACTTGGCTGTTGTATATCTAGACACTAAGGAGTTTGACAAAGCGTTGCCGTTGTTGGACGTGGAGGTACGCGAAAGAGTTTTTGGCCTAGAGCATCCGGACACAATGGCCACTGCTAATAACTTAGCGATTGCAATGACGAAACAAGGGAAGTTCGAGGATGCTTTGGCATTACACAACAAAACTTTGAAACTTCGCAAACAAGTTTTAGGGCCTAATCATCCAGATACACTGAGGTCAATGCACAACATAGGTGAAGTGCATTACAAAATGGAAGAATTCGACAAGGCTGCGGAAGTATTTCAAGATCTTTTGCCGCGCCGAGTGGATGTGCTCGGGAAAAATCATCGTGAAACAATGAATACAATGGAATGGATCACACATTGTAGCAAAATTCTTGACGAGCGAAACGATTTATTTGTGAGCTTTGCGACGTTGACGTCGGTTGATGCAGAAATTGGGCGGAGCCTTTTACATGCGTCCAACTGGAAGACAAAGGTTCGGACGACGTTTAACGTGTTCATTGATGTACCAACTTGATTGTTTTTATTTAATTAAACGTTCTAATTTATTTGTTTTTTTGTTTTGCTAACACATTAAGGCTGCACTTGACTCTTTCTTCAACTTGAATTCCACTGAAGACATCGTAGGTTGGGAAGAGCAGGACGAAGCTTTTATTTCGTAATTTTCTTTACTGACACAATCCACTTTGCAATATTTGTACGAATTGAACCCAGCGCATAATTTAAAAAAATATTTGTGTTACTTGCAGATCGAGGACAACAACTGATTTTCAAGAACAGAGTTTGGGTAATAATACAAATTGTGTAATGCTGTGATTCGCTATTGAAGTTTATTCCTAGCAGGTTCCAAAAAAAAACTTAGTAAAAAATTATTGAAAACATGCGGGACAATAAAAATATAGAGAAACAAATAATAAAAATGGAATTTAAAGCAAAAGATTTTTGTGTTTACACGTCGCTGCTTTTGTCTTTCAATAATTATGTCCAACCAAAAAGAAACAAATTCATATATATCTCGTATACATTTCTTTAACTGTTTTTTACACCCACCCTCCATAAGTATACAATCGTCATCATTATCCGACTAAACCCACGCACCCTACCGATGACATCATTTGCGGACGATCCCTAACAACACACCTAATTACACGTTTGCAACTCTATATACAATTTCACAGCCTTTCGTTTTGTTATTTTGTGAAAAGTGGAGATATAGTCAAATTTTTTTGTAGTGCATATTGGAAATAACCAGTATCGCTTTTAGAAGGAAATGGAGATATTCACATTTGAATCTTTGCCAACGTTTAAAGGCTGTTTCCTTCCTAGCTTTTATTACTTATATCTCCGCTATGGTTAAGCCTACCGCACGTCAAATTATAGAATCATAAAAATGTAAATTTTTGAATGACACTATTTGTGGACAACCCCTAATGAAGCCAAAAAGCAGTCTGGCGTAACCATATAGCACAACATGTGCATAATTGCTTTTATTTTTTTTAGATAATATAAAAATAATTTAAATAAAAAATAAAAAAATTGTAGTTAACTTTTACGAATGTTAAAGGTAAAACAGGCAGCAGAGCGGTCGTCGTAAAATGTAGGGTAAAATAGGTTGCAAAATGTTACAGCAATTTTAGCAATGAAAACTAAATTACCTTTAAAATCGTCCAGATCAAAGACACAGTCTCTTGAATTAAAATTTTCAGCCGTAGAATTATATTGCAGGTGCCGCTTTTAAGTGTGATGAGGTAAAAAAATTCATATGCCGAATTGAATTTAAATATCTCTAAAACGCTTATGGTAATCTCAACTGACTTTGTGAGTCAGTCGGGAAGACATAAGTGAGTATACATTACCTTCGCAACTTGGAATTCCGAATTGAAATGTATAAATATGTGAATTATTAATTATTTCATTTATCAAAAGTGGAGAATGTTTAAGTTCACATTTTGATGAAATCAGATGGCAGAGTTTATATTAATTTGGGGGTGTCCACCACACTGGTAAGGCCAGTGAATCCTTACGGGGGGGAGAAGATGCCTGACTAAAGATTACTGTCAAGAATCTACCGATGGCTACGTAAAAGGTAAGAATCCTAACATTCTTTTTATTTTTAGATATGAATTTTATGTAAGCATTTGTTTTATTTGGTATTTGAGTTTTGTTTTGAATCTCTTAAATTATAGTGGCTTGTAGCTCGGTGGAAGAAACCGGGGCTGGTAATTACTTAAGGCCATTTTCCGGTTTCGCCACCACAAGCTCCTGAATATCCGCGGACGACAGCAATCCGTCGACTGTACGAGGCAAACGGAGCGAGTTGACAGTCGAAGCTGCTACCGTTGATCCACGGAAGCTGGGTTGTGTTTCAGTTTTATTTTACATTATTTTCTTTTGATTTTCAGGAGGACACGGCAGGGCGGTGGTGGAGTACGTAGCGTTGACCTCGACCTCATTCCTACTGGAAGGGATAAGCGCAGCGACAAGATGTGGCCGCTGACCGAAGCATTCTATGGCCCCGGCACACACCGCACCATTTAGTGCAGTACTACTGCAGGTCCTGAATTTTGGATTTTAATAATAAGGTGCGTTTACTTCTAATTTTTTTTTTTAATTTTAGTTTTATTTAGCTTAGGTTTGGATTATGTTGCCGAATAAATAAGTTAGGGAGCTGGTCGGAGACACATGGTCGATGTCAGCGAAAGAATCTACCACATTCGACAGTTCATATTCAACATGCAAAGTGGAAGAAGTGCCTCAAGCAACAGTCAATGCCACGCGTTCGCTTCCCCGCCTTCCTTTAAATTTTACAGAATATTTTTATAATTTTTATTTATAAATAGAATGTGGTCCAGTCCCTACTTAATGTCAGGGGAGTTCCTAGAACTTCCGCTTGTGTGCTGATGATGCTAATCATGAATACCTAATTTATAGATTTTCCAATCTTATGAATTCATTTAGAGAGAAAGTAAACTTTTTATTTACAACTGGCGTTACAATAACGTTTGCCATAAAGACACAGTAAGAACATACAAGAATTTCAAGAAGTTACAACGGTTATATGAGATTAGGATTTGTTTTTACATAATAATTTACCAGCTAACTATTAGATAAGTTCATATTATATAGATGGTTATGAGCTATACGGCATGAACCCCGAATGGTTGCAATGACAATTTCTTCGATTATTTTTAAAGGAAGCCGCATCTCTTTTCGGAATGATTCGAAGAAGGCAGGAATAGTGCCACGAGCTCCAACTAGTAAGCCTATAACCTCTAATTTCTTAAGTTGGTATTTTTCCAGGAAGTAAGGGATACAAGGATTGTAGTGAGCTTGTTTTTCAACGTTTACATCTTCTGCTTGGCCAGAATGCTGTTCCATGCGAATAGTGGGATCCAGAATATATCCCGACTTTGACTCTGTTCGCCAACATATTATATCCACTCGTTTAGAGGCACCGTCAGATACTTCCTCGAAGACATTCCAGTCCAATGTTTTCAGATGTTTAGCGATAATTGACCTTACTTCATGATGCCTGCTGTTTCTTAGTAAGCTTCCAACGTGACATTTTCCTAGAACATATACATATACAGATTAGGGATGACACTGATGAGAGTCAATGTCAAAGGAGTCAAAGGTTTGCCAATCATGAATAACAGAATAACACGAGCGGGGACGAGAGGTAAGTATTATGGGTAGATTTGGATTGAATTTTTAAGATTAAAGGTGAAATATAAAGTGAAATGAAACAATAAAGATTTCCCTCCAACATATGCTTGAGGGCGCAACAATGTTAATTTCAATTAATAATTATTTTCATTTAGTATGTTTTCAGATTACGTCCAATTCTTGAAGTTTTATGATTTAAAAGTTTTACATTCTTACGTGCACCGCCAGAGCAGTACAAGAGGAGTTCCAGATCCGAGTCCTTGATTGATCACAGGTAAATTTCACGAATTAATTTATATTCAAGTTTAAATTTTTGTCCCTTGACCTCGATTAAATTTAACAAAACACACAAATACAAAACTCGTAAATCGGAAAAAAGAATACAGAGACGAACGCCAACAAAAATAAATAAATATATAAATTTTCGCACTGTGTTTTTTTATTTTTTGGAACTTTCTGGCACCAACAGGGACCATGGGGATGATCCTCTTGTAACCGTCGGAAACCTCAAGGTATCTTTATCTTCCCCTTTCTTCCCCACGATGATTTTTAGAAGAAAAAAATTATAATTTTAAGAAGTGAAGAATTTAGGTCTCGATCTTCCAAGTGCTATTCCCAGTCTTTTGAGGACTCCTCTCTCTTCCTTTGTCCACGCCGATCTTGAACTTGGCTTGTCCGCTCCAGGGCTTTGCTCCTTGGAGTTCTTGAGACGGCTCCCAGTCGACAGGTAGAAGGATGGAAAAGTAGAGTCTTCACTTGTTATTTCTTTCTGTGGCTCTTCTTCTTGTATGGATACCGCTGTCTGATGGATGCAAGTAGATCTGTGAAAAGATGAGTGCGTGCATTTCCTCATCATTTCCTTTTCATCTCCATTCAGTACTAAAAGCAAAGACTATATTTTTCATAAAATGCATCTAATGTGATATGATAATGATTACTTAAGGGTGTAAGCATTCAACCCTGTGTAGGATTGGTATCATCCATAAATGAAGTCATCGAAACATCTTTATTTTAATTCCATAATAATCTATGTAATTTTTTACTTTTAATATTGTTCGAAAATAAAGTTTAATTCTAAGTATCAAAGTGTGTTGTATCATCGGTTGCGGGGGAGGGGGAAATGGGTCCTCAGTGCGTCTACTTGGTTACTAGATAACCATTAAATTAGACCATGTTCAAACTGGAGTCAGGGTGGTCATACGGTGCACAAAATTAGTGATTTTTCCATGACGTCATTTGTGAGCGATTCCTTATTTGAAACTGCAGATGTTAGTAAGATTGTACGCTAACTTACCAAATTGTACTATGTACTATGTTGTAGATTAATGGAAACTATTCAAGCATGTTTTTCACCCATTTGGACAAGATGTTTGAAGGATCAATCCGGTCCTGGTTTGACCTCAGTCTTCGAAAACTCGAAAATATCAAGAGCTCACAGTAATATACAGAATCGAACTGGCGGTCCTGATAATTGTCTTGGTTCCGGTTCCGTTCACGGTTTACGTTGTGAAGTGAAGGCGTAAATGTTAAAATACATGTAGCATGTCTAAGCACAAAGCAGGAAATGAAATTGACAAAAATCGCTTAAAGATCCTATTAAAGAACACACATTAAATCAAAAAGACAAACTTTATTAAAATCATTATAGGTATATATTCTTGCAATTATTTTAGGGGTCATCCATAAATATTTTCATCCAAATATCCCCATTTTGACTTTCCTATGACCCCATATCATGAGCTTAGAATGTATTTTTGCATAAAACCGAAAAAAAACCTTGTCGTCAAACTTTAGTAAGAGGAAAATTAAGAAAATTGACGGGAAGTGTCAAAAATTGCAGTTTCCATTTCTATTTATTACTAATGTAATTTGAACAGAGAAATAATTTATTTAAATGTGAAGGTGAAAGGAAACTACAAATAAATGGGTCACAAGCATTTAAGGCATAAACCATAAGTGATGTAGATGGTGTGGTGAGTGGATTCATGCAGGAATTAATGACTTGTCATGTTAAAGACAGCCGTTTAAGCAACATTAAAGTAAAAATAATGGCATGGTGGTTTGGGGGAAGCTGAAAGAGTAATTATTTGGATGACATTATCTATGAACCACGCATTAGGTTATAAATATTCTATGCCTGAAATTAAATTGTCGCATGGTGCCATTAATTTAGTGCCAAGTCTTCCTTTAATTGCGAGTGTAGTTAGTCACATAAGTGCAGCATATTTGAAGTACATGTTATGAGTATGACAATTAGTACTTTTACAACTAAATAATTTTTCTTAAATTCCGTTTTAACTTATTTTGAACACGGCTAATTCTTGCATTTCAAAACATTTTTCAATATTTTACATTGTCGCCCTTTTTGGAGTTTTCTTTGTGAGCGTGTCAATGGCCGCTGACACAACGACTGTCAAACAATTTGAAAACAATATTGTTGTTGGTATAAAATATTGCGATTAATTTTTAAACCCATTCGTATTTCAAATAATTTTACGCGCCAATGTATTATTTATTTTTTTTTTTTTAAATTTTAGAAATCAAAACATGGGGCGGCCTGTCATTGAATCTGGAAGCAATGGTAGAATTCAAAAACTACGTCGCGCCACTTCTTGTTTCTAAAGCTGAAATCATGGCTGGTAACGTCAAACGTAGGGGAAAGCAGGGCACCAGGTTCTTTTTACTAGTCACTCTTGGTTTATTTCGGTTTACGTGTTGCCCACAAATGACGTCATTGAAAACTTCCTAATTTTAGTAAAGTATGACTCCCCTGTTATCAGTTTAACTATTGCTTAAATGGATATTTTTAGCATGTGATGTCATCAGTAACTAATAGTAGACTCAATGACTCTTCCGATGACGTCACTTGTGAACGATTCTTTGCATTTATTTTAGAATGTCAAGACTTGTCGTAATTTCATTTGGTTTTGTTTTTTTTTCGAATTTTTCTGTATGCTTAAACGAATTGTAGCGGAAGAAATGGGACTCATCGGAATATTTACGACTGCATTAAATTGATTTCCTCAAAATGCCCTACAGAATTTGAAGCTTCCGTCTTTCCCGCCAAATGTATAAATAATCCTCAATAGTCAAATTCTACCTCCATGCAATATTATTATTGGTGCAATAAATAGAAGTTAGTTTAATTTTAATTTAATATGTGAGTGGACAGCAGAACTTTGATTAGGGCAACCTAAACATTACTAATTTTTCTTGCAGTCAAATGAATTTTCGAAATGTTTTCCCAATTGAACCCATTTTTTGAAATACATTCCAAAATAAAGTTACGGATCGTCTCGTGACTAACAAATTGATTAACTTCTTGAAGTAATGAAATTGGACCGGCAGCTCTAGTTCTGAAACCTGAATGAGTTTCGAACTTGACGATTAATTCCCTTGCAATCCTCCCAACGTATCTCCTGTAGTAGTCAATTCTGTCTACCATATTGTTTGAAATGTTGAATACACCCTCGTTAAATACACATTTTGGTTCAGAACCTTTACCCCCCCCCCCCCCCCAAAAAAAAAATAAAACAATGAACGAACAAGTATTTTACAAAGTAATCACAAATTATAATATATAATTAAACAAGGGCTAAAGCCCTTGTTTAATGGCAGCCTTAACAGCAATATTAAGCAATTTGATTTAGTTGAATGTGTCATTAAATCTTATATAAATTTTTCCCGCGTAAACTTCATACAAAAAAATACTTTAAATTCAGGTAACCTAACGTTAGTTAACATTGACGCAAAATTTGTAAAGTTTAATTTTAAAATTGCAAATTTAAATTTAATTGCAAATAAAAAAATAGACAAATAGATGTACCTACTAATTTTCAGTTTTAAAGGAATGTTTAAGTTTTTAAAATGATGTATTGTATATGTTATTCTGTTGAGTAACTCAAAAGTCAATCAAATCATGTAGATAGGTAGGAATGGGGGAATAATGAAAATTTGAATTTCCCGCCAAACTTAATATGTCAAATTTCGACCGGTAACTTTCTGCAACTATGGACAAATGATAGATCAAAATGACGGCAATTAGGAGTAGAATAATATGTACTATGATTGACGCGCAAATTATCAAAGCTTTAATTCAATATTGCAGATTTAAAGTTAATTATAATTAAAACAAATAGTAGATTAAATAATTTTAAATTTTCAAAGAATTTTTTATTTTTTATTTTTTATGAGCTTCAAAATGACATATCGCATGTCTAATTCGGTTGAGAATTGTCAAAGGTTGCTAAATTATGTAGATAGGTAGGAACAATAATGTAAGGTGGGGCAAATCATTATTTTGGTTTGAATTGGGCAACTGTTAAATGATGATTTTCATGCAATGATGACTGCGCACATTGTAGGCAATGCGCCAGAGTAGATTTGTGTAATTATAACTAATCATAATTTAAAAATAAAAGTGCGGGAACCTTTAAAGGAATACAAAATTCGGATATTGTCAGGATGAACTTTGGAAGTGACCTGAGTTTCATCCTGAAAGTGACACAGTTTTAAAAAAAATAGATGTTTTGATTATTTGTAGCTCCTATGATTTTCATCCGATTTATGAAAATTTTTGAATTTTTGTTATCTTTAGGAAATTAGTTTAAACGAAAATTCAAAAAAAGTTTGTGCAAACATAACTTACTGCCCTGTGTATTATAATATATAGCACTTATTTTTGTTTGTTTTTTTACTTTCTGTGGCTACAAACTCGTTGGTTTTTGTGTAAAGTTTGAGAATAAATGTGAGTTCGTTCCTATAGCTTGTTAAAACCAAAATAAATGGGACTTTGAATATAATGATGAGCTGTGCTATTAATTCGGAACAGGACAAGCTAACCAACAACTCAATCGGCGGCTCCTTTCTGAGATGTAAAGCTTCTACCTATTTCTAAATCCTAAAATTTGAGACTGGGCCAAGTATAATAATGCAGCAATAAAATAAATCTGAACAATAATATAGGATGAAACGTTTTTGAGGGCAATAAAAGACTCAATTTTGAGTTGTGAAAATAACAAAATATGAATTAATTATTTACTGACAAAATTCTTTGTCATGGTCATTGGTCATGGGTAGGCTTATAATCAAAATAAAAACATCCAAATACCCAATACAATCACTATTAACGCACACACCTATTTTTCAACTGTGCAGGAGAGATAATTTCCGCTCAGCCTATCATAAAGTATATCGACAATAATAATATTGTTATGGTTCTCGAATGCTTCTTTGCTCTACATTCTACATGCCTCCAATAATCTTAGAATGCCGACAACCACAGCATTGAAACCTCCAGCATTAAAATTTGAAAACCTTTTTTCTTTTGTATCAGTCATTCATAGAAATTCCATTCTTCACAAAAGGTGTCTTAAATTCCCCACCACTTCCGACACCTGCCAATTTAATTAAATAGTTCAGTTTTATAGAATTGTATTTAACATAAAATATGCCGATGATCGTACTCTGCAGTTTGCATTAAAAATACACATTGCTAATGTAGAATCAGAATGTCACCCAATATTCAGTTTAGGATAGAATTAAAACGTAAGTATTATTTAAAACAAAGACTAAATAAGGCTAACGAAATGTTAGTTTTACTTGTTTTTGAAATGTGCCGAATGATGCGTTTACATATTTTTGAATAGTGCAAAAATTTTGCATTCACTTTGTTTTTTAAAAAAGTGCAGAATGTTCTATTAACAAGTTTTTAAAAAGTGCAAAAATGTTGTATTTACATGTTTTATAAAAGGTACACAATTTTGTATTTACTTGTTTTTAAAAGGTGCAGAATGCTCTATTTGCATGTTTTGAAAAGGTACAAAATTTTGTGTTTACATGTTTTAGAAAAATGCAAAATATTCTTTTTACTTGATTCAATAAAGTGTAAAGTGCTTAATGTCCTTATTATGTACATGTTGTGAGAAAAGTGTTAAATGATTTATTTACATGTTTTTGAAAAGTATTTATATAGTTTTTTCATCATTTTTTAAACATGTAAATGTTCCATTTACATGTTTTGAGAAAAATCTAGCTGCTGGGGCTGCTACCTATGCGCTCGCGCCGTATTATTCAGCCCTGGTTCATTCACCTTCGCATTGTATTACACTACGAACATTCAACTTAAGATCCAATTTACCAAACAATTATAGTAAAGTATTAAAACCTCCAAAACCAACAATATTACGCAATGTATAGAAGGATGCCTCTGTTTAAGTTGATTAGTTAATACGGTTAATTAATTGATTAATGGGCCTATTTACCACATTATTAAATGGCAGTACGCGGGTCTGCACTTTTAATTCTACATGCTGGGCGTACTATTACAATATTTATGGTAATTGTGTGTGAATTTTAAGGTATTTAAGCAATTTAGCGATTCTTTCGAAAATAATTATGCAAGTTCTAGGATTCAAAGATAGAAATTGAATTTTCCAGCTTTCTATAGTTATACTTATAGATTTAAATTGTGAAGCCGTCGGGATTCTAATATTAGTATTGGACGTAGAACAGAACTAACGGAAGCATGAAATAAGAACAGCATTGTAGAAGTGCATTATGGATATTTTATGACGAGGCCGAAAATTACCGCATGACCATAACATAGGTATATAATTTAAAAGCGTACTGAGTATTTGGATGTTTTGATTTCGATGTCAAGTATATATGCATGACTATCTTACTAAATGTGTGAGCTATTCTTATTTTGTTGTTGTTACAATTTAAAGTTTCTTGTTTTTCTGCTTTTAGAAGGTGATGTTTTAAGTGATGGGGATGGACAATTCTGCGTCTTCAGCAGCTATGTTTTAAATTTTATTTACGAGGTTTTTACGCCGTATTTCTCAATATAAAAGTTGCTTGTCATTCACAGGTAATAGTTTTGTGCATAAGATTTGGAAAGGGCCGGGAGGCTAATGGGACAAGGGAGCGGGGGCAAAGTTTAATTTTTGGTTTTTATTTCTGAGCAATCTTAAATGCAAACAAATTGCTTCGCCACACAGCGTGTATGTATGTAGAAAGCCAGAGCGTAATTAAACAGGACAAAAAATAGCGATAGCTCTGCCACTGCGCATTCCACTCTACGCTAGACGACAATTTTGCACTAAAACTACACAACAAAAAAGTCAGTGAGTATTTTGGAAATAAACATTGGTTGATTGGATTTTATTCTCAATTTCTTAATATGTTCAAAATCAAATAAAAGTGAGTGGAACTAATGATTTAAAAAAGTGTGCTGACCAAAGTCTGTAAAATCTACAATACACATAACCACATGATTTTCAATACCTTTGACGTATACATACACCAAAAGAGAGGAAAGCTCTACACATTGGTGAACAATATTACAAATTGTTTTGCTTAAATGAGTAGATAGTGTACAACGCATTGGTGTTGGTTGCCCTACAAAAGTACCTACATGATGTGTTGTACTTTCATTAGGTTCATTTCGAATCGTCAGTCTTGTCCTATTCCTTCAATTCTTTAAACAAATAAACCTCAAATCACAAGTTAACCCTTCCATAAGTAAGCTATTTTGAAACTTTTGGCCCGCAAAACTTTGTAAATAGCTGTTTTGGTAAAAATCCAATATAGCACATTAGTGAACTTTTGTAGCGCGCACAATTTAACGTTGGCGTTGTTGCCAATTTCGACTAAAATAGAAAAGCTTGCTGTCACGTGATATACAAAATTTGCGAAATTCACTTTTTTTAATTTTTTTCTGCAAACCACTTGAAATGCCTTATCATGCCATCCTGCACATTTTTTGTTTCAACTGTGATTTTGTACAGGAAATTAGTTCCGAATTGCAAATAATCGTTGTTTTTTCACTTTTTTAAAATCGATGTTTCTCCTACACCAGGCACTCTAGAGCTAAGCTCAATTGACCATTACGTAGGCACATTACACAGCTACATTTCTTATGTGCTTACCTTTTGTGTGTGTGTAATAGCCGCAGCGCTACGGGACCGTGAATGTCACCCAAAATTTCTTTGTTAATCAAAACCTATTTCAATGCTGCCGCCCAAAGTTTTAAACGCACAACCATGTGCGATATCCTATTTAAAAGCCCTTTAAAATCTGCACAAGCAAGTGAAATTTGAAAGTTTGGCAACTGCTAGTTTAGCAAATTTTTAAAAACAATTACATTTTAACGTTTATAGTGAGCGTTGCGCCGCCATTTTGAATTTGGGCGTCTAATTTTTTTTAACGATTTAAATACACAAACCCTATTGGTTGAAGCGTACACGCTTACATTTTGCGTAAAAATGGCGGCACATGAAATTTTCACACCACAAGTCGAGCATTTAGTTTTTGGAATTTGACAAAAATCTCAAAACTTATTGAGCTAAAAATTACGCAAAACAGGAGTAATCAGCACATTAACAGCCTCTATCATTATGCACAAAAATAAATAATCTGAGTGCAGTTAAGCAACAAATAAATTCGATGGTGAATTTTCACCAAGCTTGCAAGAAGGAGGGTTAACTGAATTCGGCCAATCTTTCTCAAAACTATATAAACACAGCTAATCAAAATTTTTTTGGCTTTATGAATTGCTTCAATTGTGTCCTGCAATACGCAGGTCAAAAAACCAAAAATATGTAAAAATTCGCAAAAATACGAAATTTTAGTTTTTGCGCATTAACCCTTCCATAAGTAAGCTATTTTGAAACTTTTGGCCCGCAAAACTTTGTAAATAGCTGTTTTGGTAAAAATCCAATATAGCACATTAGTGAACTTTTGTAGCGCGCACAATTTAACGTTGGCGTTGTTGCCAATTTCGACTAAAATAGAAAAGCTTGCTGTCACGTGATATACAAAATTTGCGAAATTCACTTTTTTTAATTTTTTTCTGCAAACCACTTGAAATGCCTTATCATGCCATCCTGCACATTTTTTGTTTCAACTGTGATTTTGTACAGGAAATTAGTTCCGAATTGCAAATAATCGTTGTTTTTTCACTTTTTTAAAATCGATGTTTCTCCTACACCAGGCACTCTAGAGCTAAGCTCAATTGACCATTACGTAGGCACATTACACAGCTACATTTCTTATGTGCTTACCTTTTGTGTGTGTGTAATAGCCGCAGCGCTACGGGACCGTGAATGTCACCCAAAATTTCTTTGTTAATCAAAACCTATTTCAATGCTGCCGCCCAAAGTTTTAAACGCACAACCATGTGCGATATCCTATTTAAAAGCCCTTTAAAATCTGCACAAGCAAGTGAAATTTGAAAGTTTGGCAACTGCTAGTTTAGCAAATTTTTAAAAACAATTACATTTTAACGTTTATAGTGAGCGTTGCGCCGCCATTTTGAATTTGGGCGTCTAATTTTTTTTAACGATTTAAATACACAAACCCTATTGGTTGAAGCGTACACGCTTACATTTTGCGTAAAAATGGCGGCACATGAAATTTTCACACCACAAGTCGAGCATTTAGTTTTTGGAATTTGACAAAAATCTCAAAACTTATTGAGCTAAAAATTACGCAAAACAGGAGTAATCAGCACATTAACAGCCTCTATCATTATGCACAAAAATAAATAATCTGAGTGCAGTTAAGCAACAAATAAATTCGATGGTGAATTTTCACCAAGCTTGCAAGAAGGAGGGTTAACTGAATTCGGCCAATCTTTCTCAAAACTATATAAACACAGCTAATCAAAATTTTTTTGGCTTTATGAATTGCTTCAATTGTGTCCTGCAATACGCAGGTCAAAAAACCAAAAATATGTAAAAATTCGCAAAAATACGAAATTTTAGTTTTTGCGCATTAACCCTTCCATAAGTAAGCTATTTTGAAACTTTTGGCCCGCAAAACTTTGTAAATAGCTGTTTTGGTAAAAATCCAATATAGCACATTAGTGAACTTTTGTAGCGCGCACAATTTAACGTTGGCGTTGTTGCCAATTTCGACTAAAATAGAAAAGCTTGCTGTCACGTGATATACAAAATTTGCGAAATTCACTTTTTTTAATTTTTTTCTGCAAACCACTTGAAATGCCTTATCATGCCATCCTGCACATTTTTTGTTTCAACTGTGATTTTGTACAGGAAATTAGTTCCGAATTGCAAATAATCGTTGTTTTTTCACTTTTTTAAAATCGATGTTTCTCCTACACCAGGCACTCTAGAGCTAAGCTCAATTGACCATTACGTAGGCACATTACACAGCTACATTTCTTATGTGCTTACCTTTTGTGTGTGTGTAATAGCCGCAGCGCTACGGGACCGTGAATGTCACCCAAAATTTCTTTGTTAATCAAAACCTATTTCAATGCTGCCGCCCAAAGTTTTAAACGCACAACCATGTGCGATATCCTATTTAAAAGCCCTTTAAAATCTGCACAAGCAAGTGAAATTTGAAAGTTTGGCAACTGCTAGTTTAGCAAATTTTTAAAAACAATTACATTTTAACGTTTATAGTGAGCGTTGCGCCGCCATTTTGAATTTGGGCGTCTAATTTTTTTTAACGATTTAAATACACAAACCCTATTGGTTGAAGCGTACACGCTTACATTTTGCGTAAAAATGGCGGCACATGAAATTTTCACACCACAAGTCGAGCATTTAGTTTTTGGAATTTGACAAAAATCTCAAAACTTATTGAGCTAAAAATTACGCAAAACAGGAGTAATCAGCACATTAACAGCCTCTATCATTATGCACAAAAATAAATAATCTGAGTGCAGTTAAGCAACAAATAAATTCGATGGTGAATTTTCACCAAGCTTGCAAGAAGGAGGGTTAACTGAATTCGGCCAATCTTTCTCAAAACTATATAAACACAGCTAATCAAAATTTTTTTGGCTTTATGAATTGCTTCAATTGTGTCCTGCAATACGCAGGTCAAAAAACCAAAAATATGTAAAAATTCGCAAAAATACGAAATTTTAGTTTTTGCGCATTAACCCTTCCATAAGTAAGCTATTTTGAAACTTTTGGCCCGCAAAACTTTGTAAATAGCTGTTTTGGTAAAAATCCAATATAGCACATTAGTGAACTTTTGTAGCGCGCACAATTTAACGTTGGCGTTGTTGCCAATTTCGACTAAAATAGAAAAGCTTGCTGTCACGTGATATACAAAATTTGCGAAATTCACTTTTTTTAATTTTTTTCTGCAAACCACTTGAAATGCCTTATCATGCCATCCTGCACATTTTTTGTTTCAACTGTGATTTTGTACAGGAAATTAGTTCCGAATTGCAAATAATCGTTGTTTTTTCACTTTTTTAAAATCGATGTTTCTCCTACACCAGGCACTCTAGAGCTAAGCTCAATTGACCATTACGTAGGCACATTACACAGCTACATTTCTTATGTGCTTACCTTTTGTGTGTGTGTAATAGCCGCAGCGCTACGGGACCGTGAATGTCACCCAAAATTTCTTTGTTAATCAAAACCTATTTCAATGCTGCCGCCCAAAGTTTTAAACGCACAACCATGTGCGATATCCTATTTAAAAGCCCTTTAAAATCTGCACAAGCAAGTGAAATTTGAAAGTTTGGCAACTGCTAGTTTAGCAAATTTTTAAAAACAATTACATTTTAACGTTTATAGTGAGCGTTGCGCCGCCATTTTGAATTTGGGCGTCTAATTTTTTTTAACGATTTAAATACACAAACCCTATTGGTTGAAGCGTACACGCTTACATTTTGCGTAAAAATGGCGGCACATGAAATTTTCACACCACAAGTCGAGCATTTAGTTTTTGGAATTTGACAAAAATCTCAAAACTTATTGAGCTAAAAATTACGCAAAACAGGAGTAATCAGCACATTAACAGCCTCTATCATTATGCACAAAAATAAATAATCTGAGTGCAGTTAAGCAACAAATAAATTCGATGGTGAATTTTCACCAAGCTTGCAAGAAGGAGGGTTAACTGAATTCGGCCAATCTTTCTCAAAACTATATAAACACAGCTAATCAAAATTTTTTTGGCTTTATGAATTGCTTCAATTGTGTCCTGCAATACGCAGGTCAAAAAACCAAAAATATGTAAAAATTCGCAAAAATACGAAATTTTAGTTTTTGCGCATTAACCCTTCCATAAGTAAGCTATTTTGAAACTTTTGGCCCGCAAAACTTTGTAAATAGCTGTTTTGGTAAAAATCCAATATAGCACATTAGTGAACTTTTGTAGCGCGCACAATTTAACGTTGGCGTTGTTGCCAATTTCGACTAAAATAGAAAAGCTTGCTGTCACGTGATATACAAAATTTGCGAAATTCACTTTTTTTAATTTTTTTCTGCAAACCACTTGAAATGCCTTATCATGCCATCCTGCACATTTTTTGTTTCAACTGTGATTTTGTACAGGAAATTAGTTCCGAATTGCAAATAATCGTTGTTTTTTCACTTTTTTAAAATCGATGTTTCTCCTACACCAGGCACTCTAGAGCTAAGCTCAATTGACCATTACGTAGGCACATTACACAGCTACATTTCTTATGTGCTTACCTTTTGTGTGTGTGTAATAGCCGCAGCGCTACGGGACCGTGAATGTCACCCAAAATTTCTTTGTTAATCAAAACCTATTTCAATGCTGCCGCCCAAAGTTTTAAACGCACAACCATGTGCGATATCCTATTTAAAAGCCCTTTAAAATCTGCACAAGCAAGTGAAATTTGAAAGTTTGGCAACTGCTAGTTTAGCAAATTTTTAAAAACAATTACATTTTAACGTTTATAGTGAGCGTTGCGCCGCCATTTTGAATTTGGGCGTCTAATTTTTTTTAACGATTTAAATACACAAACCCTATTGGTTGAAGCGTACACGCTTACATTTTGCGTAAAAATGGCGGCACATGAAATTTTCACACCACAAGTCGAGCATTTAGTTTTTGGAATTTGACAAAAATCTCAAAACTTATTGAGCTAAAAATTACGCAAAACAGGAGTAATCAGCACATTAACAGCCTCTATCATTATGCACAAAAATAAATAATCTGAGTGCAGTTAAGCAACAAATAAATTCGATGGTGAATTTTCACCAAGCTTGCAAGAAGGAGGGTTAACTGAATTCGGCCAATCTTTCTCAAAACTATATAAACACAGCTAATCAAAATTTTTTTGGCTTTATGAATTGCTTCAATTGTGTCCTGCAATACGCAGGTCAAAAAACCAAAAATATGTAAAAATTCGCAAAAATACGAAATTTTAGTTTTTGCGCATTAACCCTTCCATAAGTAAGCTATTTTGAAACTTTTGGCCCGCAAAACTTTGTAAATAGCTGTTTTGGTAAAAATCCAATATAGCACATTAGTGAACTTTTGTAGCGCGCACAATTTAACGTTGGCGTTGTTGCCAATTTCGACTAAAATAGAAAAGCTTGCTGTCACGTGATATACAAAATTTGCGAAATTCACTTTTTTTAATTTTTTTCTGCAAACCACTTGAAATGCCTTATCATGCCATCCTGCACATTTTTTGTTTCAACTGTGATTTTGTACAGGAAATTAGTTCCGAATTGCAAATAATCGTTGTTTTTTCACTTTTTTAAAATCGATGTTTCTCCTACACCAGGCACTCTAGAGCTAAGCTCAATTGACCATTACGTAGGCACATTACACAGCTACATTTCTTATGTGCTTACCTTTTGTGTGTGTGTAATAGCCGCAGCGCTACGGGACCGTGAATGTCACCCAAAATTTCTTTGTTAATCAAAACCTATTTCAATGCTGCCGCCCAAAGTTTTAAACGCACAACCATGTGCGATATCCTATTTAAAAGCCCTTTAAAATCTGCACAAGCAAGTGAAATTTGAAAGTTTGGCAACTGCTAGTTTAGCAAATTTTTAAAAACAATTACATTTTAACGTTTATAGTGAGCGTTGCGCCGCCATTTTGAATTTGGGCGTCTAATTTTTTTTAACGATTTAAATACACAAACCCTATTGGTTGAAGCGTACACGCTTACATTTTGCGTAAAAATGGCGGCACATGAAATTTTCACACCACAAGTCGAGCATTTAGTTTTTGGAATTTGACAAAAATCTCAAAACTTATTGAGCTAAAAATTACGCAAAACAGGAGTAATCAGCACATTAACAGCCTCTATCATTATGCACAAAAATAAATAATCTGAGTGCAGTTAAGCAACAAATAAATTCGATGGTGAATTTTCACCAAGCTTGCAAGAAGGAGGGTTAACTGAATTCGGCCAATCTTTCTCAAAACTATATAAACACAGCTAATCAAAATTTTTTTGGCTTTATGAATTGCTTCAATTGTGTCCTGCAATACGCAGGTCAAAAAACCAAAAATATGTAAAAATTCGCAAAAATACGAAATTTTAGTTTTTGCGCATTAACCCTTCCATAAGTAAGCTATTTTGAAACTTTTGGCCCGCAAAACTTTGTAAATAGCTGTTTTGGTAAAAATCCAATATAGCACATTAGTGAACTTTTGTAGCGCGCACAATTTAACGTTGGCGTTGTTGCCAATTTCGACTAAAATAGAAAAGCTTGCTGTCACGTGATATACAAAATTTGCGAAATTCACTTTTTTTAATTTTTTTCTGCAAACCACTTGAAATGCCTTATCATGCCATCCTGCACATTTTTTGTTTCAACTGTGATTTTGTACAGGAAATTAGTTCCGAATTGCAAATAATCGTTGTTTTTTCACTTTTTTAAAATCGATGTTTCTCCTACACCAGGCACTCTAGAGCTAAGCTCAATTGACCATTACGTAGGCACATTACACAGCTACATTTCTTATGTGCTTACCTTTTGTGTGTGTGTAATAGCCGCAGCGCTACGGGACCGTGAATGTCACCCAAAATTTCTTTGTTAATCAAAACCTATTTCAATGCTGCCGCCCAAAGTTTTAAACGCACAACCATGTGCGATATCCTATTTAAAAGCCCTTTAAAATCTGCACAAGCAAGTGAAATTTGAAAGTTTGGCAACTGCTAGTTTAGCAAATTTTTAAAAACAATTACATTTTAACGTTTATAGTGAGCGTTGCGCCGCCATTTTGAATTTGGGCGTCTAATTTTTTTTAACGATTTAAATACACAAACCCTATTGGTTGAAGCGTACACGCTTACATTTTGCGTAAAAATGGCGGCACATGAAATTTTCACACCACAAGTCGAGCATTTAGTTTTTGGAATTTGACAAAAATCTCAAAACTTATTGAGCTAAAAATTACGCAAAACAGGAGTAATCAGCACATTAACAGCCTCTATCATTATGCACAAAAATAAATAATCTGAGTGCAGTTAAGCAACAAATAAATTCGATGGTGAATTTTCACCAAGCTTGCAAGAAGGAGGGTTAACTGAATTCGGCCAATCTTTCTCAAAACTATATAAACACAGCTAATCAAAATTTTTTTGGCTTTATGAATTGCTTCAATTGTGTCCTGCAATACGCAGGTCAAAAAACCAAAAATATGTAAAAATTCGCAAAAATACGAAATTTTAGTTTTTGCGCATTAACCCTTCCATAAGTAAGCTATTTTGAAACTTTTGGCCCGCAAAACTTTGTAAATAGCTGTTTTGGTAAAAATCCAATATAGCACATTAGTGAACTTTTGTAGCGCGCACAATTTAACGTTGGCGTTGTTGCCAATTTCGACTAAAATAGAAAAGCTTGCTGTCACGTGATATACAAAATTTGCGAAATTCACTTTTTTTAATTTTTTTCTGCAAACCACTTGAAATGCCTTATCATGCCATCCTGCACATTTTTTGTTTCAACTGTGATTTTGTACAGGAAATTAGTTCCGAATTGCAAATAATCGTTGTTTTTTCACTTTTTTAAAATCGATGTTTCTCCTACACCAGGCACTCTAGAGCTAAGCTCAATTGACCATTACGTAGGCACATTACACAGCTACATTTCTTATGTGCTTACCTTTTGTGTGTGTGTAATAGCCGCAGCGCTACGGGACCGTGAATGTCACCCAAAATTTCTTTGTTAATCAAAACCTATTTCAATGCTGCCGCCCAAAGTTTTAAACGCACAACCATGTGCGATATCCTATTTAAAAGCCCTTTAAAATCTGCACAAGCAAGTGAAATTTGAAAGTTTGGCAACTGCTAGTTTAGCAAATTTTTAAAAACAATTACATTTTAACGTTTATAGTGAGCGTTGCGCCGCCATTTTGAATTTGGGCGTCTAATTTTTTTTAACGATTTAAATACACAAACCCTATTGGTTGAAGCGTACACGCTTACATTTTGCGTAAAAATGGCGGCACATGAAATTTTCACACCACAAGTCGAGCATTTAGTTTTTGGAATTTGACAAAAATCTCAAAACTTATTGAGCTAAAAATTACGCAAAACAGGAGTAATCAGCACATTAACAGCCTCTATCATTATGCACAAAAATAAATAATCTGAGTGCAGTTAAGCAACAAATAAATTCGATGGTGAATTTTCACCAAGCTTGCAAGAAGGAGGGTTAACTGAATTCGGCCAATCTTTCTCAAAACTATATAAACACAGCTAATCAAAATTTTTTTGGCTTTATGAATTGCTTCAATTGTGTCCTGCAATACGCAGGTCAAAAAACCAAAAATATGTAAAAATTCGCAAAAATACGAAATTTTAGTTTTTGCGCATTAACCCTTCCATAAGTAAGCTATTTTGAAACTTTTGGCCCGCAAAACTTTGTAAATAGCTGTTTTGGTAAAAATCCAATATAGCACATTAGTGAACTTTTGTAGCGCGCACAATTTAACGTTGGCGTTGTTGCCAATTTCGACTAAAATAGAAAAGCTTGCTGTCACGTGATATACAAAATTTGCGAAATTCACTTTTTTTAATTTTTTTCTGCAAACCACTTGAAATGCCTTATCATGCCATCCTGCACATTTTTTGTTTCAACTGTGATTTTGTACAGGAAATTAGTTCCGAATTGCAAATAATCGTTGTTTTTTCACTTTTTTAAAATCGATGTTTCTCCTACACCAGGCACTCTAGAGCTAAGCTCAATTGACCATTACGTAGGCACATTACACAGCTACATTTCTTATGTGCTTACCTTTTGTGTGTGTGTAATAGCCGCAGCGCTACGGGACCGTGAATGTCA
>CATKUY010000433.1:0-19990 GCA_949802685.1 Dicyrtomina minuta | reverse complement strand
AGCTAGTTAGAGAATGTTGGCTATATATTTAAGGAAAACATGGGCTAAAAATAGAATTACCTAGGCCCATGACGCAACTGATCTAGCTTTCACTGGTAGGTTAATAAAATCAATGCCAAGGCGGTTAGCAGCAGTGACTAAAGCCCATGGAGGTCCGAATAAGTACTTACTTAAGTTAAAATATTGTTTTTGTTTTAATTCGTAGTTTTTTAGCAAACAAATGTGTAATAAACTATTTTTTACTGTTTTGTCCGATCACTTTCGCACACTGTTTTTTAATATTTTTGAGTTGATTATTTATTTGTAGCAGCGCATATTGGTTTGACTTCCCTAAACACATTTTTTTGTATTTGCAGCACTTTAGGCTACATTGTGTAAAAAAATTGTGATATGTGCTTCAATACATTTCATACAAGTTGAGGTCAAAGTTTGGGAGCCCCGTTGTCCGATCATATATGCTCTATACTGTAAAACGAAAAATTAAGTTTATCCTTATTTTAAGAAACACTACAAAGGTAAAAATGTGCTTAACTAAATATTTTTAATTGAGATGGGATTAGTTTTAACTCAAAAAGTCAAAGAACTTACTACTTACAATTAGTTTAGTATTAGTGTGCATATGGCAAGAAATAAATGACACAGCAATAAGTCGATCTATTTGATGCTTGTTTTAGTAAAACATTTATTTACTTGTAATTTTTAAATGTGTAAACCTTAAAGGAATAAGTGAATACATATACATTTGCGATACTTTTTACATCCAAAAACTTACGATTTCTGGTTGTTGCTTCTGTAAGTAAACCAGTTTATTGATTTTCTCCTCTGATCTTACAATAGCTCACATTTTAAAACACACGGTCGTTTGTGGCGGGCTGGGGCGGGGGTCAACTAGGGAATTTCCCCTTAATTATTACAGCTTTCTGGTGTTGACACTTTTTGAGCCACTTGTCATGAGAATTTTTTTTAAATACAATGTTGATCAATAGTCAAAATGTATCGCCGCGTTTAAATCTTAAATGTTAGCAAACAAAGTAAATTGAATAATTGTAAAACCTCTCAGCCTTTGAAATTGACAATATAAAATCGTCACACCTATTGTCTGGATACAATGTCAAGAAAGCTGCGCAAGGTGTCCAAACAGTTTCATATCCATGCAATTAAATGTTTGGACACCTTGCTCAGCTATCTTGGCTTTGTATCCCAACAATACGTTACTTAAATGCTAGTTTCGTATAATAATAATAGAATTTACAACGCTTTAATTTAGAATAAATATTTAGAGCTGAAGGAACAAATTAAAAAGTATTAAATTTAGTTCATCCTCTAAATCAAAGTATTTATAATATATCTCTGAATTATTTAATTTTGTGAAGATCGAACACAAATAGGTATTTTAAAAAATACTGCAAGTTGGTTTTATAGTAGTGGTATAGGTGTTTGTGTATGATATTGTAATTTAGGTATACATGAAGCAGTAAAACACTGCAGTGTTTTACATGCACAATCAGTGAATAATTATTATATTTTAAAAACGAAAAAAAATAGTTTGTAGAATATTTTGTATATATTATATTTTGTATTTTTGATATATTTTGTATTTGTGGAATATAAACGTCGCTTAGAAATTGTATTAGTATTACAATATTGACATGGATGTGCAGATATTCAGACTTTGGTTTAGGTTTTACTGGAAAAGCTAAACACTTTAAAATTTAGGAGATGGTAAAATAAATCACACAACAATAAATTTACTTTTATTATTAATTTTCTATTTAATAAGTATATTACGCTCTTGAAGCTGATTTCGCCTTACTTGTGAAATACTGAAACAGTTAAGTGTTATAGCAGGGTCATGATGAGGGTGGACAAAAAATCACAGCACAAATTTGTTTTTTCTTAGTTTATTGAGTGATCTATATATGTACAGTTACGGGCAAAAGTATCCGGACAAAGGGGCTCGCAAACTTTGACCTCGAATAGTATCAAAACTATCAATGCAAATATCACCATATTTTTACACAATGTGAAGTACTGCAATTACAAAAAAATGTGTTTAGGGTTGTAAAACTAATATGCGTTGTTGAAAATAAATATTTAGTTTGAAAGAGTCCAAAATAGTGTGCAAAAGTATTCGGACAAAAAAAATAAAAATAGTTTATTACGAAATTTTTTGCTAAAAATATACAAATTTGAAAATAAACAATATTTTAACTTAAGCTAGTACGTTTTCGGATCTTTCTATGCTTTAATCACTGCTGATAACTGCCTTAGCATTGATTTTATTAACTTACCAGTGACAGGTAGATCAATTGCGTCATTAGCCTACGTAATTTTATTTTTAGGTCATTTTTTTCGTAGGTGTGGAACCTACATTCTTTAACTTTCTTTATCTACTGTTTGCGATGTCATTTATGGATTTCAAATACTTTGAACCATCAAAAATTACCCCAGACTGGGGGGCAATGCAAATTTTTCGTTTTAAAAAAATCGTCAATTGACTAGAAAATTGAAAGCAAGTCCTTAATTGAGTGGACTAAAATTGCTTAACCAGGTGGAAAGTAAAACCAGAGAGCAGGCAAATTGATATACTGTTAGTTGAATTCGAAAAAATAACGGATTCAAAAGTTCCATAGCTACCTAAAAGCATGGGGCCTTCATGCAAAATCGGCGGAAATGTCTTTATTTTCGTTAAGGTTCAAATTGTTGATTTTAATGGGACTCAAATTACTTGTTGTAAAAATTAAGTTGTCCGTAACAATCGAGAACATTATACAACCTTTCACCAGGTCAAAGACAAGAGACTCAAAATAAAATTAGCCGATCCTAATGACCTCAAGGAACCGTAACTGTATGAGTGAAGAATTCAATTAGGATTACTTTCCATTGTATTGTTTGCAGTCAGCCAAATAGATGTATCACCTTCCGCCTGACTTTCTGGCTTGAAGGCCTCGCCAAATTTTGAATTTTTTTTTTTTAAAATTCGTTTTTAGTTGTTTGTAATTTAATGCCGTTTATTAAATGTTATTGCGAATAGACAAACCTGGAAGCACATAAGAAATTCAGAGTTGCCAATATTTGGTAAAGCAAAGGAATTATACTAAACTTCTTGACAAGAATTAATAGATGTAAATAATGTAGACAGTAGTATTCAGATTTTCTATTACATGTTGCTTTTAGGATTGCACATGTCTAATATAAAAACTGTATTGCTTTAAAAACTGAAACTTGGTTTTATTTGAGGTGTGAAACAAGAATTAGATTTGCAGACGCTGCTTGAAATATTTTGGCTAATCTGCTTTGAAGCATTATGTGTGGGTAATACCAACGAGCAAAATATGTTTAATATATGTCAACGTGAAGATTGATTCATACTGTAGGTATTTGTTTCTTACAACGACACATTTGTTTTTATAGGATAGTCTATAAATGATGTTACCTTGTTTAGAACACACCCACGCACATGTCAAAAAGTTAGGACTGCGTAAGCGGTTACCTCTAGCACACCATTTTTTCCATACCTATGGTTAGGCCCACTGCACTGACCCTACTGATGAAATTATGAATAAACTATCCGTAACTACAAATGATAAATGCAAAGAACTTGCAACATACATTTCATAATACAGAGCCCAGAGTATAGCAAAAAGGACTAAGAAAAATGCAAGTATCTCTATACCCACTATGAAGCTAGAGTTATGTTACTTTTCAATGTGAACAGAAAATTGTTCTATAATCAACGTCATATTTCAGAACGGCAATGAAAAGTATCCTGGACATGGAATATTTCTATGTTTGAATATCTTACTTTTTTTGGTAATGCTATTATTTCTCTAATGCAGCTAACTTTATCAGCATGCAGCATGCAGCTTACTTTTGCCATTAAGCTTCCGAGTGATGGTGTTGCGTATGCATATCCCAAACGTAATCCGAGTCACCCCAGAATAATAATAATAATAAAAATAACTTCCTAATTTCCAAGATAGAATGCTGCTGATTCAAATGTAGTCAGTACTCCCTTCATGGCGACAAAATAGGCAACAACATATTGTTTGACCGTATGCAAGCAATAAGAATGTCTGCGTTGATGCACTTTATGCAATAAAATAATTCTGCTTCATGAAACGTTCTTTCTTCATTCAACTTTCCATTCTTTTAAAATCAATAGGAAAGTTTTAAAACTTAAAATACCACCAGGAGAACTTAACCCAACCAAAGCATAAAAATCGTAATTGGTTTTAAATAAAGCAACAAACCCGTTTGGGAACCAGTACCGAGTTTTACTTTTTTAATAGTTTAAGATATATTTAAAACGGAATTTCATGCAAGTATTCATCATAATCGTAATTGAACAACCATTTACAATTTTGGGCACACAGAATGTGCGCTATACTTTATGATGCTTCAGCGTCGTTCAGTTTATTTTTTATTATTATTCTGTGGTGTAACTATGCAAATAGACTGTACGCAGAACATTTGACATTTAGTTTAGCCAAAAAATTCGTAATGAGGGATCACAATTTGTGATTTTCACGCTTCGTTGCTTTCATTTCCATTAAGAATTTTGTTTTGTTTTACGCAACCTATTTAGATATATCTACAAATGTTTTAAATGGAAAATCATTAAATTTGTTAAATATGGCAGACAAAAACTTAAATTAAAAACTTTCTTGCTTTCAGAATGCAATTACACTAACGCGTAAGAGTAACAAAAAATGCTATTGCTATAATATTAGTAAACTTTTAATTTTAGAAGTAATAAGATATAAGAGTAAACCAAAATTTAAAACGGTTGAGTATGCAATCTAAACAGTATTGTAAACATTTTTAATTTCTTAGTTTAATAAGCTGAAATAAATTAGACGAATCCATTTCAAAGCAAATTCAACATTAAAAAATTTTAATTTGTAAAAAAAGTTAAATAGCAAAATTTAATACTTTTTGCAAATTACATAAATTTGAGCCTTGAAGCGTGTAACCAAAACATGCTGTAGCTTGGCTATATACTCAATAGGGTATTGTGTTACTACTCGACTTTATACTATTTTATTTTAATAAACATTTAATTTTTTTAGAGTTAATTGCCGTTTTATCTTCAATTTCCATAATTATACATTAATTATTGAGTCAAGCTGTACCAATAACTGGAAGGTATTTTGGGCTGGGATAATTATGTTTGGTTTTGACCAGGTGGGGAGAGAGACTCTATCTCTGTGCAACTGCAAGCGTTAGAGGTTCACTTTTCACAGGACTTCCAAAGTAACACTGCCGAATCTAGCATCTAGCATGTTTTTATGTTTCCTATGTCTCCTAGCCACACAGTTCCTACACCCTTTAGTTTAGGCGTAAATTAGTAAACGCGCAAAAACAACCTGCAAATCCCTCATGTTTAGTGTATTGCGCGTGATATCACTTCAAATTTCAAATGTGAAACAGTAGCACATATTATTTAATTTTGGTTTTTGATTTCATTTTCTTAGAATTAACTTTATTATCTGAAGCGTGTTCAGCCTTTTTCTTGTTAAATATTCCTGCACATTTTTATCTTAAATGCCGCACAGAAATTATTTACACTAAATCTTAGCAACGGGCGCATTCTGATAGTCGTTACGGTTGCGATATAAAAAAGGAAATTAAACGGTTGTCATAAATAGGTTTCCGCAATTTTGAGGTTTTCAAAATATTGAGTATGCTCACACCAGCGTACCAGTGCTTTCAATTTTATAAATAATTTCACTGAAGTCATGTTTCTTTAAGTTCTGCTAAAATGCTAGTTTAGCATATGTACATACATACAGCCATATTTTCACATTAATTACGCTCATACAACTTTCGTTTAATAGGTTGGCTAGAAAAGGATTAGAAATACAAACGACGTTAATGTGAAACAAAATTGGATTGTTCCTTATAGTGGTAAAGTATGTATATACTTTGAACAACAGAATAGTACAGAGCCAACGGTTTATACACTTTTGAAGTAAACAAATATTCTTCTTACACATTTAGAAGCAAATATGTAAGCTTTCACTGTAATTTAAAAAAAATCATTCTAATAGTGTGAAACACCATCCAAGTTTGTATTTTTAACAGTGTAACTGAGAGAAATCATTTATCTGCATAATTTAAAATCCAACGCTTTGAATATTTACACATATTTTAAGGTGAATGCAATATCTAGATGCAAAACGATAAATATTTTTCACATCCCTGCCACAGAACTAGACAATATATAACTATAAATATATAAAACATAATATGACTAAATATTCAATCTTAAGGTGTAGAGTTAACTGAGGGAATTATCAGTTACTTAAGCAACCTGTACTATTACTTTCTGTGTTATGGAAATATTTCTCAATCAGTCAGCAGATATGATGCTAATGCCAAACTAATCATTCTAAAAATTCTAAGTGCTAAAACAAATGTTTTGTTTTTTTTAAATTAATTAGTATTTATAGTCACACGGAAAATAAAAGTGATTAGGACTACAGCTTTTGCTTGTGAACTTTTAACATTTTTTTAATTAGTGTTATGCAAAAAATAATCTTTAACTGACTAAGCTGTCTCTCATGCAATTCATCTGGCTTTATGTATTGTAATACCATGCAATTAATGTTTAACAAGTACGCAAAAGTGAGACAAGTGGGCTAATGAAATGCACCTGTTTATATACCCAGTATGCAAAATTGGTATCATGTATTCAAACACAAAACATTGGCTTTGAAATTAAAAACAAATTAAATAGAATTAAACTTTTATAAATTTGCACAGTAAGAATTCTTAAAAGGCAATATATTAATGTTTAAAAATTTTTGTGCATTAAGTGAGGTAATAAAATACCCCTGCGACATTGACTTTATGCTGGTTTTAATAAAATAATTATTATGTTATAATTTATATTTGCGTACATAGCTTTCTTACTGTGTGTTATTGGCACGCGTAATAGTGCGTCAGTTGTAAATAAATATTTAAATTCTTCTTTTCCGGTTGACATATAACATACATTTGTTTAAATGCAGATTTGATGTTAATAGTTTTTATTAGTTTAAAACTTTTAACTTTGATGCCGCATAAAATGCTTTTACATTTTATTATAACCTAATTACATTAGATTGAATGATGCCACTGGTGATAGAGAAAATAAAAATAAGCGTTTAAACTAAATAAATTTCCGTTTTGGATTTTTCAAAATATCGAAGTTGCTCAGTGGTGTTTGATCGGTCTTTTACATATATAACTAATAGTAGTACGGCAAGGCCGCCAGCAACTTGATTAACTTTTTTATCAGCCGGTCACTAATGTCTAGTGTTGGTAGAACTCTGTTTCTGTGAAACGGTAGTGGGTAGAAGTAGTTCAACGCATGTATTGTAATCTTCTTAATGGAAAGTTTGTTACATATTAAGAGTTATATTGTTAATACAATTATTTTGGAGCCTTTTCCTACCCCCCGATCTTTAAATCTGAAATTTTAGTCTTATTTTGTTTCGTCATCACATCTTAAGTTTCATTACTTGTTTAAATATGAAAAGATCAGTAAGACACGATGCCATCAACAATAATGAGTTTTACAGTGTCTTCTCGTATTACCCGCTTGTCCCACTTAAAATGCATTATAATTTTTAACAATGTTGCTAGAGCAGAACAAAAAGCGTTAAAAGGACAATTTAAAAGGGTATTCTAAAAACATGCATTTAATGACCCAGTTTCCAAACAACGTGAGCTATAATTATTAATTTACTCAATCTGGGTCCCATATTTTCAATTTGAACCTCCAACAAAGAATTATATTACTAATTCTGTTTTCTGAAAAATTTTATAGCTATAGTGTATTTCTAGTTTTTCTCGATATACTTTACTTTTACATCAAAATATTTTGTCTTTGAGTAAAAATGTAAAGTACAGCTTTCATAAATGCAAAAATTAAAGTTTAATTTTGTTACTGTCAATCCCAGCTCATCTGTGTTTACAGTCGAAATGAGATAGGGTTTTTAAGTCCTTTCTTTTAGAAGTTATAACTTCCGTTTTGTACATTTGTAAAATTAAAAAAAACAAAAGATTTAAGTGTATTTCTGCGTTAGTGATGTTTAGAAGCATCTTAACGACGTTTAAAATTAATTTCAATATCTTTAAAGTTTCTAAGGGAAAAGGTTAATGGCAAATCGGGGTTTGTTACATAGGCACCTTCAACATGTCTAACTAGGTGCAACGACGAATTTAAAAAAGGATAAAATATAACAAATGTGGAAAATATGAGATTTTTAATTATGAGATTTATAATTATAGTTAAGCGAGAGAAATAACTTTATTAAGTCACTGCTGCACACTTGCAGTAGCCATAAGACTCACATGTCAGTATACAATACAATAAATTTTTATAATATTATTATAAAGGATTAACTTTTTAAAGCTTTAATGTAGATGATAATTAAACATAATTATAGAGCCTCTAATGGCATGTAGCATTATTTCCGAAATAATAGATCGTGGTAACCTATATCTACTTATAAACTGTTCGAAATATTTTGTTATAGTTCCCCTAGCCCCTATGTAGAGACCAATGACTTCTACTTCCTCTAACTCCAGACTGTTCTTAAAGTAGCTTATACATGGTTCATAAATCCTTTTCTTTTCTTCGTCAACTAATGTGGATTGTTCTTCCACATTCCCGTATTCAAACCTTATAGTAGGATCCAGAATGTATCACTTTCTGCTTTGTTTATCATAGGCGATAATGTCTATTCTTCTGGCAGATCCATTTTCTTAGATACAGTGCAGTTCCTGTCCAACTTCATATCCTCTTTCTTTCATTGCCTTTGCAATTATCTCTCGAATACCGTTGGTTACGAATTAGTTCCCCAAAGTGGCAGCTGCCTAGTACGTGTGGGGTTCTATTAATCTTGTTTTGATTTTTTGGATTTCTTTCTGAAAGTTTAAAAAACGAAAAATTTTTCAAAGAATATTTTAGACTTTATCCGCCAAAATCAAATTATTTATTTCGTAAAAAACATGACACATCCAGGTTAGGCACATAGAATACTTCAAATTTCAATACATAAAACTTGTGTCACAATTAGAAGTGTCGTGTTCTTAAAAAAAAACAAAGCGAATTCTAATTACAAAATTCAGATACTATTTTCAATAAATCTGTTTTTACTGTAGGATACAGTATCTTATTTTTAATTAGAAGCAAATTGATAATAATAATAATTTATTCATTTTGTCGATTTGGCGTCAGCCCATACAACATTGTTAGGTTTTTACAAAGTGGTTATTCACAATTTGATCAAAGATCAAAATGATCCTTGGTAATTTGAATATATTATTAGTAAAGGTTTCTTGTGTTGCTTTCTTGGTTGTGCTATAAAAATAAATAGTAAAAACTGCGTTTCTTATAGTAATCATGTCATTATAGTGCCAAGTATTATTGAGTTTACAGAGCATATATTTCATTTCTATAAGTAATAAAATAATATAAAATAATAGATAAATGGATAAAAAATGTGTTATGTGATAAGTGTTATGGTTGTTAAGTTATGTTCCTCCGATGCAGCTTTGGTAGAATTTTCGGATGCGTAGAGCTTCATCCCAGAAATTAAAGAGTTGCTGAAAGCCCTCTGCGATTAAAAGCAAATTTCAAATATCTATCTGCGAATTTGAATTAGGAGTAAGTAAATACAATGTTTGAATGCCTAAGTTGCAAATATTCTTGACAGAAAGGTTGTCCGTGTTGTCACGAATGTAGAATTTTATCATAAACAAAATTAATTTGAAACTAATAAACGATACAAAGTTTTTGTAATTGCAATTTTAACCGTCTATTACCTGATGATAAAAGCTTTAGTTTTATTACTCGTTTAAAGTTTAGAAGATCATTAGGTGACGATGCTAATCACAGTTATGAGTTTTAGTGTCACTTCTCGTATGACGCTCCTGAACAACTTAAAATACATTGTAATAGTTTACATTTCTGCTAGAATAGAACCACAGCTGTAATGTTTTATAATAGTAAACCCAGAGAAAAACATAATTTCAACGAAGTTCGTTGGAAAATCACTAATTTTTATTTTTAATTAAGTTGATAGGTGTTTTAAACGCGTTACAAGTTGTATAAATATTTATGAAATATTCCTTTCCATAATAAAGTGCATTAATATTTTTAAGTTATGTTACGAGGCCATTTATAGAAATGCTGCTCCTACCAAAAAAAAATAAATTTAACTTTTTTTTATACTGTGCACTGAAGTAGACTTACATGGGAACCTACCTTGCTTGAACACATGGATTCAAATGAATTCTATCATAACGTCTTCTACTGTGACTAGTAACTACTGCTAGTATAGTCGTTCGGTTGCAAAATCGCTTATCTCTATTTTATTCGAATTTAAATTTTCAAAATTTTCTTGAAGTAAAAAGTCAAGAAAATTCAGTGGGAATAACAGTGGATAATTTTATTGAGGACAGGGTCCCCCCTTCCATACTTTCAAAAAAACGAAAAAAAATATAACTTCCAGTAAATGTAGTGTTTAATTTATGGTTGATAATAATTATCATCTTTTTGCAACGAAACATAAAAAGAAAGCTTAAACTTCAATAGGGTCGTCCATAAATGACGTCATGGAAACTTTTCAATTTTAGGACGGCATAACCATTTATATAATACGAACTTATCTAATAGTTAGCTGGAAAATTATTATGTAAAAACAAATCCTAAACTCATATAACCGCTGTAACTTCTTAAAATTCTTGTATGTTCTTACTGTGTCTTTATGGCAAGCGTTATTGTAACGCCAGTTGTAAATAAAAAATTTACTTTCTCTCTGTCGCTGGTGAAGGCTCATATCCGCTTCCTTCCACTTTTCGCTGGAAGCAAACCCGCTTCCTTCGATTTTATTTTAAAAACAAATCCCCTTCCTTCCACTTTTGATTTAAATAAGCGTTTCAGCTAACCAAGTCATAATTATTGCATGCTTATGAAAAGTGGAACTTGCTCTAATTGCACTATGTTCTAAAATGCTAAACGTTTTAACTAAATGGATTTAAAAACTGCAAACTGTTCTAGCTACATCACTTCAAGCGCGAACTGTTCTTACTACATCACTTCAAGCGCAAACTGTTCTAACTACATCACTTCAAGCGCGAACTTTTTTAACTACAGGGTATAATGTTGCAAACTTATCTAACTACATGATTTTAAAAGGTGAAAAATGGTCTTACTACATGGTTCTAACTTGTTTACTAATTGAAATACATAATGTCGAACAGTACAAAATGTTCTGATCACGTGCTTTTGAATATTATAATAATAATAATTTATTCATTAAGTCGATTTGGCGTCAGCCCATACAACATTAAGTTTTTACAAAGCTTTTGAATATTACATGTAGTTAATTATAGCTTTCGCACTTCTCAAACGTTGTTTTTAGAGGACTTTGCATTTTCAATATTTTGTAATTAGAACATTTGAAATTTTTTAGAACATGCAATTAAACATTTTGCACTTTTAAAAATCATAGAACATTTTGCCACTCCAAACCATGCAGTAAGAACATTTTAAACTTTCTAAAACCATGTAGTTAGAGCAAACTGCATCTTTAAATCAAGTAGTTAAAATATTTTGCACTTTTTAAAATCATGTAGTTAGATTAGTTTACAACTTAAAACAATGTAGTTAAAAGTTTTAATAAAACGTATTGCATATTTTAAAATCATGTAGTTAGATTACTTGGTAACTTAAAACAATGCAGCTAGATTAATTTGCAACTTAAAACTATGTAGTTAAAAAAATTTGAGTTTAAAATAATGTAGTTAGAACAGTTTGGGAGTATCATGAAGCATTTCGTGGATTTTACTTTTTTTTTAAATCAAGTAATTAGAACCAATTGCAGTTTCTATGTATTATCCATATATTATTTCATATGTAACTTCCTAAAATTGAAAAGTTTCCATGACGTCATTTATGGACGACCCTATTGAAGTTTAAGCTTTCTTGTTATGTTCCGTTGCAAAAAGATGATAATTATTAGCAACCATAAATTAAACACTACATTTACTGGAAGTTATATTTTTTTCGTTTTTTCGAAAGTATGGAAGGGGGGACCCTGTCCTCACTAAAATTATCCACTGTTATTCCCACTCAATTTTCTTGACTTTTTATTTCAAGAAAATTTTGAAAATTCAAATTCGGATAAAATGGAGATAAGCGATTTTGCAACCGAACGACTATACTAGCAGTAGTTACTAGTCACAGTAGAAGACGTTATGATAGAATTCATTTGAATCCATGTGTTCAAGCAAGGTAGGTTCCCATGTTAGTTGACATCAAATAAATGATCCTTAACCTAAAATCAATATAGTTTTCTTAAAAATAAATAAAGTATTAGTTTATGGGAAACATCTTGGTAAGCAACTCATAGTCAAAGAAGCACAATTTTATGCACCTGTTGTTACTTTCATTCGTGTATTACCTTAACGAACAATCCTTTTATAAGAAGCGTTTTAATTAATGTATCTAACTTTAAAAATAATCGTTACACTCTGTAAAGTTGAAAAATGATCAGACTTATTTAATTAAAACACACTATTGAATTTAATCGAATTAAAAACATTTTGATGATATAATTTGATATTCTTTTTATCAATAAATTCTTTTAAATCTCACAAAAGTCGCTAAGATAAATTTTAATAGGTCCGTATTGCATTGACGTTAACAATTAACTTTACAAGGGAAGTTATGACCATGAGATGCAAACTTTTCAATTATTAGGTTTCACTGGTTTCAGAATTTTTCTGTATCCCGTTATTAAATGTTTTATACATTTTCGGAACTCTAATGTAAAACTGTGGACTAAACGAGTTTAAATAGGTGTATCTAGTTTTAGGAGGACAAATTATTAAATAATAATATTAATAACAATTTATTCATTAAGTTGATTTGGCGTTAGCCCATACAACATTGTTAAGTTTTTACAAAGTCGTTGTTTACAATTTAATCAAAACGATCAAAAATATCCTTGGTAATTTAAAGTATATTGTCGGTGAAATTTCTCGTGTGACTTGCTTAGATGTGCTGTAACGAAAAAAGTGTTAAAGTTGCGTTTCTAAAAATAATCATGTCATTAGAGTGTCAAGTGTATTGATTTTACATTGCATAAATTTCATTTCTATAGGTAAAGTAAAGAGTATATAAATATATTATAGTATTGTAATGTAAGTGTAATGGTTGGGTTATGTTGGGTAGTAGGGGGGAGAGGAGGTTATGCTTCTTCAATACAGCTTTGGTAGAAGTTTCGTATTCTTAGAGCCTCGTCCCAGAAATTGAATAGCTGTCCATAAACTTATGCGTCTGGATAGCTGCTGAAGATTGTTGAAATGAGGTTCTTTCTCTTCGGTCTGCTGGTGGATATCTTCCTAAGGAATTTTGTACGGGGTGGTTTGTAACGCGGACAGTCAAGCATTATATGAAAAAGGTCTTCCACCTTTTTCCACATAGCTCACAGTCTGTTGCTTCTGCATTTTTCCATAGCTTATTCATGCCGTTAAGATTAGTTGCCTTCCCTATTTTATAAAATAATAAATATAAACTGCTGACAAAAATATCTACTGTTTACTTGCAAATAATGAAATGAAAGTCCATACCAATAAAAAATGTTCGGTATTGGCGCTGCTTGAAAATTAATTCTTATAGATGCAGATAATTTGATCCTAGTGATGAAGATTTAGATACGCGGCAAGTACCTCGTATTTAAGGGTTGGACTGCACCTTTCTGCCGTAACTTATAAAAGATGAAACAAGGCCATTTCCGCTTGTATAGAATTATTCCCTAGTCCTATGAAAATAGTGAGCGGCGTCGAAATTATTTTTCCTTTTTTGGAATAAATATAATATAACACTGTAATTGAATCAAAATTCGTAAACAAGCTTATGATTAAAAAACTCTGTAAGTTCACCCGTAAAAGCTTCATTACATTTTATCTAATGTTATTACCCAAACATTGTTTTTAACATTCATATTTCACATTTAACATTCATGTTTTGAATTTCATAGCATTGTTTAAAGAAATTTGAATGACTTTAACGCCGAGTACAAAATTTCAATCTTCTAGGCCTTTATAGAATGTGTCCACTACGGTAATCCACCCTCAGTTTTTATCACTGCCTCATGGAGAACATAGGACTTGAAATTTTGCGTAAATTATTAGAAAATTTGGTAGCAGGTGCATTCAAAATAAATTTTATTTTACATAGCTTGAACAATTGCCTATCCACTGTCTAAGAGTTTTTGTCAGATTTCAATGTGGAAGGTATTTTATTTGGGCGTCGAAGATGAGATGTCGGGATGTCTACATATAAAACAATGGTAAAAGTTTCGAATTTCAAAAATCTTTAGTTTTACATTACTTTTTTCCAGTTTTCTCTTAGACAATGGTTAGATATTACCTTTTAGTTACTGTAAAAAAATTAAATGTATACCTATATGCCCAGGCAAAGCCTAAGAATTTACCGCTAGATGTGCAGTCCAACCCTTAATAGCAAAAAATTTGAAGCCAATAGCTGTCACTAAACCAATTATTTTATGAATAAGGAAATTCTATACTATAGCAATTCTATACTAACACAGCAACAGCTATTTTTTGACGTTGCTAATAGCGTCAGCATTCAGCAGAATCCCTGTGTTTATTGACGCTTTTCAAATGGCATTTCGCCCAAATTAAACCCATTTCTGGAAGACAACAAAGTTTTGTGAACTTCTAGATGGGACTTTTCCGCTTCAAGAACCTCAAAAACTTGTAACTTTTCTTTTATCATTAAAAATTTAAAATATTTCAAAATTCATGTATACAGTTAGGAACTGATAATCTCATTTACACAACACGCAAACTCTTGCGCATTATTGAAATTCCACTTTTAACAGATACCGAGTAAATTGTTTGACATTTTTTTGCTTCATTTAGCATTTATTTTTTATACTTATTAGTTAATTTATTATTAATGCTTTTTCTTTCACATTATTTGAAAACATGCGATGATATTTAATTGAATTATTCAAATTGTTAAATTATGTACCCTACATTATAATTCTATTTAAGTAAAGTGTATCAATTTTATTCTGAAGCGTCTAAACCTAGTTTTATTTTACAAAAGTTTCAAGAATATTAAAAAAACAATGTTTCAGCCCTATTTTATATCAGTTATAATTACTGTGAACATATTAATGAAAGACCGAAGAAGGTGTTTGCACTGTGTACCAGTGCACCTGAATTACAGTCTTTTTTATTAGTGTTATGCGTTTCCTATGTTTGAAATTTTCATTGTAAATAAGAAGTTAATATCCCTCTTAACGTGATTACAGTAGCAATTACTGTAAAGTACTAAACGGCGTTCAACCAACCGTAAAACTAACAGCTAATTGAGTCCAAATTGAGCAAGAGAAGTGCAACAGAAATCCATCACGTTCAACAGCTGACAAGACACTTTGTTTCAATCCATTGCATTGTTCTATAACTGACTGAGATTGTAAGGAATTTGAGTAGTGTGAAAAAGTAATTAAAGTATAATAACTTTGGCCACAATTATTGGATTATTTTGGGAAACAATTTTTATCCCATGGTAATGTTCGTTGTTTCCCATATTGTATGTGAAGAACCAAAGTTACCTATTTCTAATTTAAGCTAGAATCAAATCAAGCCATGTCATAAAAACAAAATGAGAAACATGCGTAAAAAATGTAAATTAGGAGTTTTTAAAAAGTTTAATATGGTCTAGTTACGTGATTTGTGAGAAGTGTATAATGTTCTACTTACAAGTTTTTTTAAAATTGTAAAATGTTTCGTTGACATGTTTTTTGAAAGGGCAAAATATTCTTTTTAAGTGTTTTCAAGAAATGGTTCTGTATTTATGAAGTCAAAAACAGTGTAGATAGTGGATATTGTGTTTAGCTACAAATATATATGTCATTTTGTTTCTTCACATACGATATGTAATTGTAACGGAAAATTGCAACAATATCCCTTTTATTAATTTATTTATATTGAAATAAAATTGCGCGAATGTACTTTGACTTTCACACGTAATAATTATAATACAAGACTTAGCTCTTTCAAGCCGCAGACAATAGTCCACGTACTTGTAAAAAGATTTCAATCTGTATTATGTAATTCAAAATTCTGTGACGATCTTGATATGCTCTACACCACTGAACACGATAAGATCATTGATTTATATTTTGAAAACAGCCTATTGAACTCATTGCAACGACAGATGTCAACGAATATTACAGATACTCCTCTTATTACTCGACAGCGTTGCAAACTAGACCGAATGTGTGATGCGAGTGATGAAACTTAAGTTTGCAAATTTCAAAACATTTAAAAAGTTCCCAAAATCTAAATATAAGACTGGAATACGTGTAAACGCATACAAAACAAATGCAGAAAACAAAATAAATACCATTGTGTTTAAACTCTGCCAGGCAAACACAAGTATTCAAATATATGCTACAGTGCAGTGCAGGCAGTGGTCAATTGGTCTCTCATTTCAGATACGCAAGGAATGTCGTTCTGAGCGGGCTTAGGGGTTACGCGCAAATGAAGTCCTGTGAATAATAATTTATGTTTATATATTGCTGTAACGTGTAGTTAATACCTGCTTCACTCACTACCACTACTTATGACAACTTACTGACGATTTCATACAAATTTTACCATTTTAGGGATCCCCACTGTCATTAAATTAGAAATTGGATTCACATTATATATTCTTAACATAGGATTTCACAATTATGCAAGCAGGGATTGTCTATAAATGACGTCATACAAATTTTACTATTTTAGTGGTCCCAATGCCATCAGTTCCAAAATTAGGATGACATATATCTTTAACATTGGATTCTACAAGCATACGTACGGGGATCGTCCATAAATGGTGTTATTCAAATTTTACCATTTCAGCAATGCTAACTGTAATTAGTTTGAAATTTAAGTAGATGTGCGTCCTCAACATAGGATTTTACTAGTCTATACATGAAGATCGTTCATAAATGTCTTTGTTTAAATAATACTATTTTATGTATCCTGGCTGTCATGAATTTAAAAATTAGGTGAGCAGGTACCTATGTTATGGAATGCTTCCAGTGTTCGTACTAGTATCTACAAAAAAAAATGACGTCATCCTCACATCACGATTTTAAGGATTCGCTCGGCATTTGTTCGGAAAATTAGGTTAACGCACACTTTGAACGCCGAATGTTTCACGAATACATACACGGATCGTTTATAAATGACGTCATTCAAGAATTTTAACTTTAATAATCTTTCTGTTATTTGTTGTGACTTCAACAAACTAAAAATTGAAGTAGGAGAACTTAAAGTAGAGTTAGGCGCTGTCGTAGTTTAAGCGTTGCCACGATAGGGTTCTACTCCTTTATTAAAGCAAATATTCGCTGTAAGCTCAGCATCTACTTCGGGCCCCCATTCGACAAATCTGGCGCGAAGCGCTGGATTTTTAGAAGCTCACTTTCCTGATTTTTGAGATGGGTCCAGTCAAGTGTTAATTGTGGATAAGTGGTGGGTCCGATCATCCTCAAAAACAATAGGGCACCTCGTACTCGCATTTATGAGAATTGAAAAGTAGTTTGACAGAAATCATGTAAAAACTGTGACCTGTAGAGTAACCCAAACAGAAGGACGGACAGACAGACAGACAGACAGACAGACAAAACCATTTTTATAGATGCTCAGCATCTAAAAATATTCTAAACTTTCTGTTTTTATTGGAAATGTTACCTCGCAAGTTAATTTAAAACAGACTATCATTTTTAAGTAAAACATGGACCAAGTTTGAATCGTCAACAGCGTATGCTAAAAAAAGCAGCTTATGTGCATATGTTAAAGACACAAACCATGCAACTATTTTCATCTTTACAAAACTGGAAAAGCTTACACGATGGACAGATATTATACAGAAAATTAAATTTTTCTCTTAACCACGCATTCACGACATTAATAATTATGCGTAACTAAATATTCAACATCGATGCGTAAAGTTAACTCGGCGCTCATGGAGTCGTACCAAAAACATAATGACCTAACAGCTATTTCTTTTCTGTATTAGGTAAGTGTGGAAGTGCAAAATACAAATAAAAAATTCATATCTATTAAATATTGCTTTCTTTATAAAAGAAATAAGTTTTTACAAAATATTGCACTTAGACGCTGATTAAAAACAGGTGCGGTTGGGAGCTAACTACTTTTCAGTGTAGATTATAAAATTTTCGTGATTTAGGTACCGAAAAAAATGAGTACGTTTATGTAGACCAGACACTAGGTAGTTGATAATTCTAAATGTGCAAAAAATCGATTTTTTTGAACTTTGGCGCGTGATTGTGAGTGAACGGCGCAAAATGCAGTCTAGGTACTTTGGATCTCCAGTGACCAAGTGCAGCAAAATCCAGTATGGGTATTGCTTTTAAAATCATAAGAGTACATGCGGCGGCCGGCGGCGTTCCCTAGTAAATGTGAACAACATTTTCTGTCCGCGATTTTTGAGCGACGTTTTATTATCGTCAACAACAACTCGCACGACAACCCGATTTTAAATCATTTTTTCTAACTATTTGTTTGTAAACGAAAATTATTCCTTACCATTTGTTTTTAAGAACAATTTTTCATTTTGATATGAAATTTTACACTTAATAATTTAAAAAAATGCAAAATACAAAAATTGGCGTAATATTTCACACCATGAATAATTAACATTTTAGGTAACAAATAAATAACAAATTGTCAATATTTGTGTCTAATTCTTTTTCAAAATCTCATGGTTTCTACGTATTGTTAACAAGTACAAGTAGTTCATATTGTAAAAATTTATTACGAACACGTATTGAATATCCTTAGTGGGGAGAGATGCTTTTCCAGTTTGGCAGCACAACGCTGCAATCATCCACTTGTGCAACTGATAACCGTATTTTAAATAAATTTTTTTTTCGACGTCGCTTAAAACAGATACCAGCAGAACCCTAACCATAAACGCTGAGGTATGTCTTTCTCCATTGTTTAAAACAACCATTTTAATGCTCAAATTGCTGAAAATATACATCTTCTTTACATGAGTTGTATTTATTTAGGGTTTTGTATTTAAATTTAGATTTGCAATTTTTGAATTTAATGTCGCTTGTAAATTTTTGTAAGTAAGAAGGTGGTATGCAGCACTAAGTTTCAAACTTGGTGATTGATTGAAAAGGTATTCACAAAAACAATGATTAAAGCACAAATGTCCAGGAAAAATAATAATACATCTCATGTTTTCCCTTGGCAGCCAAAATTTCATTAGGTTTTATTTTAATAAGACCAGGAATGTGTTCCCATGTTTAACGTTATATTTCAGAACTGAAATTAAAACTATCCTAGACATGGAACATTCACATAACTTTTGTTCATTTCATATGTGTATTACCCGCAAAATTAGAGATGCACGATTTAATGATTAAACTATAAGACTGTTGCTAGCAAAATTCACGAGGGCAGGTTGCAGGATATAGACGTAATTTTCACAAATTTCCACTCAGCGCTTTTTTTACACAGAAATGAAAACATCATCGACTGCGTAATTAGGTTTGACAATAAATATGTATTCTCTAAACAGCGTTAACGTTATAAATAATTATCTTTTAACCACGAAGTTTCTACACGCTTTAGTAAAGGAGTAAAAAGTACACGCCGTTAAAATCTAAAATACCATACCTCATTTAAAGTGATATCAGTGTGCCCGTGATATCATTTCAAATGTAAAACAGAAGCACAAAATTTTTTATTTTGATTTTTGCTTTCTTTTTCTTAGAATTTTTATGTACTAGAATTTGCTGTAATATCTAAAGCATGTTCAGCTTTTGAACACTATTTTCCACGTACTTCCCTCCACTTTTATAAGATGATTGTAAACAAGTTATTTGAATACTTAATTTTTAATTTTCAAAACATTGATTCTAAGTCAACT
>CATKUY010000432.1:0-154954 GCA_949802685.1 Dicyrtomina minuta | reverse complement strand
GTGGGGAACCGTGGGGATCAGATTTTATTGCGTGGGGAGCCGTGGGTATAAGTTTATATTGCATGAAGACCCGTGGGGATGAGATTATATGGCGTGGGTACCCGTGGGGAACCGTGGGGATCAGATTTAATTGCGTGGGGAGCCGTGGGTATAAGTTTATATTGCGTGCGGACCCGTAGGGAGACGTGGGTATAAGTTTATATTGCGTGGGGACCCGTGGGGATGAGATGATATGGCGTGGGGACCCGTGGGGAACCGTGGGGATCAGATTTTATTGCGTGGGGAACCGTGAGGATGAGATTATATTGGAGTGGGACCCGTGGGGATGAAATTATAGCCCGTGGTAGTCCGTGGTAGTCCCGTGGTAGAGCGTGGTTGAGCGTGGTAGAGCGTGGTAGTCCGTGGTAGAGCGTGGTAGTGCGTGGTAGAGCGTGGTATGTTTAGCACTGCTCACACTTTACATTGGAATTTGAATTGAACGATTGAACCGAACAAAAGAAAGGGGACCAAATAATTTAATTTAACTTACGCGCCTACTACTCATCAATCCCAAGGAATCCAGTGCATGAAGAGTATTGCACACATTTATCAGCTTATAATATTTTTGTTTAATTTTTTATTATTTTTCTATTTTCAAATTTTATTATCAATACTCCCACGAATTTTATTTCTAAAACTCAATTAAGTGCTCAATAACTCTAACGTCCTAACGTTATTATTTAACGTAATTCTGAGTTTTCTATGAATCTTATTTAGCTTGCACGAGGTTGAATAAATTAACAAATTATTCGCACTACATTAAATTACACTGTAGTTGAAATTAAGTACATATATAGACAGTATACGTTAAACAAAATTTTGTTATCCAAGAATGATTAGAAATAGAATAGTGAATAAAATGTTTATTCAATGTAGCCAGTTATGCCTTGGGAACTGTAAAACATAAATGATGTTGTTTTTTTTTGTGGAAAACAAGACTGATACGTGTATTGCCTCGGAAAAGGAATTTAATTTTCATTAATTGCATAATTAATAAAAGGTTCCTGTATAGTGCGCAGTGTATAGCACAGGGATCTCTAGTAGTCATAGTTTTGCTATGTCGTACGTTTATTACTTAACTGTGAACACGTAATATAACGCTCATATTAGCTTCAATTGAAATGGTTTTGTCTGTCTGTATGTCTGTTTTAGAGTTCTTTTTCAATGGGGGAAAAGGTCTAGTTTTTTTAATACAACTGGTCAGCATTTTTATAATTAGGCTGTAAATGGATTTTAGCTCTGAGATATAGCCGTTAACACTATCTATGTACCGTCACCCATCGACCCATCTGCCATCAGTCAAACCTGATGTGTACTTGTTTCCCCTTTCCCGTTTTCAGAATGTTTATTAATTTATTATTGATTTATTATTGATTTATTATTGATTTATTTATCCGACGCCAGGCGGCGGAAAGCCGGTAAGTAAGAGAAATTAGCTCCCGTTAATTTGGTAATTATCAATAGAAAAAGTGAGTGACACTATTCCAATTTGATAGGTACAGATAGCCAAACATTTGTGCCTCCGAAATTTTATTAAAGTCATCAATCGAAAGTGTAGGTGTATCTTGCAATTTTAAGAAAAAGAAACTAGCTTTACTGTGTATATATAAGCCTCCTCAGACTGACAAATCAGAAAACAATCCTGATGAAACTAAACTAAGAGAGCTAATAGTAGATTTTACAGTGAAACATAAACAATGTCTCGTCGTTGGAGATTTTAATTACCCGGAACTCCATTGGCACACTAAATCATTAACAGCAAGCAACGGAAGCGCTGCGAAAGCGTTCCTAAATATATTGGATGACCACTACCTTGAGCAGCATGTGGATTTTATCACCCGAATTAGAGGAACCCAAGAAAGTGCATTGGACCTTATTATATCAAAAAGTCAACTTGTAACTGACATCCAATCTTTGCCCCCGCTCGGAAAAAGTGATCACGTGCTGATTAAGTGTAGCGTCCAACTGCTGCCAGAGTGCTCTCCAATTAGCAATACCGTTAGTGTAAACTACAGTAAAGGTAACTATGAAGGCATGCGCGAATATTTAGGTCAAGTTAACTGAGATGAACTCTTGGAAATGCCAAGTGTAGACTTGAAGTGGGAATTTTTCAAATCAAAGGTTCTTACATCTGTTGAAAGATTTATTCCATCTTCCACCCCAAAATTAGCAAGTAATATTCCAGTAAAACTTCAAAAGCTAATGCGTAAGAAGAAGTATGCTTTCTACAGATATCTCAACTCTTCCCAATCTCAAAAGTACAAATTATGGCTTACATATAAGAAACTTCGAAATAAGGAATCAAACCTAAGAATGCAAAACAGGATAGCAATTGAAAGAAAGTTGTGTGAAAGTGCAAAAGTGAATCCCAGGGCCTTTTATAGATACTGTAGTGTTAAGAAAAACCGCATCCCAATCCCACTGTTAACCAAACACAATGGTGAAGTAACGACATCGTATGCGGAAACAGCTGACACACTAGCGGCGGAATTTGAAAGGGTATTTGTGCGCGAAAGTGATTTAAGTGAATGCAGTGATAACGCTGAAGTCGAATGCCCGGAAGAATTTACCAGCCCGTGCAAATTACAAATTAATTCCATCGATGTGTTTAAGAAGCTGACCCAAATTAACCCCTATAAAGCCCCTGGGCCAGACGGGATCCATCCTAGAATTTTGAAAGAATGTGCTAGTGTGTTGTGTTCCCCACTTTCAATTATCTTTCAAGCCTCAGTTGACCTTTCGGAACTTCCTGTGGACTGGAAAAGTGCCAATGTTACATGTATTCACAAAGGTGGGTCGAAGTGTGATCCCAAGAACTATCGACCGATTAGTTTAACGTCGATTTGCTGCAAACTGTTAGAACAATTTGTTCGAGAGAAGATTTTTGCAAAGTGCAAATTTGCAAAGCAGCAACACGGGTTTCTCCCAAGAAGGTCGTGTTTTACTAACTTGTTGGAGTTTTTCGAGGATTTAACTAAACTTGTGGATGAAGGAAGCGCAGTTGATTGCGTCTATGTGGATTTTTCGAAAGGTTTTGATAAGATTCCTCATAAGCAGCTACTTCAAAAGTTGAGTCAGCGGCATCTTATTGAGCCATATCTAATTAGATGGTTAAACAGCTTTTTGACAAATAGAACGTTCCAAGTTGTTGTAGGTGGTGAAGTGTCAAAGAAATTGAAGGTGATTAGTGGTGTACCACAAGGAACTGTGCTAGGACCGATTTTGTTTCTACTTTATGTAGATGAAATGGGAGAAGTCATCCACAGCTCGCTCAAACAGTACGCTGACGACTCGAAAATCTATCGAGCCAGGAATACAGATAGCGACTTTCATGCTCTGCAAAACGACATAGACAATTTAGTAATATGGTGTAACCAAAATCACATGGAGATGAATATTGGGAAAACCCATATTGTTCATTTCAGTGTGAGGAAAAGTGAAAATCCTATATACTCCTGCAATAATGCTGAGCTTCAAAGCTCGACTTGTGAACGAGATTTGGGGGTTTATATTAATAGCGACTTGAAATCAACGCAACACTGTCAGCAGGCCATAAAAAAGGCAAAATCCATGTGCTTACAGATTAAGCGAACTTTTAAACATCTTGACAAGTACGGACTTCGTACGCTTATTGTAACTTTTATTCGCCCGTTACTAGAATACTGTAATAGTATTTGGTGTCCTATTTTAAAAAGTGATTGTGATGACATAGAAAAAGTTCAAAGACTAGCCACGCGTATTCTTCCGTCGCTTAAGGATCTACCTTATGCTGAGAGACTTAAATCACTTCGACTAATTTCCCTCGAAGATAGAAGAAGACGTGGAGACTTAATCGAGACTTTCAAACTAATAAACAATAAATATGATGTTGACCCCTCTGTATTTTTTGATATTGACATGCAAAGCAGGCATGCCCCGTTTTTGAAAAAGAAAATAGTGAAAACCAACACTAGACATCATTTTTTCACTCAGCGTGTAGTGTCAGAATGGAATAGTCTTCCAAGTGAGGTGAAAAATGACAAATCGGATTTGTATTCGGTGAATTCGTTTAAAAACAGATTGGACAAGTTTAAAGGGTGGAGTTTTGGCCGTGATTCTGAGTGACTCAAGCTTCAAAGTGTTAAATAGTGACAACCGGGTTTTTCAAGAGACTTGTCTCAAATCCTTTAGGATTTTTCCCGGGAAACATTTATTATTATTATTATAAATCCTAGGGCTACAAGTGAGTGTAGGCAAAGTTCCAAATCTATGATAAGTTCAGATTTAATCTCAAATTAAAATTACGAATCCAGATTTGGCGAGTCAGCAAGTGGTGCACGTGCTCCAAATACAAAATTTGTACACACGTACATACCAACTGTCGCCGCTCTGCATCCTATACCATAACATTCCTGTGCTTAACTCTATTGCCACATTAGGCCAACTCTAGACTCTCTAATTCGGTCCAAACGTGAAAGTGAACTAATTAACAACCCTAACCTTTCGAAATGGCCATGCCTATTCTGTCCCCAACTCTTTCAAAGTGCAAGGGGGGTGAAGCTTCATATTACAAAAAAACATCAAGCCGAGCACCAAGCTTTCATAGAAGACTGCTTCGACACTCAGTACGACTCGATCGAACCTAGTGAAGATGCAGCCGTGCCCTCACTGTCAGCCGAATTTAAAACTATTATTGAAAATCTAAATCAACTTCTCCAAACCAAAGTCCCAGACCACGGTAAATTCGAATCTCTTCTCCAAAATTACCAGGACACGCTTTGAAAGTGCGAAGAAGCATTGCCGGGACCATCCAATCCAAGTTCCAAATTCTACAAACTACGAAAAAACGATAACACATTTCAAAATTCTGATCGAAAACATCATGCCACCTCAAACCCAGAGAGGAGCTCAAAAAAAGATAGACAAGCCCGTAAGCAAAAATTCATGAAAAAAAAAATCCAATAGTTATATTCCAATAACAGGAAAAAAGCGGGGGTATTAGCCACCGGCAGTGGCGATGATAAGGGGTGTACTATAGACCTGAACCAACGTCACGACGAGTTTTCAAAGCGCTGGTCCATCCCCAATGCTAATGTTAGAAATTCAATTCAATCGGTTTCTGTTCCAGATCAATCCCAATTAGATGAAAACTTTAATACCAGAATCCACAATGAAACTCCACATCAAAAAACTTAACAGAGAAAGCTCACCAGGTCCAGACGGAATCATTCCCCGTTGGATCAAAGCTACGTCACAGCATTCAGCAACAATCCTATCTTAATGCATTAAGTATATGTTGGATTACAACTTTGTACCCGAATTCATGAAGGTAGCCAGAACAATCCTTATATTTAAGAAATAAGGTGACCCACAGGACCCACAAAATTGGCGCCCGATTAGTATATGCTCCGTTTTACGTCGAATCATTTAGAAAGCATTAGACAGTGAGTTCCAGTCATTCGTCAGTTTTAACGAATGTCAACGAGGGTTTACATCCGTAGACGGAACCCTAGTCAACACCAAGCTGTTCGACGCGTGCATGAAGTAAGCCAAAAAAGAGAAACTGGATATTACCGGAGCATTTCTAGATGTGGTGCAAGCGTTCGATAATGTAGGGCACAAACACATAAAGCAAAGATTGTCCTCCAAAGCAGCACCTTCAAAGCTCAAGGAACTCACAATCAGCCTTCAAATTGACAACAAAACTACTATTCAAACGGGTAAGGGTAAAACGCAAGTAATAGCATTCAAACGCGGGGTTTTACAAGGAAGTCCACTGTCCCCGTTTGTATTCAATGTTGCAATTGACCAGGAGCTGGAAAAGATAAACGACCCCGACGTGAGACGCAAGTAAGGCTTCAGTTTAAACCTCAACTTTGAGAACGAGACAGTGTCAAATTATGCCGACGATACAGGTCTTATAGGCAACTCAAGAGATTCAGCTCTAATCCTCATCCAAATGGCTACGCATCTTTTCGACCAATTTGGGTTACCAATAAGACATGAAAAATCAGAATGTATTAGTATTGTCAAAGGCGTTTTGTGTACAAAAGATTTACGTGTAAATGACAACGTTAAAATAAAGTGCCTAAAGGAAGAGGAAACCATCAAATACCTCGGAGTTAACTTTAAAGACGAGTTATCGTTTGACCACGGTGAAATTATCAAGAAATTCTGAACAAAGCTGAAAAACCTGGTTTCTACCCCATTCCTGCGTCCCGATCAAAAGCTCTATGCCGTGAACCAGTACATTTGGCCCATTCTCATTTTTTCCTTCCAACATGCACTACTCAAAAAGTTGTCCGTATCATTTCTAAACGCAGTGGACCTAATTCTGCGAAGTGCAGTGAAGGAAATATTGGGGGTTCCAGACAGCCTCCCAACATCCATGATGTACTCAAGCCACAACGTCAAGGGCTTGAACCTAGTGCAAGCATTTTAGGAAGCATTTATCCAACAATACAATGCCTCCGAAATTCTGCTTCACTGTGGGAACGATGTATTAAATGCAGTTTACGATTTTGAAAAGGAAAAAGATGAATGTTTAGCCAAACTCAAAGTTCCCACGGAAATTCAACGGAGGCTAGAACCTATCGTAAAAGAAAGTCAGAACACTAACCAAAGCCAAACCAATAAGCCTAAGCGCAAAAGTAAAATCATCCGTGAATACCTACGCAACCTAGAATTCCAGAAATGGAGCGCTTTACCTAGCCAAGGCAAAGGAGTGATCCAATTCCAACAAAATAAGGCTAGTAATAAATGGATTGTCAACAAAACCGGACTGTCATCATCCGAATGGGTCACAGCAATCAAAATGAACGGCAACGTACTCCCAGTTAACGCAACCCCTGGTCATTGCCAAGAATCAAGCCGATGCAGACACTGCAACGAGATTGAAACCCTAGGACATATTCTGGGCAAATGCACTAAGGGCGAGCTTCTGAGGAACAACAGACACCACACCGTTCGATCTATCATAGCATATCATTTTTCAAAGATGGGATGGGAAGTATATGAGGAAGTGTCATGTCTATCCTCCGGGGACTCAGCGGCGGGCACTCCAAGAAGAGTCGATATTATTGCTTTTAAGCGCGAGTCAAGAATTGGTTTAATCCTGGATCCGACAATACGAATGGAAGCCGACGAAGACCAGGCTACCAAACTTATCGAAGAAAAAAAGGCCATCTACGATACATGTATCCCATATTTTCTGGACAATTTTAATCTCCGCAGCATCACAACAGTGGGACTGTATTTTGGCGCACGAGGGACGATTACTCAATTCTTTGACAATTTTTTGTCAGAGTTTCGCATCCCAAAATCAATAATCGAAGACATAGTGATCGCAATCCTAAAAGGATCTACTTAAATATGCCAGAATCACCTCTACTCAACACCACAGCATTTCGAGGCCTCATAATAATTAAAACATAATATACTTGTAAACACATTGCGCACCATATAGCACCAATTATATCTAATTCTTTCTGTAAATCCCTTAAACCGTATACTGTGGCATTTTGGCATCTTTCTGTAATGAATGCAGTTGACGAATAAAGTCTATTATTATTAAAATGATGTTAGGTCGTTATAATGTATTTAATGGTATTTAATTCCAATATCGTTACAAGGGAAACACAGGACGAATTATTGTAGATTTATTGTTTAATTTAAATAATTCAGATCAACAAATTATGGATTTTTATAATAAGTTGTAAATTTTACTTGTATTTTGCCAAGCTGTAATAATGAAAAATTAAGGAAAAAATAAAAAAAATAGAGATGAACGATGAAAAATACTGACAGATCGCAGTCTGATACCGATAATGTCAATGAATTTCCTGTGACCAGTAGTGGTCCTTAGGTTTTGTGAAAATAATGCTTTGAGATTTTAGTTATGTGACGCATGGTCCTGGTCCTGATTTTCCTCCAGAATTAATCCAATATCAATTCAAGTTTTGTGCCGTGGCAGCTACATCAACCCACCTGCATCTTAAACAGGGACCGCTTCCGGGTAACTGTTGCGCTTTCGCTTCTGGCTTTTTTGCACAATTTATTCCATGATGGATTCCTCAAATTGTAATCGCGCTCAGCTGGAGCCAAAAACAAAAGAAATGGAAATGACAAGCGAGGATTTGCAAACTGAGGATGCTGCTGTTAATTTACAAGAAGATGCACAAGAAGAAATTGAACTCGGAGTAGACGTAAATAAATTCTTCTTTACGTTGTCTTGCTCTTCTTGCATTTCGCTTTCGATATTTTATTGATAATTTAGCACACGTATCGACACAGTTTAAGCAATGTTCAAATCTTTTAATACTTAATAATTATTTTCGCTTTTAAATTTTCATGTGCAAAGGAACTTTGCTTAATTTTTGAAAATGACCTGATCTCAGCCAAAGACCTGTTGGGCTTCCGAATGGTAAAGAAAAGTTGGCGGGATGCGGCTACGACCACTTTCCTAAAACGGGATGCCTTTTATGTTAATTTATATTTGGAAAAGGAGGAGGACCCTTCTTCTGAAGAGCAAGGGGAGCAGCCGCCTTCTTTCCAAAATCCCAAGCAACTCACTGATAGTAATTAGTACATGATTCGTGAACAATTTGAACGTAAGGTTTTGTGGATCCAAAGCACAACTCCTCAGCTTCCAGAATGTCTGCATCATAAAGTTCAGCTTCCTGCTTCCAACCACGCGGTGCGTCTGAAAATAAAAAAAACAAATAACACTATATTACAAATTACCCAATGTTACATTATTAATAATGCATTAATCCCAAGACCGCACTTAAACAAATTTGAAGAAAGTGAAACTTGTTTTTGTTTTATTTTGTTCGAATATGTATTTCTGCATTATATCAAATATCACGAATTTAGTAAACCCTTCTTGTAAGTAAAACTAAAATGTTCCAAGTTCCAACTGACATCAATTAAAAATCGTAATCATTGTTAAATTATTAATTGTATCATGTACATATTATTTTAGTTACCCCGAGTCGGTCTCCAGCGAAATATTTCTGAGTTGTACGAAATAATAAATTTCGTATTTGGCATTTTCAAAAAAGCATTTACTCCGGTTACAGCAGATGCAAATTCAGACCAAATTGGTGCTTTAAACTGTAGTTTTAATTCCTTTAAATCTTTAATATGTACAAAAATAACGTATCAATGTTAATTATAATCCAATGACGTAAATAGGTGCTTCCCAAACAGAAGAATTGGAATGTTTAAATTGCTAACAAAGGAAAATTTGAAAATTTGAAGTAATTAAATTGCTTTGCTTACGTTTGCGTTGACAGATGGACGGTGACAAACGTGAAAATTCCATCATATCCGGATTTTTCGCTTCATCTGGAAGCTAAGTGGTTCTCAATTTGTGACATATTTCGAAAGGAAATCCTGTAAAAAATCTGTCCACGTAATGGCTCAGCTCGTACTCATTGTCGTCATAATCTGCTTTGAAACTTTGAATTTCGTAAATTTCCATGAATTCAACTTTTGGGCAAATAATCCAGCAAAAGGGTTCAAGAAGAAAAAGGTCGTCACACCGAATTTTTAAAATTCGAATATTCGGAAACATCTCTCCTAGTAACGTATTTTGAGGAATATGATCTAGACCCGCAACAACCTCCCAGTCAGTGTCTAACATGTCAACCTTGGGCAAGCTGTCCCAAACAGATATTATTACCTATATATATACACACATACCATTCAATACACACATATATATAGTACATAACTAAAGTGCGCAGTACAATGCACACCCACACACACACACAACCAACACGCTGAGACAGGATTATTCCTTCAGCATTACAAATAATATTCTCAAATATTATTTGTCACCGTCAGTGATTTTAAAGCTTCACTTTAAAATCACCCATCCTATCTTTAACATTGTGACAACTTCTCACATTTAACTCCATACAAACGGAGAGGAGGAGAGTTTTTATTACTCTGACCTCAATAAACCATACACTCAACACAATCCACAAACATACAAGTACACACAAGTACATACTATATAAATTCTTTGTTTTAACACTCAAGCACTGTACCATTGATCTCAACCAACACCAAATACTAGCCTCAGTGCATTGAAGTGAAATAAAGGATCAGAGACGATAATAGCATGGAAGGGGAAACATCATAATTATTTCTCGCATACTTTCCATCATTTATTTTCGGGATTCATTCTACCACTCCGTGGTTAATGAACACTCTCTCACACATTTTGGAATTTCATATTTATATGGAATTACACGTATTCAGCACTCGCTTTACCCTGTCAATGTAAAGCCCATTCGCTACAACTCCGTCAAACCCGGATTCGGACCACAACCACAATCTCAATCTCCAAACTGGATTGAAACTACGGATTCTACACCATAAGTCCTGGCCAGGCACTTAAATCCGTACAACAACCAAGGAAATTTTGAGAACTAAAGCTCCGCTTTTTTCTTTAAAAATTATTCTATCCGGACAAATCCTCACAACAAAGCAAACAAAAAGAGGCAAAATAATTGTAACTATCTCTCCGAGATTTTACATTTTTATTTTACAAACCGGATTTACAAAAAGGGCACACAATCACCCTGTAATTGTCATAACTTCCTCTCCGAGGATTTATTAGCACAATTTACAATTTCAAAGGGCACACAATAACCCTGTAATTGTCATAACTTCCTCTCCGAGGATTTATAAGTACAATTTACAATTAAACAAGGGCACACAATAACCCTGTAATTGTCGTAACTTCCTCGTCGAGGATTTATTAGCACAATCTATAATATAAACGGGCAACAATACCCATAAGTCACCGTACTATCTCTTCGAGATTTACGAAGGACATTTTCTATTTTCTATTTTTGCAGCACTCACAAGGGACCCACCTCAACAATACAATTAATAACTTTCTCTCCGAGAATTTATTAAGGAGGGCCCCATAATTTCAACTACCCGTACTATCTCTCCGAGATTTACGGAGGACATTCATTCTCACAAGGGACACACCCCGACATTACAAATCATAATTTTCTCTCCGAGATATTATTACATACAAACATACAATTGGCAAACAACCAACAAAGACACGAACAACGTTCTCTCCGAGAAGTTATTACCCGTGTTCTCACAAGGGACCCACCCCAACAATATACAGAGATTTATCCTTCAGATAATTGCTGCAACCCACGTCCTACAACTCACAAGGGAACCACCCCGGACTACAATACAATCACATCCAACCGGATTTCTACCATTACAACTCACAAGGGACACACCCCAACATGGCAGAATTTACAAAAAATCCGGAAATTGAACGTCTCAAAGGCATCCTTCAAACAATGAGCGTTCTACAGGCACAACTACAAGAATGCCAAAGCCAACTTCACCCTCTATTGGCAAGTTACAAGGCAAATTCACAATCACAAAACGATGACTGGAATCAAATTACAAAGGAACTAATAGCAGTCCACAACAATATAACCAAACAATGCCCTCACATAGGACTCGCTACACCAGTCATCCCCTCAATGGAACAAAACCCAAATGTCATACAGTCACAAGAGACGGCTGATCACCGTCCTCTCTACAATACAAACCAAGTGGACAACCAAACCCACGCTAATGACAATACAACAGTAAGTAGTTCTTCAGCTGAAAATGATGATATAACCGTTTTTGTCGAACCTGGAAAACTCAACCCTGTACCAGTACAACAAACTGAAGACCCCAATGGTAACAATGCCAACCAAGGCCACTCACCTTCTGATCTCTCTCCTGATAGGGACACGCCCCATGATGAAGGCGTAGGTTATTTAAACTCAGAAGGCACCAATACAATCCACTCTGTCGATCCTAACAAGGACGATAAGGGCACCAGCGACCAAGCTGGACACAACACTCTCGACTTTCCTCTGGATCCGTGCGCGGATCAAAATAAAGGAGTGAAAAATACAAAGACAGTGAATCAAAAGCATGCTAACAAACCAAGCCCACAAGTGGAAATTCACAATCAAAAGACAACAAATCCTGCAATTCTCCCCTCGAAAAAAGCAACAATCGAGACTACCACAAACAATACAAAGCTCGAGACAGAGGCGCGGCCAACCGAAACCGTACAAACCGAAACCGTAAAGACCACGTCCACAAAACCCGCTACAAGGGTCCACAAGTCGACACCCCCAAAAGGCAAACTAACCTTCATGAAATTATCTGGCGACACTAGCAAAGAAGCCTTTAGGCAGCAAGTAGAGGATAATTTAAAAACCTTGGGCAGAGAAAAAGGCAGGCGCGCATACTTTCGACTGGCTCCGGAAAAGCCCACTGACGGCCTGGATGCAATTCAACAGTTGGAAAACCGCATTAAAATGTATGAAAATCTCCAAACCCTAACCCAGGAAAGCCCTGGCTATGAAGTCAAAATGATGGCTGGAAACCAACTAGTCCCCACAAAAGGACTAGACGAGATTTTACAAATCGCAAAGGACACACTCACAATGTACAAAAATGATCCTTCAACAATTCCACAACTAATGGAAAAAATGAGCCACGTCGCTCAGCTGGAGACACACTCCCAGGCACAAGAGGAAGATACCCCGGTCCTTACAATGAATATAGAAGGCAATGAACCGGAAGATACCCTCAAACTAAAAGACATGACGACTCAACAACTAATTGATACGCACATAACTCAAACTGTCCTAGCCTATGAATACGGACATGACACACTCAAAGCTGACCAAGTCTATGATTTCCATATGTCTCAAGAAATTTATCGCAAAGAATTAATAGCCTCAAGGCTCGCGAGAGACAGACAATCCTCATGGGAAAAGAAATCAATGGGAACAACAAAACGACCCATTACCCGGACAGGAGTTCATCTTAAAGGGTACCATATTACCTTAGTGGAACACTTGACCCCCCGGGAACAACAAAAACTACTCAAAAGACCAAATGTCTACTATGATCCAGACTCTCGGCACTTCACACTAATACCCGTCAAAGCGGTGGAAATTGAATATGCCTTAACCCCAGAGGCCCGCCGAGCACAACTCAAACATATTTTTGCTACATCTCCAGCACTCCATGCATCTTCAGTGGAGGCTAGACGACAAGAGGAATTCGCCAAAAATCCTCTCGGCAAATACATTATGGACAAAATACAAGCAGATTCCATTGCAAAAACAACCCCAGAATCGCTTTGCGAACAATGCGGCAACAAAGGCCACCTCATATGGAACTGCGTCTACACTACTAGATCCTCTAAAGCAAAACGGACACAATATGTAGACCAACAAAACGACAAAATACAACAATGGATCGCTGAATATTACCTGGAAAAGGCACTACAAGCCGAGGCTGACAAAGAAGCACATGCGGATACTGCAGCGGAATACCGCCCTCAAAGCACCCTACCGGCTGACACTGAGGAATCGCATGACCCAGAAGACCTACCACCTCCAGAAATAAGGAGGGGCGATAGCGATGACGAAGGCCTAATAGACCCTCTTACGCTCTGCGAAATATGTCCAAAATATGATTTCGTACCAAATGCTTGCCCAGGACCTGATGTCCTAAATCCCGATCATTATTTTCGCGGACGAGAATCACCACGCATTCGAAGCATAGATCATCTCCCATTTCATCCCCTGCCAGAACCAGTACTGGAATATGAATTAAGAGAGATGCCCACAAGTTCTACACTAAAAGCAATGATGCACTGGGAAGATTACAAACTCACCAGTGACAATATACCGTGCTCACTATGCACCGGCCACGGTCATGTTGCTCGACGATGCCCTGACCGTGCGGACGCCACTACGTCTGAAACTAAACAAGTCGCCTGTGAAGACAAAGCCCGCCTACAACGCCAAGCGAATCATTACAATCAACGAAAAGCGACCCTGAAAGCACTTGAGACCTTCAAACTGGCCTAAGCAGTCAAACAAAACAGCTTTCCTGACTACAAAAAATCCAAGAGAATACTATACAAGCTTCAACATAGCCATTCAGGTTCAACGTGTGACCTCTGCAATGAGATAGGCCATGCTACAATCTTCTGTGACAATCTCCCGTTCACTACAAAAACCAATTTACGAAAATTCCAAGAGATCACGGAGCAACTAACATCCCAATGGGAACGTGAATTTTACAAAGACCGTGAGTCACAGCTACCTGAACCAACGACCGAAGAACCCCCGGCAGACTTTCAAGCCCGGGCATTTATGGTCAGGAGGGATACAACCAACCTTACACACAAAACAAAGCGACAACGACTGGATAACGACAGAGGACAGTACCAGAAACCACCTCAGAATTTGACTCAAAATACAATGGAATTATATCTGGAAACTGACATCGAACTCCCAGAGACAACCTCTCCTCTAGTCATTCAACTCTCTGATCTATCAGAGTCCGACAATGAGACTTTCACCCCAAAACAATTGACACCAGATCAAGAAGTCGAATCAATTCTTAGCAAGATGGTAGCCAAAGTCAAAACCCCAGCTATTCATCGTTCAATAAATCCAGCCTACTATGAATTCTATCGCCTCAGTGAAGAATATCATAGGGGAGATGAACTTGATCAAATGCAAACCAACCAATTTCACAAACTATACAATATTAATGCTACACACGTAGCTCACATGGCTCAGTTCATACCAAACGTAAACTATATCCGGCCGACAACACAAGACCCGGATAATGACCATTTTCATCCTGTCACCAAAGACACAACTTCCTCCCTACCCAATGACTGGAGGATAGAACCGATCAAATACTCAGAACCATATGCATACAAAGCAGTCAGAGACAACTTTATCTGGCCCTGCGACACTGGCGCTAATATTCATTTATGCGGTCGCAAGGAATGGTTTTCCTCATACAAACCTTTTCCAACAGGACCAAGAGCAATTCGGATAGCAGACAACTCTCTCATTTTTGCACAAGGCTACGGCTCAGTAGTCGTTTCCGCTTTCAATGGAAACCGATGGGATCCTTTTGAACTACAAGATGTCTGGTATCTCAAAAATGCTGCAAATCTTTTTTCCGTTACAAAAATGGTCAACGAAGGGAATATTATATATGAAGGTAACAAAGAGAAGATTGAATTTTTCCGCCTCAACCCTGACACCATGGAAAAAACCCTGCTACTCAAAGGCATGACGACCATCGAGCCCGGCGGCTCTGGACAACTAGTTATGCTGTTCAAACCAATCAAACAATTACCCGTAGCCATGATGACCCGTGGCTTATCATTGGGACGTGTCCAGAGATGGCATGAAAAACTCGGACACATCAACTATCGCTACCTACAAAACACCCTCAGAAACGGTGCAGCTACACTCGGAACTGGCAATGTTCTCGAAGAGGTTCGGGATTGTATCATATGCAATCGCAGCAAAGCCACAAGGAAGCCCTTCCACAGCCAAACCTCCCAGGACACTTATGAAACCGGAGAGTGTATCCACGCTGACCTGGTACATGCAAAATTTCCCTCAATCAAGAGAAATCGCTATTTCCTACTACTAAAGGACGACCACTCTGACTATAGGAAAGTCTCTTTTCACTCAGACAAGGAAGCGACAACCATTCTACCTGTCATCCAAGAATTCTGTGCTTGGATAGAAACTAACAGTGGAAACAAAGTCAAATATTTCAAATCTGATGGCGGCGGAGAGTTCAAGAATGCTATTCTTCAACAATGGTGCAAGTCCAGTGGCATTCGCTTTCTCATAACTCCTCCCCACTGTCCTCAATCAAATGGCAAACTGGAACGCGACGTTCGTACAATCCGTGAAACCGCAGTCTCACTCCTACTCGAAGCCAATCTACAAGCTAGATTCTGGGAAGATGCAGTTGACACTGCTGTTTACCTTCACAATCGAGTATGCCATGGCAACCGAAGGACAACTCCCTTCACTATGATGTGTAAGAAACCAACAATACTATCAAATCTACACATCTTCGGCTGCCCTGCCTCCGCCAAACTAGTCAATCAACGTAACTGGTGGGAAGGCAAGACAAGAGAAGGCCTCTTTGTTGGGTACAAAGAGCACAGCCTGGAAGTCAGACTATACGATCCCAAGACCAAGTCACACTTTTGGTCTCGCCACGTGGATTTCTTTGACTCCAGAATACCGGTACAACCCCCGCCAGCACATTTATTCAGAGATGACCAATTTTTTGATGCCCATACTTATGGTGGAGACCGGATTGAAGACCTTCGACTATACGTCACTAATCAAAGGAATAACGCTGGGGACTTAATTACTCCTCAGAACACTCTACCTACAGATGAGTCATCACAGCACTCTTTGACGCATCCCGTCAACATACCTGTCGTTATTTCACAACCAATCACAACCACTACAAATCCGACCGGAAAAGAATTGGTACCCTTTCAATCACAAACTCAACAATCACCACAAACGGCACAACCTATATTGCAACCTATGAGGACTCGATCTTCAAAAGTTCAAGGGACACCTCAAACCAATTCTACACCTCTGGCCCCTAAAGTATCTAACACTCCAGTTTCAACTCGGGACCACAGGACACCAAAACGAACAATACCTCAGCCCATTATCATCAAAACAGGCACACCTACAGCGGACTCCCCCGCTCGACACAACGTCACCCTGGTTCAAGAAACACTTCGCCAGGAGGGAAATTCGACAAACAATGACACTTCCTTATTTGAATACTCAGACAATGATGATGATGACGACGAAGCTGAGACCACTTTGGACAGAACCACGGACTCGACTACTCCAAGTTCCGCTCGCAATTCACTCACAACTACAGACGTTCGTACCCTTTGGGCTCCACATCAAGAAGAAACCCCAGAGGACGCCAATCCAGACGTCCCTGTCACACAAGGGGATGTCATCATGAGTGAAGATCCACCGATCCCCGACAATGATCGGCTCCATAGAGACCAAATACAACAAGTTACTACACGTACGGGACGGACTACCACTTTGTCCACCCGACTTGTTGGTTACGTACTAAAGTATGCACACGCAATACCACAAGAACCAGTCAAGGCCCTACTCGCAAATACTCTCTATGAACGCCTGGATGACCAAGATCGGACTCACAAACGACCAGTCATAATTCCACAAAATTACAATCAAGCCATGAAGACCCCTGACCGCCACTACTGGAGGGAAGCCATGGACTCTGAATACAACTCTTTACTCGCCAATGAGACGTGGACTCTCGTCCCGAAACCAGAGAATCGACAAATCATACCTTCTATGTGGATTTATGGACACAAAATGGCCGAAGACCGATTCAAAGCACGACTAGTTGCTCGTGGAAACTTTCAAACACCTGGCGTGGATTACAAACAAACCTTTGCACCGACCCCTAGATATGAAGTTTTTAGACTCCTGCTCGCTGACGCAGGTTTCAACAACAAATACATTCGCCAATTTGATGTAAAAACTGCCTTTCTATACGCTGAACTTGAAGAAGAGGTTTACATGCACCAGCCCCAAGGATACAATCAAGGATCTGACCTGGTGTGTCTTCTCAAAAAATCCCTCTACGGACTGTGTTAAAGTCCCCGCAACTTCTACAAAAAAGTCAAACAATTCATGGACTCCATCGGCTATAGGCAGAGCGACTATGAAAAATGCCTTTACATTAAATGCTACAAAGACAAACAAGGCAAAGACCACAAGTCATATATTTGCTGGTACGTGGACGACAGCTTAGCTACGTCCACACATCAAAAAGACCTGGATGACCTCACACAGGCCCTCAAGGACCGTTTAAAAATTACTGAGACCCATAATATTACCCATTTTCTTGGCATGGATCTAAAACGGACCGCTGACTACATCCAAGTCAGTCAACACACTAAGATTGAAGAACTCTAAATCAAATTCAACCTCAAAGGCTGCAAAACAGAAAAAACCCCGATGCACAAAGACTTCAACGGTGAACGAGAAGGTGAATGGACAAAACGAGACGACCTTCTCTATCAAAGCCTTGTTGAATCATTACTCTTCATCTCGAGAATATCCAGACCAGATATCTCTCATGCAGTACAAAAACTGACACAATACTTTGCTAAGTGGGATGCAGGACACTATGAAGCAGCTCTCCGTGTAGCTCGCTACCTCATCTCAACCAAGGACCAATGTCTCCGTTACTATCGGAACGACCATGGGAAATTCAACCTTAGCATGGAAGTCCAATCAGATGCTAACTTTGCAATGGGAGCCCCAAGAGCCCGTAGCATCATGGGTGGTTGCGTTCTCTTGAATGGAACTGCTTGGATCTGGACTAGCAAGCAAGAAAACCTCGTTGCTCACTCAACTACAATTGCGGAAGTTTATGGAATTAACAATATGGCCAAGACAGCCGTCTGGTCACATAATCTTCTTGCTGACATGGGATTACGTGAATGGACTGATACTATCTGGCAATTTACAGACTCGGAATCTGGCTGGAAACTCATCTACAGTCTAGACAATCACCACGACCGTACTAAACACGTCGACACCAGAATCTTCTGGGTCAAAGATCTCATTGAAACAAATCAGCTCATCATTCAGCATCGCCGAACTGAAGACTTAGCCGCTGACATATTTACAAAACCCCTGACTGGACCCAGGATGAGGAAACTTATGTTCTTACTTGGGATGACGACCATGAATCAGGAGGGAAAAATCCATCAGGCTCAGCTTGCACAAACCTATGCTACAATGCTAACTAAAAGACTCATCCATGATGAAAATACTGACCCTATGGATACCACAATGCCAATCAATGATGCTCAAGCTAGATATGCTAACTATACTGAAGTTGATGTCAAACCATCACATATCTACCAACCGGTGGGAAAGATACGAAAATTTCGATCCTCCACTCCCCACATGCATCACCCCTATGCACACACTGACCATCATTCTACTGCTACCCCATTAGCGAGAGTCCTCACCTGCCTAATATTTGCCGCTTCAATCTGCGTTGGCAGCACCTACCGGATGGACGAAACATCCCCTGTACTTTGGACTCATACAAATCTCAGTGTAAGCATTGGTTACAATGAACTCAACATCCAGATCGAGATTATACCGCCCTGCAGTCTTCTCGTCTATGATGTCAATGACGAAGATGATGAGGCCCAGATGAATGAACTACACACTCGATGTCTCCAAGACTATGATCGACTGTTCCTTCAGCCTCTACACACCATCTGCCCGTCTACTAGAGTCAACAAGGCACCACCAAACCCAGTTGACCTCTACTCTCAATACCTTTACACACCTGAGGACATAATTTGCAACAAAGTAACACAAACCTTTATGTCTGTACAAACAAGCCCTGGTATTGACATGGCCTTCTATGCCATGACAACTTACAATCTAATCACCAACTATGAGCCAACCATGGATATTCGATTCAGAGAACGGACCTCCGTTGTCAACAAAGTCACCAAAAATGGACAAGTGTTCATGCCTAAAATACAACAACTTCAAAAGGAACTACTTCCTGTGCATGACTCAGAAACAAATATATCCATACCAGCACTTGGACTTGACATCTCTGCCGTTATCAACCACAAATGGAACTACACTGATGTTCTACATACAATAAATCAATCCTGGACTCATGGACAAAGCAATGGAAAATTCTTTGATTACTTCCATCTGGAATTGCCACATCAAATTTTTCCCCGCGAACAAGCAATCTTTAATTATTGCACTTCTGACAAAGACTTAAATACTATCCATCTACAATTCACGATTCCAGTTATCAACCCACACTTGGTACTACTGGCCGCGGATCCTTTCAGACTTAGATGGGAGACAAATTCAACCGAACAATGCAATATCAAATACACTGGCCCGCTGCATGCAATTTTGGACAAAACCAGAAACTGCGTCTATCATACACGCATGGACACTCTGCATGGACACAATCTGATTTCTCTTCAACATCTTCCCTGCCAACCACAATCGGAATTCTATGCCAACCGACTGGCTTATCAGTATGCTACATGTCATATCCGTACTGATGATGTTGACTCAACTCTTCTACAAGTGAAAATCCACAAAGGGAAATTCTATGTCTACTGCGCCACACTCAACATTACAATGGACAACAATCAAACTCGGCCCTGCCCGGATTTAGTCTTTACCTTACCGTTGAGAGCAGCCTTCACCATTGGCCACCAACACTTCAACAATCTGACCACGTCATATGATGCCACAGAGGACCTACCAACAACCCTTAAATCTGTACAATGGATTCTGGAGACTCCGCCCACTATGGACTCTACCCTAGAAGCAATATCAAGACCGACCTGGATTCCTATCAAATGGATAGCCCTTACAATTGGATCGTTCTTCCTCTGCATCTATGCTTTACTTGGATGGATCATTTTTCGCAGTTGGACCATCTACTCACCTGCCGACCAGGAGGATGCGTACCTACCCAATGATCCTGCAATTCAACCAATCCCACAACCCGAACCATCGGACCATCTCCTGCTTACAATACAGCCTAATAATCATCTACCGACTGATTACATGGAGATTTAACAATCACAACACAAACCTTCCAAACAATCCAACTTTACAATTACAATTACAATTTGCGGAGGGGCGTCTTTACCATTATAAAGGCGCCCCCCCGAGGAGGGTATTATTACCTATATATATACACACATACCATTCAATACACACATATATATAGTACATAACTAAAGTGCGCAGTACAATGCACACACACACACACACACAACCAACACGCTGAGACAGGATTATTCCTTCAGCATTACAAATAATATTCTCAAATATTATTTGTCACCGTCAGTGATTTTAAAGCTTCACTTTAAAATCACCCATCCTATCTTTAACATTGTGACAACTTCTCACATTTAACTCCATACAAACGGAGAGGAGGAGAGTTTTTATTACTCTGACTTCAATAAACCATACACTCAACACAATCCACAAACATACAAGTACACACAAGTACATACTATATAAATTCTTTGTTTTAACACTCAAGCACTGTACCATTGATCTCAACCAACACCAAATACTAGCCTCAGTGCATTGAAGTGAAATAAAGGATCAGAGACGATAATAGCATGGAAGGGGAAACATCATAATTATTTCTCGCATACTTTCCATCATTTATTTTCGGGATTCATTCTACCACTCCGTGGTTAATGAACACTCTCTCACACATTTTGGAATTTCATATTTATATGGAATTACAACAGAATCATCATCTCCCCTTCGGGATTTGAATCTGAAGAAACTCATTAGATTGGCTTCTTTAGTGTCCCTTGACGCACCGTTGTCCATAAAGTACAAACTAATTTTCTTTAAACTAGGAAAATAGTCTTGTGCAGATATTCCATCTTGAAACTGAATAAAATTGGAATGCAAATCAAAGAGACCACCACTGCACTGCCTCGCTTCGAGTCGTCGCAAGCATTTTCAATAATAGTAATCGATTTTAATTTTTTTATTGGCGGGATTTTAACTTTTAAATTCCGGTCGTGAGCTTCGTATTTGAAACAAAAGGTAAAATCTTGTACTGTGTCTTTAATGGAAAGAATGAATGAATTGACTAAAGCTATGTCAAGAGGCTCCCCCCATTCCACGTCCACGTCCACGTCCACATATTCCATGTCTAACGTTACTGTAGAGAGATTGGATGGTTTAAGTGCCACAAGTTGTGTCATAATTTGTGAGCAATAAGTGCGGAAATATTCGAAGAGAGAGCAATCAAAACTGCGTATGAGGTGACCCTTTCCTTCTTCTAAAACGCCTAATAATGTATTTACCGTCACGTTTTTGATGCAGATCAATTTTGACGGGGATGAAAGAAGCCAATGAAAGATATCTCGTTCAGTTTCAGTTGCGTTGCTGCTGCTGTCGTCATTTTCAGAATCATTTGGGTCACTATCCGGATCCAGATCGGGGTATTAGTAATCATGCCAGGTGTCACCGAGGACAAGCGATGTAATAGGAAGAGCGTTTGACCTTAAATTCAGATGGTGGTCCTCGTCCTCGTCATTGGGTTTTGTCTTCTGAGAAGACAGCTGTCCTTTGCTTAGATCAAGACAGCTCAAACTTGGTGTGTAAATAGTCAAAATGTCTAGTAGTAATTTCTGAGTGATCCCGCCATGCAAGCGAAGTGTTCTGATTTTGTTACCATGCAGTTTAAAAAATTGCAATAAATCAGGGAAGTTATTGTGATCCGCGTATGATTCGCAAAAAGAGTCAAAGTGAATGCTGAATTTTGTTGTTGGAAACTTTGGCGAATTAGAAATTAGTTGAGTGAGTTGGTTGGGATTTCGGGGAGAGGGCGGCTGCTCTTCTTCTTCTGGGTCTTCAGTTGACGGGTCCTCCTTTGCCAAATATAAATCAACATAAAAGGCATCCCGTTTCAGTAACGTTGTGGTGGCCGCATCCCGCCAACTTTTCTTCACCATTCGGAAGCCCAACAGGTCTCCCGCTGGGATCCAGTCATTTTCGAAAATCAAGCAAAGTTCCTTAACAAATGTTTTAGAATGACAATAAATTATATATTTAAAAATTTTTTAAATTGTATTATAATGAACATTCAAAAATAAAAAATGGAGTAAAAACCATAAAAAATTGATTTACATCTACTCCCAGTTCTATTTCTGGCCCCTCTGATAAATTAGCTGCAGCATCCTCAGATCGCGAATCGCCGCTGCCGCTTTTTATTTTCTTTACATTTGTTTTGGGCTCTAGCTTAGCGTCATTACACTTTGAGGTATCCATCATCAAATAAATTGTGTGAAAAATCCACAAGCGCAAGCGCAACAGTTACCTCTGCCCGGTCCCTGTTTAAGATGCAAGTGGGTGGATTCCAGTGGATGTAGCTGCCACGACACAAAACTGGATTGAATTAATTTATTTTAGAGAAAAATCAGGAGTGTCACATAGCTAATTTCAAATTAGCACTATTTTTTTCACAATACCTCAGCACCACTAACTAATGGCCAGAGAAAAATCAATGAAATTATAGGACTAATGAGACTGATCTCTCAGTGCCAGTATTTTTTTTATCGGTTATCGCTTTTTCTTCCTTTTTTTATTTTTTTATTACTACAGTTTGGCAGAATACAAATAAAATTCACAACTTATCTTAAATTTATTTCATAATTTGTTGATTTGAAATTATTTAAATTAAACAATAAATTTTAAATTATTTGTCACGTGTTTCCCTTGTAACGATATCGGTATTAAAGACCTATTAAATACCTTATTAACACTACCTTATCCTTTTATTTATGAACATTCTAAAAATGGGAAAGTGGAATCAGATTTAAATGACGGCAGATGCTTGACGGTACAAAGATAGTGGCAATGGCTTGATCTAAGTTAAAATTCGCTTACAGTCTAATTATATAAATGCTGACTAGCCAACTAGTTGTATTAAAAACTATACCTTTTTCATTATTCAAAGAGAACTCTAAAACAGACATGACAAAACCATTTGAATAGATGATGATACATATGAGCGTGATATAAGTGCTTCACGGTTAAGTGATTAAGTGTTAATCGTACGACACATGAGGACTACGACCACTTTAGATCTATGTGCTCTAGGAGCTATTTATTCATTATGCAAATAAATAAATAATATAATTCCCTGAAATTCAGATGCCATAAACGTTGTTCTTTAAAAAACACCAATTTACTATAACGGTCATTACTAACTTTACAACAACTTGAATGAAAATAAAACTAAAACTAGTCAAGCTTAAGGTAATTCACGAAAAAACGTGTAAAAACCTAAAATTGGAAACTAAATGGAACATTTTGCACCTCATCAAAAATATGGAATTAGAACATTTTGCACGTTTCAAAAACATGGAATAGGAACATTTTGCACGTTTCAAAAACACAATGATAGAACATTTTATACTTTTCCAAAACAAATGAATAAAATATTCTACAATTTCTAAGACTATGTAAATCGAACATTTTACACTTTTTAAAAGCATCTTAATAAAAAATTTTAAACTTTTCAAAAATATCCAGATAAAACTTTTTAAAAAACTCCTAATTAACTCTTTAACACAGCCTCACTATGAACCTTCAGTTTTTAAAGTATATTTCTTTGGTCTGGTTGAACGCCTTCTCTCTGACTCAGGACGTTTTGCCTAATTTCCAGCATTCCAGCCGGCTTGAATTTCCATCCTTTCAACTTTGACCACTACTGCCTCTTATCAGTGAGGGATGGCGGTGGTTATGACTCGCATTATAATTAGTGTGACGTTTCGGCTCATAAAATCCCCCTTACAGAGGGGAGCCTCATCCTTGAGTGTCCAAGTGACTTATGTTTAAGCGAGTCATCACCGACGCCATTGACTATTGATTTACAATCCTAAATTTGACTCAAATTGTTTTATAACAGTATAAATCATTATTTTGTACTTCCAGGTATCGATTTGCGGTCGTACATTAATTATATATTTATTTGGTACATTATGGTTCATTTTTAATCTCATATTGATATATTCATTATTAACATCAGGACAATATACGATTTTCATATTATTACCAGCATTGTGACTTATATTGGAATTAATGTTTCATTAAAATTAAAAGCATTCCATCATAATCATTTGACAGCAAAAAAATTTACATTTATATTTATCTTATTACGAAGAATACATTTTTTAAATATTCCTATACCTATGATTTTAAAATTTTATGTTGGCGTTTCGGTACGCGCACAATCATTTGATTCAAACCTCTTTGTGATATCAGCCAACGCAACGGGACCTTCGTCCTTTATAGTGGTGTTTCTGGCTGATTCGTTTAATTCGTAGTTATTTATTTCTTTCTCGTAATGGCCTATTTTTTAAATTTCTAGACTTTTTAGAGTCTTGATTTTGAGAGTTCTATAATGTTGAGACATTTAAAAGTATAAATATGATGCTCCACTAATATTTATAAGTTGCTTTGCTTTGTACCTTTTAAATGCGGGAGCGGAGAATGCGTTCGTCCATAAATTAAAACTTTGTGATTCCATAGCGGATTACACTAACGGAAGTGATATGAGAACGAGATAGAGATAACCTGTCCACGTAAATTTCAAACCTAATTTAAACACTCATTTAAAAGCATTTCTGAGCTTTATAGGTTACAAATTATCAGTGAATAATAATTTTTACATCATTACTTTCTATATCAGTACTCATTTACTATACAATACAATACTTCATTTATCAGTGACTGCGGCTTATTTGTACCTATAAGAGTTAATTTATGTTGATATGTAGCTATGGTTACTTTATAGGATATTGTTTTTAATTATCCGCGATAGCGAAATTCTTTCCTACGTTAGATGGCAGTTGAACGCTAACTAATGTAAACAAAAGTGCTTTCCAACTATAATTGACTTTTGAATTATTTGATTTTTAAATTACGATGGGTTACGATGGGTCCTGACTGCTTTTTAGATGCTGAGCATCTATTGAAATGGTTTTGTCTGTCTGTCTGTCCGTCCGTCCGTTCGTTGGCCGTACTCCACAGGTCACAGTTTTTAAGGGATTTTGTTTGAACTTTTTTTAAACTCTCACAAATGCGCGCGAGAGGAGCCCTATTGTTTTTAAGGGTGATCGAACCAACCAGTTAGCCACAGTAAATAGTTAAATGGACCCATGTCAAAATTTTGTGAAGTGATTTCCTTAAAAACCAAGAGGGCGTGTAAATATTGCTGAATGTTCATGTACATACGTAATTTTAAAGTTCTGCGCGGCGAGAACAAGTATATCTTATAGTAAAGGCCCAATCAATCTCAGCTACAGTTTTCAATGGTCTGTAGTCTATTGCTCCGCTACGCTAGATATGCAGAATGTCGTTGTGTGTGGGGGGGGGGAAGTTAAGGGTGGGTGAGGAGCTTCTAAATATAGTGCAAATTGGCAATTTTTGAATCCACTTACAGGGTACAGTTTTTAGGTGATTTTCTTAAAACCAACGTACATAAATAATTAGGGATCGTCCATAATGACGTCCTTCAAATATCATAGTTTTAGATACCCCCATTATCAAATTTAAAATGTTTAGCTAACTGTTCCACCTATGTGTCACAGACTTACCTATACAGGTTTAAGATATTCAGGGACCGTCCATAATGACGCGTAAATGAAGTCACGTGAAAATGTCTTTTAGACACCCCCACTCAGCTGCTATCGCATTTACATTAGATAAGCAGGTGAGGGGTGACGCGCAAATGACGTCACGTGAAAATTTATTTTAGACACACCCACCCAGCTGCTATCACATTCACATTAGGTAAGCAGGTTAGGGGTGACGCACGAATGACGTAACCTGAAAATTTCTTTTAGACACCTTCACCCAGCTGCTATCGCATTCACATTAGGTAAGCAGGTTAGGGGTGACGCACGAATGACGTCACCTGAAAATTTCTTTTAGAAACCCCCACCCAGCTGCTATCGCATTTACATTAGGTAAGCAGGTAAGGGGTCACGCGCAAATGACGTCACGTGAAAATTTATTTTAGACACACCCACCCAGCTGCTATCACATTCACATTAGGTAAGCAGGTTAAGGGTGACGCACGAATGACGTCACCTAAAAATTTCTTTTTGACACCCCCACCAAGCTGCTATCGCATTCACATTAGGTAAGCAGGTTAGGGGTGACGCACGAATGACGTCACGTGAAAATTTCTTTTAGACACCCCCACCAAGCTGCTATCGCATTCACATTAGGTAAGCAGGTTAGGGGTGACGCACGAATGACGTCACGTGAAAATTTCTTTTAGAAACCCCCACCCAGCTGCTATCGAATTCACATTAGGTAAGCAGGTTAGGGGTGACGTGTAAATGACGTCACGTGAAAATTTCTTTTAGACAATTCCACCCAGATGTAATCGCTTTCTTATTGGGTAAGCAGGTTAAGGGTGACGCGCAAATGATGTCACGTGAAAATTTCTTCTACATGTCGCGGTCCTTAATAACGTACTTCAAATACCATAGTTTCTAGTATCCCCTGTCCCAACTTTGAATTTGTTTCCATCCTATTTTAACTACATGTCACGTACTTACTTATATGCGTTATAGATATTCAGGGATTGTCTATATTGACGTCATTCAAATATCATAGTTTTTTGGACCCCTATTTTTAACTTTAAAATTTATCCTAACCTTTTTTTAACTTCTTGCCACGAACACTCGTATATGGCTTATTGATAGTAAAGGAGACTCGTTAAATGGCGTCATTTGTAAATCCTGCAATTTTCAAAAATATTTTAGAGTTTTTAAACTACATGCTACGTACTTTTATACATGGCTTAATGATGGTAGGGAAGCCTCCATGAATGACGTCATTTGTGAATGGTGCAATTTATGAAAAATTTTCAGCTATATTTAACTACATGCTACGCACATTGGTATATGTCTTATTGATTGTAGGGGAGCTTCCATAAATCTTATATCATCTTTTAGCGGAACATACATTGTCTTGCGCCATTGTTAAAGCTCAGCATCTACTTCGGGCCAGCCCACGGTCGACAAATCCGGCGCGAAGCGCCGGATTTTTGGAGCCAAGATTAGAGCAAGCTTTTAGGAAACGTGACTCTACAATGCTTAACTCAGGACTTGTCAGTCTATTTTGACAGCAGCCGCAGCGTATTCACCAGACTTCTCCAGTTATTTATCAGTTTATTTTAAAATTCAAAAATGCAGTTGATAGATCTAACAATGCCTATTTAATAATTTTTTAATATTACATTATCTTCGTGTTCTTAACGAAAGACGGGCTATCAACGTATGTTAGTACTATGTTACAATATTTGCGAGTACCGTATTCCTCTGATAGTACGCCCCGCGTACTATCCAAACTCGAGCTCCGACCCCCACGTATAATTAGAGACCCGCGCATTAATAGAGACCCGTGCACTGGCATTTAATAGTGTGTTAAATAGACCCGCGTACTATCCAAACTGAGGCGGCTACCCCCCGCGTACTATTAGAGACCCGCGCATTATTAGAGACCCGCGTACTATTAGGAGGAAATACGGTACATAATTTCTTAGGTAATATATCAATAGTAATTATTGTTAGTTAGTATATCATTCGTATGATTCGTAAACAATTTGAACGTAAGGTTTTATAGATCCAAAGCAAAATTCCTCAGCCGCTATCGATGCCTCCCAGACTAGCAAAAAAAAATGTTTTAAAAATTTTGTTTGAGTCTGCATAATATTAAATTTCAAGTATTCAGTAAACCTATTTTTTTGTAAATAAATCCTTCAAACTGACATGAATAAAATTAAAAAACTGTAATCATTTTAAATAATTATTATTGTATTAGGTCAAATTTATATTAAAAATTATTTGAAGTCTACCTGAAGTCCCGCGAAATACTTCCGAGTCGTACGAAATAATAAATTTCGTATTTTGCATTTTTAAAAAAGCATACACTCCGGTTACAGCAGATGCAAACTCAGACGAAAATGAAAGTGGTACTACAAACTGTAGTTTTAATTCCTTTAAATCTGTGATGTTCAGAAACAAGGTTAGCGATTAGCATTCATTGACATATTTAATTGCTTGTGAAACATCATCGTAAAAACACAGGAAAGGACATACGATTACTACAGGATACCCGATAATCACAAAACTATGTTAAAAGCAATTAAATCGAAATTGCGTTTACTTATTCGTTGACATATAGACGGTGAGACTCGTAAAAATTCCATCATATCCGGATTTTTCCCTTCATCCGGAAGCTGAGTGCTTCTTAATTTGTGACATATTTCCAGAGGAAATCCTGTAAAAAACCTATCCACGTAATGGCTCATCTCGTACTCATCTTCATCCTCATAATCTGCTCTAAAACTTTGAATCTCATAAATTTCCATAAATTCAACTTGAGGGCAAATGATCCAGCAAAAGGGTTCAAGATAAAAAAGGTCGTCAGACCGAATTTTTAAAATTCGAATATTTGGAAACATCTCTCGTAGTAACGTAATGTGAGGAGCTTCTTCATGATCAACATGATTCAGACCTGCAACAACGTCCCAATCAGTGTCTAACATGTAAACCTTGGGCAAGCTGTCCGAAACAGAACCATCATCTTCCTTTTGGGATTTGAATCTGAAGAAGCTCATAAGATGGGCTTCTTCAGAATCCCAATCCCTGGACGCTCCGTCTTCCTCAGAGCCCAAACTAATTTTCTTTAAACTAGGAAAATAATCTTGCGCAGATATTCCATCTTGAAACTGAATAAAATTCTCATGCAAATCAAAGAGACCACCGCGTCGCGTGGAGCCGTCGGTTGCGTTTCCTTTAATAGTAATCGATGTCAGTTTTTTCATTGGTGGGATTTTAATTTTTGAATTCCAGTTGTAAACTTCATAGTTAAAACAAAAAGTAAAATCTTGTACAGTGTCTTGGATAGAATGAATGAATGCATTGACCGAAGTTATGTTTTTAGGAGACTCCAGGTCCTCGTCTCTACTCAAATATTTCATGTCTAACGTGACGGTTGAGAGATTTGGTTTCAGGGCCACAAATTGTGTCATAATTTGTGAGCTATAGGTGCTGGAAAATTTAAAGAAAGCGCAATTAAAACTGCGTATAAGGTGACCCTTTCCTTCTCTTAGAACGCCTGCTAATGTTTCTAGCGTCACGTTTTCAATGTAGATCAATTTTGACGGGGAAGACAAAAGCCAATGTACGATATCAGTTGCATTGCTACTTCTGTTATTTTCAGGATCAGTTGGGCCGCGGCCGCTATCCTCCGGGTAGTAGTAATCCTTCCAGGTGTTGCCAAGGACGAGCAATGTAATGGGTAGAGAGTTTTTTGACTTGGAATTTAGACTTTTGTCATCGATTTTTTTCTTCTTTGAAGACAGCTCCCCTTTGCTCAGATCAAGACAGGCCAAAGTTGGTGTGTAAATATAGAAAATATCCAGTAGCAATTTCTGAGTGATCCGGCTATGCAAGCAAAGTGTTCTTATTTTGTCTCCATGCAGTTTAAAAAATTGCAATAAATCAGGGAAGTTATGGCAATTCACGTATGATTTGCAAAAACAGTGAATGCTGAATTTTGTTGTTGGGAACTTTGGCGAATCAGAAATTAGCTCAGTAAGTTGCTTAAGATTTTGGAAAGAAGGCGGCTGCTCATCTCCTGGGTCTTCAGCAGAAGGGTCCTCCTTTTCCAAATATAAATTAACATTGAAGGCATCACGTTTGAGCAAAGTGGTCGTGGCTGCGTCACGCCAACTTTTTTTCACCATTCGGAAGCCCAACAGGTCTCTGGCTGAGATCCAGTCATTTCCAAAAATCAAGCAAAGTTCCTTAACGAATGTTTTAGAATAGAAAATTAATTATTTAAACATTTTTAAAATTGTGTCAAAATATTACATGAACATTAAAAAATTATAAATGGAGTGAAAACATAAAAAATTGGTTTACATCTACTCCCAGTTCTATTTCGGGCCCGGGCCCCTCTGATGAATCAACTGCAGCATCCTCAGATCGCCAATCGCCGCTGCTCCTATGCATTTCTTTATTTGTTTTGGGCTCCATTTGAGCGCCATTAGACTTTGAGGAATTCATTATGGAATACAAAATTGTGCGAAAAAGCCACAAGCGCAAGCGCAACAGTTACCTGGACTCGGTCCCTATAGTCCCTATGCTTAAGATGCAAGTGGCTGGATGTAGCTGCCACGGCACAAAACTTGATTCAATTAAACAATTACAAAGAAAAATCAGAACATGTGTCGCAGTGTCACACTACTAACTAATCTCCACAAGTAGCATTATTTTTTTCAAAATACCTGAGTACCACTTTAAGAGGACAGAAGACTTGAGATTGAAAAGACTATGGCTGTTAAAATCTCAAAAAATTATTTTCACTTTCACATTAACTTAATATCACCGGTCAAATAAAAAGCAATGACATCGAAATCAGAGTAATCTGCCAGTATCTCTTAATTAACGCGTGCAGTGTTACGGGGGGTTGCCAACTCTTACAGTTAACTCCTCCTATAGTTTTCCGAAGTTACCCCTTATTGGGGTGCCATTGGATAGCCCTTGGTTAAGCGGATGGTAAGCTGGTTTTGAAAAATTTGACGTTTTGGCACTTTTTTGAATTATTCACGTTTTAACTTTTTAGCTCTAAACCAATTACAGCCTGACGATTCAAATTTTTAAAAATTCCAGGGTACTAATTGGTACAGAGCTAGATTTTTAATTACAAATATTTCGAGCTTGAACGCCATAAAATTTGAAGAAAATTATGAAATCCGATAAAAAAATGGAACTTGGCCAGAAAATTATTAATGCAATATTAATAATTTTGTTTAACCACTGTCTTCAGTTTTTATTTTCGTATCTATGTCTACACTGTATTACTGCACATATACTCAAGTCAACGCTAAGCTTCGTAATAATATTTTCCTAACAGTATCAATTTATTTTATTTCATCTCTTTATTAAAAGTGTATAATAATGGGGTTTGGGATGGCCCCTGTTAAATGCCACTACAGGTTGTGTGCGCTTCAGTTTTCATTGAACCATTTGACGCGTCTGCAATCCAAGGTTATCGTAAAGTCTTAACCCTTCCAAGCCTGTGATCCAATAAAATTGTACATGCAGTAGCTGGAAGTAAACGATTATATTGAACATAATAGGGGAAATTTTAAACCGCACAAAAGACGCACAATCAGGTTTGACTTACCCCTTGCTGAAAATCCTTTTGTTTTATGATCATTACAGCGCAACAGATTGAACATAAAATGTACACCTTTTTATTAATTTAATCAATAAATTGTGGTGTTTAAATTATTCAAATTAAACAATAAATCTTGAAAATTCTCCACTTGCTTCTCTCGTAACAGTATCAGTTTTAAGTATACTTATAAATTACTTAATTACGACTTGAACTGATTTTATTCTTTTTGAACCTTCTGAGAAACGGCAAAGGGGAAGAAAAAGGACGAATCGGATTTAACTCACGCTGGATGGTTGACGGTACATTGGTAACAGAGAAGGCTTGATTCCAAGCCCAAAAATTCTATAAATATATCGCGTCAATGTTTCTTTTAAAAATATCGAACTAAATTACGTGGCATAGTACTTGAGCAGTAGGCGAATATATGAGCTACAATAAACATACAAAGACCGTGCTTGTATTAGGGCTGCCACATTTAAAATTAAAATTTTAGAATTTCGGAACATTTCGCGACAGGATATCCAAATTGGCAGCATCTCCTACTCCATCTAGTTATGTACTTTCTCATCTGAATTTCGACGTAGGCAGCAACGGGTCCCAGAAATCGATACGTTTCTGAAATTAATTTAATGGACGTGTTTCATTATTAATGATATACATCTGCCAAACTGTCTGGAATGTTTACTTCTAAAGTAACGTCCACTGTTGAAACTAATTTGTAACTGACAAGGGAATGCCGCCGCATGTACTCTCTCGATTTCAGAAATGAGTACCAATGTGCATTCTGCTAGTCTCACATACTAATAATATCAATATATTAGGACTGCATTTTTGCGCTTTCGGTCGTGACCTGGGGTCAAAGTTTTGAAATTTAGTCCAAATTTGAAATGGGAAAAAAAGCCATGTTAATTAAATGGGGAATTTTAACTGAACACCCCCAGGGACCCATATTATTTTTTCTAAATTCTCAATTTTCACTAACATTGTGTTTTATATTAATTTTACTGCAAACTGTAAAAATCTAGCCCACACGACCCAACGGTGCTACGCTTAGGCTAATATTGACATCAAATAGAATAAGATGATTGATTGTACTAAATAATGTATTTCTAACGCATAATCTCTCGAACTATCTGTAATTAGGGTGTAGTAAGTACCACTGGATATCGTATATTCTATAATAATACGCTGGTCTGTAATAGTACGCGGGTCTGAGAGGACTCAAATTAAATAGTATGCGAGTCTACTTAAAACATTGATAAATGGCAGTACGTGGGTCAGTAATAGTACGCGGGTCTGAGTGGTCCAAATTTTAAAAATGGTAGGTATTAAAAATGGAACAAAAATGTAGTTCGTTCTAATTTGAATTTGCACAGTGTACGTCATTAAGTAAATGCCGTCACACAAACTTTATATGTGCTTCTTTTATTCAAAAAATCAAAAGCGTGAATCTGTGCCACTAGAATTTAATATATTGCTTATGGGTATTTTTTATATTTTATTCTGTATATTTTTAGGTGAACCATTTTTGGTACAAATTAGGTTAATTATATAAAACCTTTAGAAATGTGTATGAAATGCTAAAAAAAAGTGAGTGACGCACAAAACTGCATCACAATGACTACAGCGAATAAATGAAGCCGACTCACAGTTTTCAACTGAACACAGAATATCCAAATCACTAAAGCATACTTCAACAACACTTTAAAATGGTCTAGGATCAGTTTCTAGATACCCAGATTGAAACCAAGCAAATTGAATCATGTTTTTAAACTTAGGTGAGCTCATTTGATTGTGAATTAATAAGTGCATGTCAATCGCATTATTACGCAGCTTCAAGTCAATGTAAATTTGATCCAACATTATTCGTTCTCTCAATTTACGCCTTATTAGTTTTCTTTGAAGGAATTTTTAAACGTCCAAAGGTTGAATAAATCCTGTCGTTCCTGGTGGAATGGTTGCAACTTGGAACTTATCTTGAACCGATTTAAATAATTTTAAGTCCTTCTGTGCATTCCAAGAATCAAGTTGTAGTAACGATGCATCGACAGTAACTGGGAGCAGGCACTCGTTTACCCATAGTTCTGTGAGAGGTTTGTCCATTTTCCCTGACTTTGAGCACGTTATAAACAAATTAGGATGTTCTTTATGTTTTGTATTGTATTGTATTGTATTTGATTTATTCAGTTGTCAAAAATTTACATCGAAACTAATCAATGATTTTCAAAATCGGACAACATCGAAGGTTAGAAGTATAGGTCGGAAAAATATTAAAGATTGTAGTAATAATGTAACATATAAAACACAACAATATATTACATTTTTACAGAATTAAAATAATAATTGTATAAATTAGTAGATTGATAAAAAATGTTAATGTGGATTTACATAAAATAAGTTGATTTTTTCCTGCCGGGAGTTAAGTATCCATTTTGAGACTTCGTCTTTATAGTTCGATGTGTCAAAATCGCTTAGCTTATTTGGAAGGGAATTCTATATTTAGGTAAATCTAGCACAGATACAACGATCTCAGGTTTTTGAAAAAGCGCGAATTGGTTTTATTTTATTAACAAAACGACCACAAAAGGTGTTATATTCATAGTTAAAAAGCTCGTTGTAAGTAGATGAAGCAGTTGTGTATTTTAGATGCTTAAATAATTGTACTGAACCATAGTATATAATACGTTCTGAGACAGAAAGAACATTGCATTTTTTTAATAAATATCCTTGAAAAGCATCATTTACATGTAGCTTAGACTTTGACTTAGAATTATGAGCTTTTTAGAGGCTTAACAATTTACCTTATAGAAATAAGAATAGATCAATGGAGTAATTTTTGTCTGTAGGTAAACATAATCAGTGTCAGCTCTACAAGCCCATGCTGTGAGACAATAATCAACATTAGAGTAAACATATGCTGAGAGCAATAGCTTAAACATTTCAAAACATATATATGGTTTAAGTTTAGATATAACAGCTATATTTTGACATTATTTTCTTTTTACCGTTTCGTAATGATCAGAAAATAATATATGTTTATCCCATACTACACTAAGGTACTTAAACTTATATACTCGTTCAATTTGTTGTCCATGGCAGTCTAGCGATACTATTTTGGGTACAGAATGGTCATTTGCCTTGTGAAAAACCATGAACTTTGTTTTGCTATAGTTAATAGATAGCCCATTGTCCTTACACCAGTCGTCAATAGATTATAGCGTGGTCTTTATATTATCAATGAGTAAATTACAGTCCTGGCCTCCACTATATATAACGATACAATCAGCATAGAGAATGCACGAACAAAATGCAATTATAGCCGGGAGTACACAAATGCTATTTATATACATAATAAAAAGGATAGGGCCTAATATAGAGCCTTGAGGAACCCCACAGGAAAGATTATATTCTGTCGAAATTATATTACCAAATTTGATTTTGAATTTCCTATCTACAAAATAATGACATAGAACTCTTAAAATACTACCATGTATTTTATATTCAAGCTTAAGCTTAGTCAGTAAGGCTAGGTGCGGTACAGTATCAAGAGCCTTACGAAAATCGATGAACACTGCTACTACTTTTCCATTTGGTTTATCTATTTTATTAAAAACGTCTTGGCTAACCATATGCGCTGCTGACTGACAAGAGCGATTTTGTATGAAACCATGCTGATTGTCATGTAAATTACTATTCACATTTACCATCAAGTGTACTTTAAGTACTTGCTCAAACAGTTTACCGAGAAATGGAATACTCAAAATAGGTATATAAAAAGTAGAAAGCAGTTTATTTGAATCTTTTTAAGCAATGGTGTGATGGTTGCACTTTTCAACTATGCAGGGAATTCACCTCGAGCTATGAACTATGTAAACAAGTTGGCAATAGGCTGGGCTAAGGACGATATAGTTAGTAGAAACACAAAAGCGGGGATGACGTCACACTTCGATGAACTTCAGTTTTCACTTGCTCTTCTACACGTGGCCCAAATTTTCCGTCTTTTTCTTTGATAACTATGAACAATTTTCCTGCAACAGTTCCGTCCATTGAAATTAGAGGCATGAAAGTGTGTGAGTGAGTAGTTGCATTCCGGGATTTTATTTTTCCTTTTGTTACTTTTTCGCCTTTCTTAGAAAGAGTTCGTTTGGAAACTAACTCGTATTCAAACCCGGATTGGTCAGCATTAAAAATATTAGACGGCAAGATATTAGACTCGGATATTTTAGCTTTAATAGATTCAACAAACGCTGATGCATTTTCCTGAAGAGTACATATATCAACTTGGTCACTTGTGGTGACATATTTTTTAATTTTTCGGGAAACAATATTGTTTCCATATACATATGTTAAAGTTTTGTTTAAACGATGACGACCACGTTGATGAAGCTTTAAATTGAAAATTAATTTCCTTAGCTTTAATAATTGCCCAGCGACGCAGGTCATCGTCATGAATTGGTAAACACTTATCACGAGCACTATTAAACATTGAAAGAACATGACTGTTGACAGTTTGCAGTTTAACTATGTTTGTGTCGTTTTGATCCACATATTTTTGAAACCTGTATATATAATTTTTCTGCTTAACTTTAAGATATTGGTTATTTACTCGTTTCCACCCAAACTTATCATAGCACTCTAGAACTTTCTTGACGTACTCTAAACTAAATGTTTCACGGGTATCTTCAAATGCAACATCTTCCCATTCTTGCGAGCTTTGAGAAAGTACAACTGGGTCATCATTTTCATTGTAACTTTCACTGTCGCTTAATACGTCCATGCAATTCTCATCTGCATCATCATCGTACACATCACGTTCACATCTTAAGGAATTCAAACCATCATCTTCAAAAACTAAACTTTTGTGTTGAACAAAATTTTTGTTAAAGAGAAGTGCTTCAGCAAATTCAAAAATGGCTTGTGATGCTTGCTTTTCGGAAGTAGTAAAAATATTGGATGCACTTATCTTAATGTTGCGGTACTTAAAGCTTGCAATCTTTAATGACTCTGTTAAAATTTAAGTAATATCCATAACCTGCAAAATTCAGTATATAGAATATTATAAGAAAACCTAATTATCAATATGCTCATTAATCCCAAAGCAGAAAGACTATTGTTATTCATGTTCACCTTCCAAAACAATAAACTACCAATAATTGCCCTAAATAATAATCACATCCACTTCCATAACAAAATACAAAATACACAATTAGGTACACATGCAACAAGTAGGAGTACAATGACTTACTGTTAATCTTCAAGGGAAATATCAACACCTATGTAGCACTACTGCAACTCCAACAATCAAATACTACATTTAGAATGAGTAATATTATTTGACATTTATACTAAAAATAAACAATAGTTATAGTTTCTGTAGTCAAGCCTGACAAGCGACTAATATCAGTAGTTGGCTGAAGTGTTTTTCCTTTCTGCTTATGGGATTTGGGGTCGTCCATAAATGATATCACCCTAATATATCTATTTCAGAACCCACCTACACCCATGCCATCAGTTTAACATTTAAAGTAAGCGGCTATCTTTAACGTGACATGTAACTATATTTACACTTAACCCAATCTTCCCACTAACGACACCATTTATGGACGTTCTCTTACTTTTGTAGTCGATGTCGTTTAAATTTGACCGCCCAAAGTAGCAAGGATTATTAGCTACTGTCCGTATTGCATTTAAGCCTTTGCACATGTAAATGCGAAAGCTGGCAATGTGTATTGAATTTTTGAAGTTAACAGCTTAAAGTAAAAAATGTTGTTGAAAATTAAGAATTTTGAAAAAATAATAAGGGTTCAGTTAAAATTCCCCATTTAATTAACATGGCTTTTTTTCCCATTTCAAATTTGGACTAAATTTCAAAACTTTGACCCCAGGTCACGACCGAAAGCGCCAAAATGCAGTCATAATATATTGATATTATTAGTATGTAAGACTAGCAGAATGCACATTGGTACTCATTTCTGAAATCGAGAGAGTACATGCGGCGGCATTCCCTTGTGAGTTAAAGCAATCAAGAAATTTAGAGCAAGTCAATGCCTGATTTTTACAGCGTTTTTTTCATTAGTTAAGTGGGTTTGAAAGTACCTCGAATTTCTTTTGCGCTCATCTTTACAGAATCAAAATAAAATATGATTCTGGTCCGGTGAAACACTTTCTAGAATCCAAGGATAGCTGTTATTCTCGTGGCAAACAGTGAGTCTAGTTTGGACCCAAAATCAATTTTGAATTCTTCTAAATCTAGTAATAAAGTAAAACGTGGCATGCATTGCATTTATGCATATTGACCCTCAACCACGTCAGACCTTGATTTCACTAGCGACTTTAACAACTGTTAGTTAACAATTGCTAAGTTATCAATGGTTAACTTTGCGATTTCACGAGTAGTTACCAATTGTTAAGCTATCAATGGTTAGTGCGATTTCACTACATAAATTGACAATGGTTAGCCATAGTGCCCGCTAAAATTCAAAATTTTGAATTTTAACAATTGTTAACGTGATTTCACGACATAAATTAACAATTGTTAGTTATAGATCCCGGGAAATTTCAAATTTTAAAGTTTAACAATTGTTAGTGCGATTTCACAGGTTAAGTTATCAATTGTTAACGCTAATTATCGATTTTAATGATTGTTAAAAGTTAATCATTGTTAACAGTTTAACAAATGTTAGTTCACATTTCACGTAAAAATGAGTAATTAGCTAACTGTTGTTAGAGTTAACAATTGTTAAAGTCGCTAGTGAAATCAAGGTCTTAGTTGTAAATATAATAAATGTTAGAAATGATTTTTAATAAATGTTTTGTAAAAATCAGATATCGTCTGTGAAGAGCCAAAATGACCTGAATCCAATTAAGACTAAAATCAAAATGAGCTATGTCATACAAACAAAATGAGAAACAAGCGTAAAATGTTAATCACGAGTTTTTGGAGAGTGGTAAATGTTCTATTTACATGTTTTTGAAAAGTATAAAATGTTCTATTTACATGTTTTTGAAAAGCATAAAATGTTCTATTTACATGTTTTTGAAAAGCATAAAATGTTCTATTTACATGTTTTTGAAAAGTATAAAATGCTCTATTTACATGTTTATGAAAAGTATAAAATGTTCTATTTACATGTTTTTGAAAAGTATAAAATGCTCTATTTACATGTTTTTGAAAAGTATAAAATGTTCTATTTACATGTTTTTGAAAAGTATAAAATGTTTTTTTTACATGTTTTTGAAAAGTGTAAAATGTTCTATTTACATGTTTTTGAAAAGTATAAAATGTTCTATTTACATGTTTTTGAAAAGTGTAAAATTTACTATTCACATGTTTTTGAAAAGTATAAAATGTTCTATTTACATGTTTTTGAAAAGTATAAAGTGTTCTATTTACATGTTTTTAAAAAGTATAAAATGTTCTATTTACATGTTTTTGAAAAGTATAAAATGTTTTTTTTACATGTTTTTGAAAAGTGTAAAATGTTCTATTTACATGTTTTTGAAAAGTATAAAATGTTCTATTTACATGTTTTTGAAAAGTGTAAAATTTACTATTCACATGTTTTTGAAAAGTGTAAAATGTTCTATTTACATGTTTTTGAAAAGTGTAAAATTTACTATTCACATGTTTTTGAAAAGTGTAAAATGTTCTATTTACATGTTTTTGAAAAGTGTAAAATTTACTATTCACATGTTTTTGAAAAGTATAAAATGTTCTATTTACATGTTTTTGAAAAGTATAAAATGTTTTTTTTACATGTTTTTGAAAAGTGTAAAATGTTCTATTTACATGTTTTTGAAAAGTATAAAATGTTCTATTTACATGTTTTTGAAAAGTGTAAAATTTACTATTCACATGTTTTTGAAAAGTATAAAATGTTCTATTTACATGTTTTTGAAAAGTATAAAGTGTTCTATTTACATGTTTTTAAAAAGTATAAAATGTTCTATTTACATGTTTTTGAAAAGTGTAAAATCTTCTATTCACATGTTTTTGAAAAGTATAAAATGTTCTATTTACATGTTTTTGAAAAGTATAAAATGTTCTATTTACATGTTTTTGGAAAGTGTAAAATGTTCTATTCACATGTTTTTGAAAAGTGTAAAATGTTCTATTTACATATTTTTAAAAAGGAGCAAAATTTTGTATTTTCATATGTTTGAAAAATGCAAAATGTTGTATTTGAATGCTCTCAAGACATATTTAAATCTTTGTGTAGATAGTGGATATTGTTTTTAGCTACAAATTGATATGGGTCATTTTGGTTCTTCACTGACGATATGTAAAACTCAACTCACTCTTACTGCTCCCAATGTACGGCTGAGTCTGCTCAAAACAGTAGACAGGTCCTGAATTCAAACTATCATCAATCCCAGTAAAGAAGCTGTCAACATTCGCTATACTCCAACGAGATGAGTACAGTACAGATAATTGAAATTTACTTAATTTTGGAAATTCAGTCCAGATGTAATTTCTAAGTTTCCAGAAATTTTTGCAGTCAATCTTTAAGTATAAAACATTCGGTACTAAGCTTCTTAACAAGTTGCTTTTACACTCTGGAAATGTGGATAATTCCAGCGTGGTCACAGTGAAGAAGCTACGACCATGATTGGCGATTCTAATTCCTCGTCTGGAGGTCAGCAATTCAAGATGTGAAGATGTGTTAAATGAGGAAGCGGGTGGATAAAAAGGTTGTCAGGGATTGGAAACGTATGTAGACTAAGATACTGCAAAGAGTCTTTGTTTGCACTCAAAATTAAATCCAGAGCTTTCATCTCAGCACTACGTTGGTCAGTATATTTGTCATGACGTCTCTGGGGCATTTTGATTTTTATATTACTTAGCTTGAGTTTAGGAGAGTTTTCCTTAGAAATAATAGATTCAGCCAGAAGTGTTGTAAAACGTTGCATTTGTGAAATTTCACGAAAGTTATTAGGATTAAACTGTAAATGTTTAACAATATGGCTCCGCCCTATTTCCAGCAATATTTCCATTGAATCCACATCCACATTTGTAACTGAACTTAGACTTGGGCAAGAAATAAAGAGTTTTATTAGAAATTTGTGTATTTTCTCTGAATCTGATTTACGAAAAAAACGTGTGGGCAAAATAATTTCTTGAAGTTCAAGTATTGATGTTGGTAGCGGTGGAAGACAGAATTGGTTCAGAATTTTATTTTTCTCTAAATTTTCCATAATTATTATTGTCTTCTTGATCAGAGAAACGGGAAATCGACTGAAGATCCAAGCAGGTTAAGTGAGGGAAGTGGACGTTGAGCAAATTTGTAACTGCTTCTTTTGAAATTCTGTCAAAGACGGTAAGCTTCGTGATTTGCTTCCCATGCAGTGCAAAAAATTGAAATAAATCTTTTTGAGGTTGGTCCTCTGCAATGTCTAGATCAAATGCAATTGGGCATAGGTTTCTAAAAATTAAGCTACACGATCGACACGATGGAAGGAAACAAATGTTGTTGCATGAAAATTTTGGGGAAGCCAGAATTAGTTGATTTAGATCCGAAAGAAAAAAGCTTCTGGATTGTTGGTTCTTAAAATAGTTGTAGGAATGATATTCATCGTATTCTGATTTTGAAGTCATGAATTTAGCTTGCCTTACGGCGTTTTCATCATCATCAAGCACTACTTGACCAAAGTTTAAGGATATCACACATAGACACATATTGTGTCTAACGAGCAACACGCACCAACGTATCCTCACGGATTTTCCCGCCGTATTTTTTTTGAAAAGAGCATCCAAAATAACTTAGATTTGCTTAACAACATGGTGCGCTTCGTGAGTTTTTTTCGATAAAATTATTTTTCGAAAAAACGAAAAAGGCCTTAAATTGTATATGTAATGGTTTTTTCATCCACATTATTTATTTTGATTCAAAATTTTAAAACTTTTTTTTTGAAATTTTTGTGCAAAAAACCATTTCAAAGTGTAAGAAATACAAAAAAAATAAAATTTTGAAAATTTTAAAAATTTCGTTTTTTTCCAATTTTTTGTTGATACTATAGTAACCAGCTCTAAAATTTATAAAAAACGAAATTTTTAAAATTTTCAAAATTTTATTTTTTTTGTATTTTTTACACTTTGAAATGGTTTTTTGCACAAAAATTTCAAAAAAAAAAGTTTCAAAATTTTGAATCAAAATAAATAATGTGGATGAAAAAACCATTACATATACAATTTAAGGCCTTTTTCGTTTTTTCGAAAAATAATTTTATCGAAAAAAACTCACGAAGCGCACCATGTTTTTAAGCAAATCTAAGTTATTTTGGATGCTCTTTTTAAAAAAAAATACGGCGAGAAAATCCGTGAGGATACGTTGGTGCGTGTTGCTCGTAAGAAGAAGGGACGTGGCTGCATTCCGCCAACATCGATTCACTAGGCGGAAATTGAGCAGATCGCTTGGAGTCAAAATCCCTAAGTTATCGAATATCTGAGGAAGGATCTGTAAGAAAGTAAAAGGTAAAAACAAAATATTTTTAAATGCGTTAATGATTCAGCTTTTGACTCAATGTTGCTACATATTTAGTGACTACAATTAGGGGTTTTAATGTATGTTTTGACATATCGTCTGTGAAAAATCAATATAACTCATTTCAATGATTAGCTAAAAACAATATCTTGTATCTACAAAAATATGTAAATATGTCTGGAGTGTGATTAAATACAGTATTTTCAACTGACATTTTAAAAATATGCAAACAAAACATTTTACACTTCTCAAACGCTTGGAATTTGAGAGTTTTTCACTTTTTTTAAAAACGTGGAATCAGAACATTTTACAAGATTTAAAAAAACTAGAATTAAAACATTTTACACCTTTTTAAAACATGAAATTGAAATTAAAACATTTTACACCTTTTCAAAAATATAAAATTGAAATAAGAACATTTTACACCTTTTTAAAAACAAGAAATTAAAACATTTTACACCATTTTAAAAACAAGAAATTAAAACATTTTACACCATTTTAAAAAACTGGAATTAAAAAATCTCACCTTTTAAAAACATGAAATTGAAATTAGAACATTTAGCACGTTCTCAAAAATATAAAAATAAAATAAGAACATTTTGAACCTTTTTAAAAACATGAAATTAGAACATTTCACACCTTTCCAAAAACATAAAATTAGACAATTTTACATTTTTTCAAAAACATGAAATTAGAAAATATCACACATTTTCAAAAACAAAATTAAAAAATTTTACACCTTTTCAAAAACATAAAATTAAAAAATTTTACACGTTTTCAAAAACATGAAATTAGAACATCTCACACCTTTTCAAAAACATGGAATAAAAACATTTTGCGTTTTTTATAAAACATGTAAATAAAACATTTTGCACTTTTTAAATACATGGAATTCGAACATTGTGCACTTTTTTAAAAACATATAATTGTGAAATTTTGCACCTTTTCAAAAACATGAAATTGAAATCAGAACATTTGACACCTTTTCAAAAGCATGGAATTGAAATTAAAACATTTTACACCTTTTCAAAAACATGTAATTAGAACATTTTGCACCGTTTTAAAATCATGGAATGCGAACATTGTTCACTTTTTCAAAAACATAAATTTAAAATAGTTTGCACCTCAAAAAAAAACTTGTGATAACATTTTTACGTTTTTAAGAATCCGTTAGTAACATTTCCTGCATGTTTTTATTTTGTTTTTATGACTCATTTTGATTGTAGATTAAATAAAATTGTATATGTGTCATTTCGGCTTTTCGTTCTTCACAAACGATACATGACCTAACTATTACATAACTACATAAAACTACATATTTAAATTAAGAATGTGAAATTTGAAAAGAAATCACTCACGTCTTTTGTAAACACATCGCCTATAAAAAAATTGCAAACGGCATCTTCAGAAAAAATTTAATTAGAATGTGGTTTCAGCAGTTTCAGATAAACCAGCAATGTCATTACTTTCACTGACGTTAATATTTCGATTAGTCTCGACCATCATAAATTTTGTAATTTTATTTGAAATTGAGCTCATTTTGTGACCAGGAGTCCAGCTTGAATGGAGTATAATAAAACACAATATAATCGTAGAAAAGTAGGCTATTAAAATTTTGCATTGTCAATACATTTATTTATTGGCGGAAGCTTTCACGATTTCCGTTATTACTATTTTCTCTACTGTGTAATCTGATTGAAAATAAAACATGACAAGAAACTCACGTTTTCTTGTTTCAAAAAATATTAAAAGTTGCTCCAGTTAACTGCTAATAAACTGTGCAAAAACTATTTATGCGATCTTGCGCAAAAACTATACAGCACTGCACGGGCGCTTTTATGAGCGATTACAAGTTATTTAAAGTAGTTTAAGTGAAAACTGTGACCTGTAGCGTACGACCTACAGACATTGGGACAGACAGACCGACTGACAGACGGACGGACACAACCATTTCAATAGATGCTTATGAGCTAAAGCTCAGCATCTCAAAAACTAGTTAATATAGCAATTTGAACGAATTCACGTTATCATCTACGATTTCACTACTGATACAGAGCACGAATACGAATACTTGATTAAATTTAACAGTGTTACAGTGAGGACAATATGATTTGTTTAGAGACAAAACGACTAACTTTTGTCCACACAACAGGAAACGAATCCGCATGTTTACTAAACGAATTCCCAAGTATCTAAAATTATTTACCAGACTTCTGCCGTTAGTTATCCCAATTTATTGTAAAATTCAAAAATGTAGTTTTGATAGAACTAACAAAACTAATTCAATAAATTACTACTATTACATATTATCGTCTATTGTTCTAAACAAAAGACATATAGGCTATCATTGTATGTAGGTATTATTTAATAATATTTGTTAGTACCTAGTATTTTCTTAGTTAGCATATCAATAGTAATTAGTACATGATTCGTGAACAATTTGAACGTAAGGTTTTATGGATCCAAAGCACAACTCCTCAGCTGCCAGAATGTCTGCATCGTAAAGTTCCTGCTGGCAACCACGCGATGCGTCTGAAAACAACAAAAACAAACAACACTCTATATTCCTATTTAATGTTACATTATAAATAATGTAACAATTCCAAGACCAGTTAACAGAAATTTACAAAAAAATGTTAATAGTTTTAGTTTGCTTGAGTCTGTGTTCATGCTTAATATATCAAACATCACGAATTTAGTAAACCCTTTTAGAAAGTAAAACTAAAATGTTCCAACTGACATCAATTAAAACCCGTAATCATTGTTAAATTAGTAATTGTAGCATGTACATATAATTTTAGCTACCTCCGGTCGGTCTCCAGCGAAATATTTCCGAGTTGTACGAAATAATAAATTTCGTACTTGGCATTTTCAAAAAAGCATTCACTCCGGTTACCGCAGATGCAAATTCAGACCAAATTGGTGCTTCAAATTGTAGTTTTAATTCCTTTAAATCTGTAATGTAGAAACAACGTATCAATCTTAATTATTATTCAATAACATGAATATTTTCTTCTCAAACACAGAAGAACTGTAATGTTTAAATTAGTAACAAAGAAAAACTATAAATAAATAAATTGCGTCGCTTACGTTTGCGTTGACAGATGGACGGTAACACACGTAAAAATTCATCTGAAAGCCTATGGGTTCTCAATTTGTGACATATTTCAAGAGGAAATCCTGTGAAAAACTTATCCACGTAATGGCTCAGCTCATACTCCTTATCCTTATCCTTAAAATCTGCTCCTAAACTTTGAATCTCATAAATTTCCATGAATTCAACTTTTTGGCAAATGATCCAGCAAAAGGGTTCAAGGTAAAAAAGGTCGTCACAACGAATTTTTAAAATTCGAATATTTGGAAACATCTCTCGTAGTAACGAATATTGAGGAGTGGCTTCATAAGCAACATGATCCAGACCTGCTACAACGTCCCAATCAGTGTCTAACATGTCAACCTTGGGCAAGCTGTCCCACACGGAACCATCCTCATCTGCCCTTCGGGATTTAAATTTAAAGAAGCTCATCAGATTGGCTTTTTCAGTGTCCCTTGCCGCACCGTCGTCCATGAAGTACAAACTAACTTTCTTCAAACTAGGAAAATAGTCTTGTGCAGATATTCCATCTTGAAACTGAATAAAATTTGAATGCAAATCAAAGAGACCGCCGCGTCGCTTCGAGTTGTCGCAAGCATTCCCAATAATAGCAATTGAATTTAATTTTTTCATTGGCGGGATTTTAACTTTTGAATTCCAGTCGTAAGCTTCGTATTTGAAACAAAAGGTAAAATCTTGTAAACTGTCTTTAATGGAATGAATGAGTGAATTGACTACAGTTATGTCTAGAGGTTCACCCTCCACGTCCACGTCCACATATCCCATGTCTAACGTTACTGTAGAGAGGTTCGGTTTAAGTGCCACAAATTGTGTCATAATTTGTGAACTATAGGTGCTTAAAAATTCGAAGAAATCGCAGTCAAAACTCCGTATGAGGTGACCCTTTCCTTCTTCTAAAACGCCTCTTAAAGTATCTAGCGTCACGTTTTCGATGGAGGTCAATTTTGACGGGGAGGACAGAAGCCAATGTACGATTTCTCGTTCAACTTCAGGGCTGCTGCTTTCGTCATTTTCAGGATCATTTGAGCCGCTATCCGACTCTGAATCCGAATCCGAATCCGGGTAGTAGTAATCCTGCCAGGTCTCGCCAAGGAAGAGCGATGTAATAGGAAGAGCGTGCGACTTGGAACTCAGATTTTGGTCATTGCTATTTTCCTTCCAAAAAGACAGCTTTCCTTTGCTCAGGTCAAGACAGGTCAAACTTGGTGTGTAAATAGTGAAAATGTCCAGTAGCAATTTTTGAGTGATTAGGCCATGTACGCAAAGTGTCCTTATTTTGTCCCCATGCAGTTTAAAAAATTGCAATAAATCAGGAAAGTTATTGTGATCCACGTATGATATGCAAGAAGAGTCAGAGTGAATGCTGAATTTTGTTGTTGGAAACTTTGGCGAATTAGAAATTAGTTGAGTGAGTTGGTTGGGATTTTTTGGTGGAGGAGGCCGCTGCTCATCTCCTGGCTCTTCAGTAGAAGAATTAGGATCTTCGTTTTTCAAATATAAATTAACATGAAAGGCATCCCGTCTTAGCAAAGTGGTAGTAGCCGCGTCACGCCAACTTTTTTTTACCATTCGGAAGCCCAACAAGTCTTCCGCTGAGATCCAGTCATTTTCAAAAATCAAGCAAAGTTCCTTAATGAATGTTTTAGATTTACAATAATTAATAATTTAATTTTTTTTATAAATTTTGTGTAAATATTAAATGAACATTGAAAAAATAAAAATAGAGTAGATACAAAAAAAATTGATAAATTTGATTTAAGTAGTTACGTCTACTCCTAGTTCAATTTCTGCTGGCCTCTCTGACAAATCAACTGCAGCATCCTCAGATGGCGAATCGCCGCTGCCGTTATTCATTTTCTTATTTGTTTTAGGCTCCAGTTCACACCGTTCCCGTTTACCCCTATAATGCTATTTTATGGAAATTCCAGGAGGGAGTCAACTTTAATGAAAAATTATGGTATATTTTTTTTGTAGCAGTATATGATATGACTACTGGGAGAGTTAATGTTTTGGGAAGTGTGTTGTAGCATAGGAGTGTTTTGGGGGTTGGTGGGGTGAGTTTAGATGTTGGGAGTGAGAAAGACGAAGTAGGTGGGAAGGTATCCGGGAAGGTGTATGGGAAGGAACGGGAAAGATATGGAAGGAATGAAAACGGGAAGGTATGAAGGTAAGGAACGGGCAGATATCATGAGATGCATTGGAAGACATGGACTGGCATTGTGTACAGTAATTAATGCATTGTACTATGAAATTAATCATATTATTATATGCATCCATGTACGTAGGAAGTTACGCACATAGATAGTAGGTAGCTCCCTATGAATGGGGATTTCCCTTGTGTTGTATGCCGAACATAGGAAAAGAGGAAAGAATGGCAGGAAATGAGGAAACTGAGGGCAGGTGGCCGCGTATGGGAATTTGGTACGAGTGTGGCGGGGAACTTGGATACGGAGATTATGTACAGCGGGTGGCTTGGAAATTCAGACAACGTACGGCGGTGGTAGCTGGCGGGTAGTGTGACGTATATATAAAGGGAGGGAAAGAGACAGTAGGCATGGAGATATGATGGGATTGGGAGAGGAGACACGCATATGTGATATGATGGCATGGGATAGGAGATGATACAGGGATTTGTACGCCCATCCACACAATATAAAAATAATAATAATAATAATATTACACGTGTCTGTGTATGTAGGTAGGTGCTTTAAACGGCAATTTGCCTTGCAGTATATGTTGGGCTTGGAACAGTGAGGGAAGAATAGACAGCAATTGAGGGGAAATAAAATGAATGAAAAAAATATAAGTATTAAATATGGACATTGTATGTAGTAGGTACGGAGTAGGCATATGGTATATACGTAATGTGTAGGTACTGCCACATGCAGATTTGCATTGTGTTATATGCTGTCAGTAGTAATGTGAGGGAAATGTGGGCTTTGTGTGGGATGTAGGTAGGTAGGTATATACATAGGTACCTATATAGGGACTTGAGCCCAATGTATGTAACAGTGAACGGGGTTGTCTTTAGCACTTGAGTAACGGTAGTAAGTGGTGAACTGAAGGCAAGGGGGGGAAATCGGACCCGGGCAGTAGTAACAGTACGGTAAAGGGGCTGCATGGTTAATCATACAGTGTGATGTAGCCATAACAAACCCACCCGTCCTCCTCCCGACTGTTTCAAATGACAGAAATAGTATATAACGGATGTAAAACTTTTACACTTTGTTCAGAAATGAACCATCTTCGCTCCGAACACTTCGCTCCGAACTCTTCGCTCCGCTTCGCCTCGCTACGACTACGACTCCGACTGAAGCAATCGTACATACGAATTGCATCGGTATCGGCTCACACGTCGACATCCGGCTTCGCTTCCGGCTTTGCTTCCGGCTTCGCTTCCGCTTCGTAAATGTTTTGAATTATAAATTCATAAACATAAATCCAGTATACACGAATAATAAAGTATTCTGTCCGAATACAACTACAACTACGACAAAAGCAAACGTTAATTCGTTTCGCTGAGCTACGCCTCGCTTCGATGTTTTGAATTATAAATTCATAAACATAAATCCAGTATACACGAATAATAAAGTATTCTGTCCGAATACAACTACGAATGGTATAATATTTTATACTTTACTACTCGCATAATAATATCTATTCGATATTATAAACTCTCCGCTACGAATAACTCGATGTATAATATTTTATACTTTACTACTCGCATAATAATATCTATTCGATATTATAAAACTCTTCGCTACGTCTAATCAAATATAATACTTTAACAACCAAAACTCTGAAATAGAGAATTGGTGTTGTTATTGAATGCATCATGTCATGTTACAAATGCAACTATTTACACTTCGCTACGCACTGCTTGATGTACAACATATTGTGCTTTACTACACTACGCATATATTAAATACACGTTTACATATGTACGTTGCACTACGACTATTAAAATTCTACTTAATGCTTTGTGCATCTTGGTATGTTACAAATGCAAACATTTACACTTTGCTACGTACTATATGCTTCTACGGCAGACTACGCTTCTATACTCTTTGAATATTGAATAAATTTAATGCATTTTGACAAATAATTGACAATGGTAGTTAGAACTTTGTATACTTAGTATAGATAAGCATGCAAACTACACTCAACAGAAATGCATATGTATACACCATGTGTTCTTATGCGAATATTACAAAAATACGAAATTGAGCTTTTGGACATGTGACCTACCAGGGGCTATGTAATTAGACGTGCAGAGCGTGCTCCCAAAAGTTTCAAAATTTTTTGTGTTGCCAATAGAAATTTTTAGTTTCAACGCGATATTTAGACTCAACAAAATATGGGTTTTCTTATGTGCAAAACGAATTTTTAATTTTCGCTCTAGAAAAAAATCACTTTTTTGTTTATAGGGCGAATTCAATTTTTTCAACGCCAATATGCTTCTCTGATTTTTGTAACCCTAAATATCAAAAAATATTTTAAAAATACGCAATAATAAAGATTTTGGGTATACCCTATTGAGCCCTACTTTTTATAACCTGCTTGTTAAATCAATGTTGCTAAACGAACTTTTTATATTAAACCCGATATTTAGACGTTATCGAGCATGGGCTATTTTATGGCATAGTCATTTTTGTGATTTTCGCGCAAAAATTTTAGGTTTGTTTTAAGGGTAAATTTTAGGGTATGTAAATTTTTTTTTCGGACGGACTATTTTTTTTTGATAGTTTAAGCTTGCAGGCTTGCCATCTGCAAAAACAGAATTTGAAAATTCGAAAAAATAAAAACCGGATCGGACAGGCCGGACAAACCGATCCGACCGGTGCACACTATGTATTGCCTTAATCTATATTGCTCGAGAACCAGTTGACGTAGAGAGATGCGGCTAGCGCCATCTGATAGATCTTACTTGTAGCTACATTCTGAAGAAAAAACAACACCGTGCATAAAATAATACCCGGGTAAAACCGATATTTCGGTTTTCATATGTATCTTTTGAACTAAATGCAATATTTCAAATCTGTTTCGAGATTATCATTGTGCTAGGCAATGCGAAATTAATTACATAAAACAATCATATGAAAATATCATTAATTTATGGTTTTTGTGTAAACCTGTATAAAACCATTGGATTTTCGAATGATTTTTTTGTAAATTCTGGTACTATTCGCATTTTTATTTTTTCAGTTCCTATTTTCATAAATTGTCTTGTCTTTGCGCTGGCTATGTTCCTTAGTACATTATGTGTAGTTTTCTCTGCAAATAGGTCACACAAGCTTAAATAAGGAAAAATAGTTAGCAAATAGAAAAAATAAATAAAATATGAAATAAATAAATAAAATACAGAAGCTGTGAGTACCTTGTAGATTGTCTGTAGGTAATACATTGGTTCTTGCTAGTGCTGGTTTTTATTTGTTAGTATGCTAGTTGTAATAATTCAAGAGGAACGAGATACAGGATAATAACATACATGTGGGTAGGCAGGTGAGTACAAAAGTACCTATCTAGGGACTCGAGCTCAAAGTATGTAGTATTGTACAAAGCTAGACTTTGCATTAGAGAAGCAGTCGTGAATAGTGAAGTAAAAGTAAGGGGAGCAGAATAGATCCATGTAGAAGTAATGCAGTTAAGGGGTGGGCAATGGTAAGTTTACACTGCCCTGTACCCTAACGATTTTCTCCTCACCCTTTTGTCTTTCAAACATGATTGAAAATGTATAAATGAAAACTCCACATTGAAAAACATTGTCACTTGTTGGCCACTTCTACGACTACGATCACTACTGCTACCTCTCGTCTCCGCTACGATTACGACTTCGACAAAAGCAAACATTAATTTGTATTGCTTAGCTACGTCTTGCTTCGAAATGTTTTGAATTATAAATTCATGAACATATGTCCAGTATACACGAATATAAAAGTATTCTGTCCGAATACAACTACGACTACGACTTCCGGCTTTCGCTTCTGCTACGAAATGTTTTGAATTATAAATTCATAAACATAAATCCAGTATACACGAATATAAAAGTATTCTGTCCGAATACAATTACGACTTCCGGCTTTCGCTTCTGCTACGAAATGTTTTGAATTATAAATTCATAAACATAAATCCAGTATACACGAATAATAAAGTATTCTGTCCGAATACAACTACAACTTCGACAAAAGCAAACGTTAATTCGTTTTGCTGAGCTACGCCTCGCTTCGATGTTTTGAATTATAAATTCATAAACATAAATCCAGTATACACGAATATAAAAGTATTCTGTCCGAATACAATTACGACTTCCGGCTTTCGCTTCTGCTACGAAATGTTTTGAATTATAAATTCATAAACATAAATCCAGTATACACGAATAATAAAGTATTCTGTCCGAATACAACTACAACTTCGACAAAAGCAAACGTTAATTCGTTTTGCTGAGCTACGCCTCGCTTTGATGTTTTGAATTATAAATTCATAAACATAAATCCAGTATACACGAATATAAAAGTATTCTGTCCGAATACAACTACAACTTCGACAAAAGCAAACGTTAATTCGTTTTGCTTAGCTACGTCTTGCTTCGAAATGTTTTGAATTATAAATTCATGAACATATGTCCAGTATACACGAATAATAAAGTATTCTGTCCGAATACAACTACAACTTCGACAAAAGCAAACGTTAATTCGTTTTGCTGAGCTACGCCTCGCTTCGATGTTTTGAATTATAAATTCATAAACATAAATCCAGTATACACGAATATGAAATTATTCTGTCCGAATACAATTACGACTTCCGGCTTTCGCTTCTGCTACGAAATGTTTTAAATTATAAATTCATAAACATAAATCCAGTATACACAAATAATAAAGTATTCTGTCCGAATACAACTACAACTTCGACAAAAGCAAACGTTAATTCGTTTTGCTAAGCTACGCCTCGCTTCGATGTTTTGAATTATAAATTCATAAACATAAATCCAGTATACACGAATATAAAAGTATTCTGTCCGAATACAACTACAACTTCGACAAAAGCAAACGTTAATTCGTTTCGCTAAGCTACGCCTCGCTTCGATGTTTTGAATTATAAATTCATAAACATAAATCCAGTATACACGATTACAAAATTATTTTTTATGAATTTGATTTTTTTCTGCTTACATATAAACGATGAAAGTAATTTTAGAACCTACTGTTACAGGATTGCTTCGGTGTGAGTATTGTACATATGCGTTTTTATCTAAAAAGCTACGCAAGAATCATGTAATTAAAAGCCATTCAAAGTACGAACGATATTTAATTTTACAAAACCGCCAGTTGAAAGTGTTTCAAACATTTTTTGAACCAACTGTAATCCAGTTAGGTCAATTGACGTTGAATACAACAAGCTAAATTGTTTTATAAAAAAGCAGCCTTTAGAACATAACGCTAGCAGTAAAAACCCTACTATGCTGATTTTACGTATTTTATTAAAAGTTTCATCTGAAATGTATACATTATTGCATGTGTTCGAATTATAAATGTTATATTGTAATAACTAAACACGTTTTTGAAGAATGAAAAGAAAGTGATATATACAATTTTACTATATGATAGTTGTAAGGTAATGCAATACTGTATGATTCAAACAATTTAACAATTCTGTAAATATTAAAAGTACCACTGTATTAGTATTTACAAAATATAAAAATTACTTAGTAGGTAAATGTAAAATAATAGAAAACATTTAATGATTTTAGATTCATAGTTACTGTTGTTTACTGTAAATAAATAGAAATAGCAGATTGTAGCTAGTAAATAATATATTGCAATAGGCAAAAAACTTTGTAAATATCTGTGAATATATAGTCATGTAATTAGGAAACATTGAACTAGTAAAAATAGGGAAATACATATAATACAGCTATGTGTGACACCTTTTTATTATTGTTTGCAGTGAGGTACAAATATTAAAAACAAATTAAAATAGCACAAATAGTAGGTTAACTTTATAGTGCAATACAAAGTGTGCTAAAAATCGAACTGTAATAAGTATGTATTTTTTAAAAATAACAATAGTGAAATATTTATTTAAAAAAAGCTACAACAAAAAACAATAGTTATAAGATGTAATATATTTGTAATTCTAACTTGTACAGTAAATAAATTCTTGTATATCTGTAAATTGTAAAATACTTATAACGTCTGGTTTCACAAACTTTTGAGCAGTTTTATTATCAACTATCTCAGTGACAGTCGCAAACTTTTGTATCTATACAATGGCAGAAATTCGTAAATCATACTTGAATTCAAGGCTAAAAGGCTCGTTTTCTGCCCTGAGTGGATTTATAAAAAACAATAAGCATTTTCACGACAAGAAAAAAGTTGACAAAGAACTAAGCCAACTGAATTCATTTAGTCTACACAGACCTATTAGGAAGAATTTTAGGCGCAGGAGAACCATTGTGAACATGGCAGGAGAAATTTTTTGCTGTGATTTAAAAATCTTAGGGTCAGTCTTATCAAAAGCGAATTCTGGATATGAAAACATACTTTTTTGCATTGACGCGTTTACGAAAAAGCTTTTTTGTAGATTTATAAAGAACAAAAGACCAGAAACAGTAATTAAAGCAATGAAAAGTATATTCCATGAAGCAAAAATAACACCAATTTATTTATTTACAGACCAAGGTTAGCTGCAAACAGCTAATAGGGTAACATACAAGCAATTCAAACGTTTCAAATCAATCTAGGTATAATATATTGGACTAACAACGATATAAATATATTATTTTGTTACTTATAGGTAGTGAATTTCGAGCAGAGTCTTTTCGCAAGTTCTTGAAGAGCAAGGGAATAAAATACTATAATACATATAGTGAGACCAAATCAAGTATAGTAGAAAGAGTCATAAGGTCAGCTGAAATACACACTAACTAACAAGTTTGCTATACAAAACTCAATATAAGGTTGACGCACATGCTATAACACAGTATTTATTTGTTTATGTAGGACCATTTTTGAGAAGGTGGCTAGGTACATAACAGAAAAGCAAACAAACCGTATTCTTGAAATATTTCCTGCATTTGTAAAAACGTACAACAACACTTTTCATTCAACAATCCAGATGTCGCCTAATAGCGTGAACAGTTTTAATGAAAACGATGTATGGAGAACCATGTACTCAGACCTTATTAACGACACTACGAAACGTAGACCAGTGTTCAAGCCTGGCGACCATGTGCGAATTAGTCGTACTAAATTAACATTTGAGAAAGTTAAGTATAATATAACGTACCACGTGAGCTAAAATAACAGATTATAAAACATGTATAAATAGGGAGACTTTCGAACAATCGAGTTAATGTATTTTTATCCTTTACCCAGGCTACAACCAAAGCTTTAGCTTAGAATGGTTCATTGTGAAGTCCGTAAACTTGGAAACCATACCTATAACATACTACTTGGAAGATTTAAATCACAACAGCATTACTGGATCATTTTATAAGGAAGAGCTTAGCCGAGTTGAAGAATCAACATGAATTCTACACCGTTTATTCCATACTTTACCAATGCTATCAAGCAGCATATCAACAACAAACGCAGAAGATTAGACAAACATTGCTGTTCCCAATTAGATCGAGACCCAGCAGGTACTGAAAATATCTACATAACGATTACAAGTGACCAGCAAAACAATATTTATACTGCAAACACCCCGTCTAGCTTTGTAGCTGTTCTCCCTACCCCTCTAAACCTTGAAAATTACGACGTCGGACTAGTGAGTTTGAGATACACAAGCAGCATACAGCCAGCTATAGCTCAGCATGTACCAGCTACCCCAATACGTAGCGTGCGTAGCGCTGAAGTTTCTGACCTCGAGCCTATTAAAAAACTGTTTCCTAACTACAAGCCAACAGTAAAAAGTTTTTTTAACTTCCAAAAACAAGAAACAACAGTACACCAATTCATGACTAGACTTAACGAGGCGTCAAAATTAAATCAAGACAAAGTTCCGCTTAAAATTGAACAAAAAGCTCTCAGCTTAGACCCTGAGGAAATACATATGATCCTTTTAAACGTGTCAAAATCAAACAATGTAATTCTTGCAATTCCTACACCTCTTGCATTGTTTTTTAAGCAAGGCAGATCACGGTTTATGTCTGGAAACCATTTACCGTACGACTACTCACGTCAAGAAGACTTTGAGATAATTCCAATGGGCACAAACTTCAATTTTGGGGCTGAAAAAATTGAAAGTATGGAGAACGTAATACAGTTATACCAGGGATTTGAGACTTTTATAATTTTCAGAAAACAAATAAATACAGGAGATTCTGACTATCGTAAATGTTTTGAACGTTTTAATTCTGAGATGCGTGATCCAGAAAATAATGACACAAATTTAAAAATTGAGTTTCCTGCTGATACAAGCAATACCAAATGCAAATTGACGTTTGAAGGAAACGAAGGGGATTATGTTGTGTTACCTGAACCAATAGCACTGTGCTTAGGCTTGCAGCAACACGACAAGTTTTACAATGGCGTCTACGAATCTGAATTTGACTTTGACGAAGAGAAATACAATGAAATTGTAGACTATGATTACATGAACATACGCCTGTTTAAAATGTGTGCACATTATATGCCAATGAAAGAACCAGAAGAAATGGACTTGGATCACATAGTGCATGAAATTAACCGCACTTTGAATGAGCGGCTTTGGAGTGATACGACTGTACAGTTTAAACATGAAGACGGACAGCTCAGTATTCCAAACCTACGAGAAGACATTACCGTACAGCTCCCACCACTTGTTAATAGATTCTTTGGGTTTGATGACAATTTCATATTCAAAGATGGTGTAGTCGCCAACTTGCAACCAGAATTAGCAAAGGAAGAAGAACAAGAGAAAGAAAATGAAGAATTTGAAGAAGATGTAGAACCTGAGCATACTGAACCAGCTAAGCGAATGCTTGTAACATGCAATTTGATCGAAAACCAGCTCTATGCTACCCATGCTCTACCGTTGCTGCGCTCAGTTGATATCTCAAGCGAATATAATAAAGAGACAGTGCACAACTTTTTGCCAATATTATATTTGCCACTTAAACAGCAGGAACAGCAAGTAATACGGATTACCCTTTTAAACGAATACCGAAGCCTTGTCACACTGCCTGAGAACTCGCAAACTATTATAGAATTGCAGTTCAAGCCTCGCAAAGTTTAAAACATATTTAATATAAAAAGACATAGTTCTTTATTTGCGAATCATTCTTAATTCAACTCTCAAACAACAACAACATCATTTTATTTACAGTGCTTCTTAATAAATTAAATTCAAAAATAAATTTGCAGTGCATTGCCTTACATGTACAACGACGATCCAATACACAAAGTGGTGGATCTTCTGTAGTTCTTACTTCTGCCCAGTTTTAGAGCAAACGTCTGAAAAATACGGAGAACGGTTAAGTCCGCAAATTGAATTGAACTACGATGAAATTGAAAACCTTGTGTTGTTCTTAACCCAAGATTGCAAATTGTAAAGTTTGTTGTGCGAAAAACATGAATACATTAACTCTGGAAAGTTTGTTGTGTGAGGCATGCCAGTTCTGCTGGTTGAACTATACGCCGTCAAGTGTGCAAACTGTCATGTATAAAAACAAACAATACTGTACGCGATGTGAATTGCAAGAAAGGAAAAAAGATCAACAAGTACTTGCCAGCTTAAATACACCGTACGATGAGTGGATTGACTTTGATGATTTCAACGATGTTAGCAATTGGTGTGAAGTAACCCGAAGTTTTGAAAATATTGATTGTTTCGTGTGTAAATTCGATCCTGGTGATGTTTCGTCAGTCAGAGGCGAACCCGATGCAGAGTATATTCACAGCATATCTTTGTATGGGGAAACAGTGTACATTTACAAGTACATGCCAGAAATTAAAGTATGCAACTACTGCATGTTTTGGCGATGCTTGAATGTTTTAGAGAATGTTCGAGAATATATTTATGAATACAAAGAAGATGAATACCGAAGCCTTGTCACACTGCCTGAGAACTCGCAAAGTTTAAAACATATTTAATATAAAAAGACACAGTTTGTCATTTGCGAATCATTCTTAATTCAACTCTCAAACAACAACAACGTCAGCCCAGTTACTTGCAAATTATTTAAACAAACAGTGCAGTGCTTCAATTTATTTACAACATTACCAAACATGTTGTAAATCATGCGTAAAATTGTGTGTAAAAACGTTTACGAATCTGACGCTGGTGACGCACTCCAAATTGTGGACGAAGAGCTTTTAAAAGACAGTTTACTCGGTGAATACTGTACACTTGAACCAATTAAAAACATTGCTCCTGAAAACGACAAACAAATGGGGGCTGGAGAAGATACCGTAGGAGTTGGTCTTGAAAACACATTAAACAGCAGTGCAAACAGTGAAATAGGCCTAGAAAATACCCAAAATTTAGTTCCACTTAAATTGCGACAGCCATTCAAACGACGTGCAATTTCTCACAAGTGCCGCGTTACTCATTGCCGTACAATTTGCCCTAAAAGAAATAAAAAAGTAGTAAAACGCAATATGCCTAAAATTCAGACTGGCGGACGTTGCGTAGCTCGTCGTAAGGCACAGTCTGGAGGCTCAAGAAAACGCATTGTTCGCCGGCGTGTTCAAACTGGTGGCCGCCTAAGACGTAAACCAGTTACGCATACTAAGCAACGAGGAGGAGGCAGATTATCTGCTCAGTCTGGAGCAGGAAGACGAAGGAAAGCATACAGACGCAAATAACTTATAAACCACTGTACGTTTAATTCTACTTCATTCATCACCTAACCTACAACGAAGCAATATCAACAAAAAATTTGCAGCTCGGTCTTATTATGGATTCCACACCAGGATTCTACGACGAATCTACGATTTACGAGGGTTCTCAAAAATCTATACAGAACAGCCTTATTTTAGACAAGTTGCCCCCAACTAATGTCAGCGTTGAAGATGCCCCCGAGTATTACCCATACTACCCTGTACTTAGCCCGCGAGATAACGAAAATCCACTCATTTTTGATATTTTGAAATCTAAAGGCAAATATTACGCCTTAGACGGATCTTTTCTAGATCTCACATGCCGTGTTATGCTAGCAGATGGCAAACCGATAGCAGCTACTGATTTAGTCGCTCCGTGTTCAATGCTGTTCTACGGTTTATTCAGTAACATGGAGTTCTATTTAAATGGCCAGCTAATTAGTGACAACTCAAATCATTACGCCATCAGTTCTTACTTGAAGAAGGAACTTGCATCCAATCCAATTGAAAAGAAAAACGGCATGTTAGACCAGTTGTACATACCCAACACTACTCCAGATACATTTACTAAAACTGACGATGGCTTCATGGCTCGATATAATATTGCTAGTGAATCAAAGCCGTTTACAATGGTGGGAAGGCCAGAATCGCCATTCTTCACACAGACTCGAATGTTACCAGGAGAAACTGATATCCGAATAATTATGAGAAGATCTCACCCTGCCTTTTGCATTGATGCAGAAACTGAAACCAGAACCGGGTACTCTGGTTGCCCGTTTCGCGTGGACATTGTAAATGCTGTACTGTACGTGAAGAGACAGACCGTTTCACCACTAGCTATTGAAAAGCATCGACTTAACCTTAATAATGGTACGCTCAAGTACCCGTGTATTGAACCTGAAATCAAGAACTTTGTTATTCCATCTGGCGTGAGTTCACATTCCTTGGATAATTGCATCAACGGCAGATTACCACAAGTTATTGTGTTTGGCCTGGTGGATTCTGAAGCGTATCTCGGAAAACTTACAAAATCCTTTTGCAACTTTCAACATTTTAACTTGAGTGAAATTACTGTCTCAATGAACCAAGAAGCAATTGAATACAAGACGTTGCCTTTAAGTTTTAAGAAAGCAGATGGATCAGGAGAAGATAACATTTTGCTGGCTCTGAACACCCTTAAAAAAACAGCAGCAAATCCAAGCCTTGGTAACGGGGTAAATAGAAACAACTATACAAAGGGAAGAGTCTTATTTGCATTTGAGCTTGTACCCACACAAGCCAATGCTTTAAGCGTGAACAAAACTGGACAGGTCCAAATAAGTTTGAAGTTTAGAAGCGCACTAACTAAATCAGTGACAGCTATACTATATAGCCAATATCAAAACATTATTGAGATTGACCGCAACCAACAAGTTATCATCAACCGTTAAAATGTAAAGTACCAAACAAGTTTGTGCAAAAACAAAAAACAATTTAGCTCCAAGTATATATATAATAACGTATCTATAACAAGCCTGTCTGTTCCTTTACAGATGTTGAACAAACAACAACGTTCACATTATGAACACTGGAGAATTACAACAATGTCTCAAAATCTTACTTGGAGAAACTCAAGTAAAGTTCTACGTTATTGCAGCAGATCAAATGCGGTCAACTTTGCTCAGCGCAGAAAAAAGAAACAATGGAATAACTTACCCTATTGAAATTATTCAAAATACAGACAAGTTGGAAAGCCCTGGGAAGCACTGGATTTCTTACTGGGTGACTTCAAAGGACAGCTTCGAATATTTTGACTCGTATGGAAATCCAATTCAACGGTATCGAAATTTGCAATTGCCAGGAAACCATATGGTGGCTGAAAACTGCACAGTGCTACAAAGCGGCAGATCAACAGTGTGTGGAATGTATTGTATATATTATCTCTACTCTAGAGCTTTAGGAATTAGTTATAAAGATTTTTTGAGTATATTTACAAGCTTTGTACTAGTTAATGATAGAAAAGTAAGGAAATTTATAGAAATGATCCCTAGTGTAATACCGAATATGCATAGCGTACCACCTAAACTACAGTCTAATACATTTAAAGTTTCGTGTCCAGAGTTTTGCCATAGTTTAATAATGTACTATTAAATATTATTGTAATATTGTGTAAGAAGTGTAGCCTAACTTTATAAAAAATATATCACAAATTTATTATAAATAGCAGTATATGTAAAAACTTTTGTCAGTAGCAGTTTAGATTTTATAATGTCAACAGCAACCACTGTCGACTTTAGATTAATTCACCCTTTTACAGCTATGATATGTGGCCCTAGTTCATCAGGAAAAAGTACTCTCTGTCTAGAAATTGTTAAGCACCGAAAACAAATTATTAGTGAAAAAATAAATAAAGTAATATATGTTAGTGTACATACAAAACCAGAACAGTTTTCTGGCATTGATTTTGCATCGGACAGTGAAATAACATTAGTGTCAGATATAAATAACATTGAAGCATTGTTAGATGATATCAACAGCCCATGCCTATTGGTTTTAGATGACCACTTAAACTTTATAGAGTCAAATCCAAAGGCCAGACTCTTAGTTCAGAAAATATTTACTGAGTTGTCTCATCATATGGACTTTAGTGTTATACTTGTTCTGCAAAACCCGTTTACCAAAGAGTTGAGAACCACAAGCTTGAATACTAAATACATGATATTGTTTGACGTACCAAGAGATAGAAGCATTATTGGTCAAATTTCAAGACAGGTTAGCCCTGGACGTCCCAAGTTCCTGCAAGAAGCATACGAAAAAGCATGCAGTTTACGCCAGCACAGTTACATAATGCTAGATTTGCATCCAAAGTGCCCCAATCCTACAACATATGTGCGAAATAACGTTTTTCCGTGTAATGGTACTGACATTTACGTACCAACTCAACCATAAAAATGGCTCAAACAAACAATAGTGGCTGTCGTTTTGAACAAAATTACAAGTTTCTGTCAAATTTAACATTTTACAAGTCTAAGGAATACAAAACTCTTATAACAAGTGCAACGTCTGAACAATTATATGCCTTGGCTGAAACTATATACAACGTGAATAAATTTTGCAAACATCCACTTAAAGGATACAATACTCAAATAAAGACGCTAATAAGGCGATTAACGTGTGACGATATACTACGCCTGCGCAAAGTTTTACTAAAGTATCATAAACTTATTCAAGCAATTTTAGCTACAGTGTTTTATAAGGTGTACAAAAGTGAAATTTGTCGTACTACTTTATTCTCTGACATAATTTGTGACTAATGTTCTACGTTTTAACAAACAAACAAAAATGGCAACAGTTATGAAGGCAATTGAGCCAAAGCTGTATGCTGAGCTTATGAAAATACGTGCAGAACAGACTAATAATAAACCTGCCTATAAACCCAATACAGCATCTGCACCTTCCCCTCCTAACCAATTTGACAACACACAGCTGCAAGGCGTACAAAATGGCAATGGAACAGAAAAATCTAAGGAAACTCTTAAACGACAAGATTGAATCCAGTACGAAGAAATGATTTCAAGACCCTTTAAACGAAAACGGCATAATAAAAGTGCATAAATATTCTTGCAGAACTAAATGCAAAAACTTATATAAACAGTTGCAAATTTTCAATTGTCACCAGTTGCATACAACAACTCACAGCGTTCAATACTTAACATCAACCATGCCTTCAACACGCATATACGTTTCAGTGCTGCTTGTGCTTCCGGCACTTGCATTGGCATGCAACAATGTAGCTGCAGCTGATGTGTTAGCTGCGCCACCTGTGACTGAAGATAAACACGCCACAAGATCCTCTGAAAATATCAAAGGCCAAATGGACGGGACTAAACCAGCCCCGCAGTTTAATACTACGCAACTTCCTCTAATCCAATCCAATTCATTTCATAAATTTATACTTCAGGCATTAAAGTATATGCTTGAAAGTCTAAATGCCCAGAATGGAATTATCATGGACGTGGTTGAGAAGTTTCAACACACAGAAACAAAGCCGTTGGTACACAACACATTTGATTACATACGTAAGTGAATAATATTATTTGTTCACTGACTCGTGAGTTTGACTTATATACCGTATATCGTATAGACTTGTACAGCTAATAGTAGTTTAACTAGCACTATGTTTATACACATACTAATACATGGCTTTTGTTTTCTGTTTTGGCGCATGTACAGCTATATACGTGTCATTCATCCTGGTCTTGATCCTGTTTGCATTCAAAATTATAAAGCTATTCAGAAAGGGGAGAACCTGGCCCCCTAAAGAAGTGGGTAGAGACCAACAAGTGGGCGTGATAGAGCGGCTCGAAGATTCAGTTATAAATACTGGTATCCAACTGACTCAGCCTCACACTACTCGCAGCAGCAGTTCACGCACCTAACTCAAGAACCTGAGAAGTCCTAAAGCCATACATCTACACAACCCACAGTTCCAGGCAGAACTCTACTGCTGTATCGGAAACCAAACAGTGGTGTTTCAAATTGCCCTCCTGTATACGTGAAGCCCAAACGTGTATCGCTTTACCAGCATGGACCCTCAAGTTACCCCATCCTACACGACACGAGTTGTCGACGCACAACTGTATCACGAACAAGAAGATTACCCTTTACCCACAGTGCTCGGATCATCCCCCAACCACTTCAAGTGTTCTTTCCCGCAGTGCCTGTTTAAGTGTTACTTTCACGTACCGTATAAGACTCATGTGGAACACGTACATCAGTGTGAAGATTGCAACCTGTTTTGTTTAAACAAACAGCACCACCAATGCTCTCATGTTGGAGAAAGACTTGGGCACATTGAGAACCGCAGCCAAGATCTTGTAGGGGGCGGCACCAGTCGATCAGGGGCAACATATGGACCAACTACAAGCACAGCTAGCCAACCAGCAAGAAAACGACTACGCCGTTCACCTCAAATAGACTTGGACGTATTTCAAGAATATTCGCGATATCATAAGGGAATGATTGTAATCTACATTCACAAGCCAATTGAAACATTTGCAAGTATCGAAACAATAATGGCAGAATTGCATGATCCCTTTGTAAAATTACTGACACAAAACCTGAGTGTACATAGTGGTATTAAAGCTCAGCTTATAATTGTTGCTACAATGGAACTGGAAGTTGAAGTGGAAACTGAAAAAACTATAAAAGTGCGTAACCCCACCTTCACAGGTCAGAATTACGATATTTTTAATACAAGTGAAATTGACAAGTTTGTATTAAATAGCACAAATGAGTGCGTAGAAAGACTAACTGATTATAACAAGTATGGAACTGGATGGGTACTTCGCGAAATCGAATCAGTTCAGGTGAAGATTGGTGTACTAAACTTATTTGCAAATGCGGCAGCAAAAGGATACATCAAGTTTCCTAAAATAAAACCCAGAAAGGAAGGATATTTAAACATTAAAAATAAATGCAACGAGTGCTTTAAGTTCTGCGTCGCTGCTCATCGGTTTAGACACGAAATAATAGACACTAAAATGTACAAACTAAAACAGGAAAACAAAGTGCAAAGAGTACACAATATGAAACAAAGCTTGAAGTACCCAGAGCAGTACCGACCATACTTTTCAAGATTTGATTTTACTGATGTTGAATTTCCTTTGCAAATGGACAATTTGACTGGATTAAAAACATTTGAAATAAAAAATAACCTCGGAATCAATATTTGGAGTCACCGTGAAGATCAAATTATCCAAATCCGAAGATGCCAGAATACCGACATTAGTGAAAAGTGTAATTTATTTCTGATCCAAAACAATTCTGCAAACGAAGGAACTAAAGCTTATCATCTGGTGTTGATTACTGACATAAACAAGTTTCTGCGTAATGGGCATAATACCAAGCAATTTTATTGCCAACTGTGTTTTAGATCGTTTAATTCAGAACAGAATTTGGATCAGCATCTAGAAAACTGCCAAACTCTTGTGACAAAAAACATTGTGTTTCCAGAATTACACAAACGAATCAAGTTTTCTAAACTGTGGCAAACCCTTCCCTACCCGTACGTCATTGTTTATAAATTCTCAACATTCTTAAATTCTATTGAAGATTCAGGATCTGCAAAAAACAATATCACGATTTCAAACGAAATTCTTCCAGCCGCATATTCGTTTGTTGTTATAAGTCAAATGAAACACTACGATAAAGTTATAGCAGTGGAGTATTTTGATGGTCTAGATTTAATGAATCATTTCTTCAAAAGAATATTCACTTGGGCAAAAAAGTTATTGTCTAAAATAAGAAACACTAACAACTTTGTACAGCCATCAGAGGAAGAAAGAAAACAATTCAATGAAGCATCACATTGTCACATGTGCAAACGTGAATTTGACAACAATAAGAAAATATTTAAAAATTTTCATCATAACCACCACCAGGGTAACTTTGAGTTTGCAGCATGCAGCAGATGTAATCTACAAATAAAATACAAGTTTGAAATACCCATAATTTCACACTGTGGAGGAACAATTGACTACCACCTAATAATAAGTGCAATAAAAACAAATAACTTTAAAGCTAAGGATGTCAAAGTTATTGCAAAATCCGCCAGTGATATAAAATCTATAACAATAACTTCAAAGGATACTTGGCTACCAGATCTTTATCTCCAATACCCGTCAGAAGAGAACACTAAAGAACAGTATACTGGAAAAAAATTCAACTCAAAAGTTAAAGTTCGTTTCATCGATTCCAGTTTATTTATGGATACAAGTTTAACAGATTTGGTTGAATCTTTAAAATCGCAGAACAAACAAGATTTAAAACTTGTGTCACAGTGTGTGTCGCATTTTGCTCCTTTAAGTAAAATGAAATTATCAAACCCAGAAGCTAAGAAGTATAAAGAAGAATGTATTAAACTATTACAGACGCCCCTGTGCTTTCCGTTCAAGGCACTAAACAATCGTTGTGCATTTTCCAAGAAACTTATTTTGAGAGAAGAATTTCAGCGATCAATACTAGACGACGAGCCACTTTCTGAAACAGAATGGGAACTTGTGCTAAAAGTGTGTACTCAATTTGAACTCACAACATTGCGCGATTATACTCGGGTTTCGTGTATGATAGAAACACTTTTACTTGCTGAAGTATGGCAAAACTTTAGAAAGATTGGACTTCAAAACTACCAACTGGACCCAACTTACTCCATGACGCTGCCCAGCTTCTCTTGGGAGTGTTTTTTGAAGTTCACGGATGCCGAAATTGATTACATAAGAGATCAAAGAATATTAGACATTGCGACAAACGGAATACGTGGCGGTCAGTGTATTTTCACTCAGAAGCATGTAGTTGCCAACCATGAGCGATGTCCGGAAGGATTTGACGAGTCAAAACCTCGCAAGCAATTGCTATCCCTAGATATCAATAGTTTGTATGCATATAGCTTAAAACAGCTAATGCCAGTGTCGGATTATGAGTACATGGAAGCCAAAGACCTAAAACATATCAACTGGGCTGATTCTAACTTTGGCAACGAAGAGGGTAGCCTTGGATATATACTGGTAGTGGATTTGGAATACCCTGCACATTTACACAAACGAGACGAAAACCTGCCTCTTGCAATGGAAAAGCGAACATTGAATCTGCAGGACGTTGCTACCATCATGTGTCCGAATAAATCTACAGCTGCCAGTTTGCAGCGACAAATATCCCGCCCCCGATTGATGTTAACTCTTCATAACAAGTACAAGTATACAGTGCATTTTAAAGCTCTGCAGTATTACTTGTCTAAGGGATTAGTTTTACTGAAAGTTCATTGTGGCGTAAGATTTAAACAACAACGATGTTTTAAACCATACATTGATGTTAACTTAAAAAAACGCAAAGCAGCTAAAACCGAATTTGAAAACAAAGCACTTAAAAAAAATAACAATGTAATTTACGGAAAAACAATTACAAATATCTTGGAATTTGTAAATGCTCATATTTGTACAAGTGCAGCAGAAGCTGAGAAATCATTAGCATCTCCTCGTTGCAAAGACTTTGAGGGATTGTCAGAAGATCTCAGCATATTCACAGAAGAATTGAAAACATATCGCGTTACCAACTCGCCATTAACTGGAGTCGCTATTTTAGATACTTCAAAAGTGTTGTTCTATAAAAAATGGGATCGTCTTTGTGAAATATTTCACGACAAGGCACATCTGGATTACAGTGATACCGACGGATATGAAATGCACACAATTGACGAGCTAAATACATTTTGGGACGATATTTTCAAAGCAAAGATGGAGTTTGATTTCAGCAAAATCCCTTGCGACCACGAGTTCTTAAAAATGTATGAGCACCAGTACCCAGGTTTGCACAGTCTAAATAAAGACAAAAGCGGAAAGTTAAGAATACAAAGCTTAGACTTAAAAGAACTTATTATTTTAAAACCAAAAATGTATAGTTCATTGTACTTAAACGACACTCAACAACAAAAGTGTGCGGGAATTTCAGCAGTTGCAATGAGGCAGTGTAAACACAACAAGTATAAAATAATGTTGGAAACAAACAGACCTTGTAGAATAAATGTGAATTCTGTAAGGTCTAAGGACCATAACTTGTACATTGTAAACTTTAATAGATTGGCATTTAACTCTTTGGATTTATCTCGAGTATTTCCAGATCCAAATAATTGTAATTATAGTTTGCCCTTTGGCCATGTTGATTTACGTAAGACATAACTTGGTTTGCAACATGAACGTGAAAAAAAACTTGTAAATATGTAAATATTGTAAAAACAAACTTTGTAAATAATAGCTTTAGTTAAGAAACATAATAGTTGTATGTGTAAACTTGTGTAAACAACTGTAGTTTTTAGTTTAATTATAGGTAGCACTATGTATTTAATGTTAGCCTAATAATATACTATAAATATAAATTTTAAAAAAATATAAATTAATTGTAAAAAGTTTGTATTGTAAGATGTACATATGTGTAAATATTTAACTTAAGTTTAATTCAGAATACTGAAAACCATTATGTAAATATCAATGTAAATTGTGTCGGTGTAGCAAGAAAATTTCAAAAAAAATAAAATGTAAATATGTAAATACTTTAATTAAATGACTTTATTTGCATTTCTCCTGGTTCATTTTACTTATATTCCTATAACTAGCATACAACACAAGGGAAATCCCCATTCATAGGGAGCTACCTACTATCTATGTGCGTAACTTCCTACGTACATGGATGCATATAATAATATGATTAATTTCATAGTACAATGCATTAATTACTGTACACAATGCCAGTCCATGTCTTCCAATGCATCTCATGATATCTGCCCGTTCCTTACCTTCATACCTTCCCGTTTTCATTCCTTCCATATCTTTCCCGTTCCTTCCCATACACCTTCCCGGATACCTTCCCACCTACTTCGTCTTTCTCACTCCCAACACCTAAACTCACCCCCACCAACCCCAAAACACTCCTATGCTACAACACACTTCCCAAAACATTAACTATCCCAGTAGTGATATGAAAAAGTCGTGGACAAAATTTTATCAAAATAGGTCTGCAGGATTGGCGCCAAACAAAATTCGAATTTCAAATTTTAGCATTACGTAAACGGGAAAAGGCTTGAACTTCAAGTTAAAAGATGTATCTCAGTTTTTTTCGAAATTTCGAAATTTATTTTTTTTCTTGTAGCCTAATGTATACAATTATACATACATCGTCGCTATTTGGTGTGCTTTGGATATTACGGTCGGTACAAATTATTGAAGTTATTGTTTTATAATTGTTTTTTAATTATTTAATTATAAACTGTGCTAAAATCATTAAATTCAGAAATGTGTTTCCGCCGCAAATGCGGAACCACAGGAAATAGCGACGATGTCTGTATAATTGTATACATTAGGCTACGAGAAAAAAAATAAATTTCGAAATTTCGAAAATAACTGAGATACATCTTTTAACTTGAAGTTCAAGCATTTTCGCGTTTACGTAATGCTAAAATTTGAAATTCGAATTTTGTTTGGCGCCAATCCTGCAGACATATTTTGATAAAATTTTGTCCACGACTTTTTCGTATCATTTACTGCTACAAAAAAAATATACCATAATTTTTCATTAAGGTTGACTCCCTCCTGGAATTTCCATAAAAAAGCATTAAAGGGGTAAACGGGAACGGTGTGCAGTTGAGCGCCATGAGACTTTGAAAAATCCATAATCGAAATCGAATTATCGAATACAAAATTTTTTGCGAAAAAGCCACAAGCGCAACAGTTACTTTACTCACTCGGACCCGGTCCCTGTTTAAGATGCAAAAGTGAGTGAATGAAGGATGTAGGTAGATGAAGCTGTCACCACACAAAACGTGATTGAATTAATTTATTGCCGAGAAAAATCAGGAGTCAGGAGTGTCACGTGTCACATTACTATTTTCAAATTAGCACTATTTTTTTCACAATACCTGCTTACCACTACCACCACTGGTCCGAGAAAAATTATTAATGGAATTATCGGAATCGGACTGATCTGTCAGTGTCAGTATTTTTATTGGTTATCGCTATTTTCTTTTTTTATTAATTTTTATCATTAAAGCTTTGCAGAGTACACGTTAAATTTACAACACTTTTATTATTTTAATCTAAACTTCGTTGATTTGAAATTATTTAAATTAAACAATAAAACTTAAATAATTCGCTACGTGTTTCCGTTGCAACATTACCTGTATTAAATGTCATTGAATACCCTCATACGACTTTACCTAATTCTTTTATTTATAGAAATTCTAAAAACAGGGGAGGGGAAGCAAGTAAAAATCAGATTCAACTGACGGCGGATGGTTGATAGTAACAATTTAAAATTAGAATTATTGCTCAAATTGTAGAACGTCAATCACGAATTACAACAATAAGTAATATATTATATCATCTATGAAAAACCAAAATGACCCATATCCATTTGTGGCTAACAACAATATATTATCCAGTATCTACAAAAATATTAAAATACTGGAACTTATGTGAAACATGTGTTGAAAAGGATTAAAGGATTTAAATAGAATATTTTGCCCTTTTAAAAAAATTGTAAATAGAATATTTTATAAAGGCTTTACTGGCGAGGCTGTATGGTTATGTGACAAAAATAGAAATGCTTAACTCACTTAATCCGTGGGGAAAAAACTCGTCTTATAAGTTTTGCATTTTTTAGCTGTGACTTTCCACTCAGGATAAAATGCGTATTGTAAAGGTAGGCCTTTACATTCCTCTTCTCTGGAAAAAGGAAAGGAATAGTAATTATAACTACAAGCCCCTAACATTTCTTTCGTTTCAAATTCCAATGTAAAGTTGTTCCTGTTATAGCCCTGTCCTGTTGGCTCTTGCTCCGGAGTCTTCGGCGAGAAGTAACTACAATACAACTGCCAACTTCAGTCATTCAGTGCACGTTCTACACTGCATCACAGCTTACACTACACAATTTAACTCTGAAAAACTTAATTTATTCACAATCAAGTAATAATTGTGTATGTATAGCCAGTGAGTCTCTCAAGCCAAGCCGCATCATTAATCTCGATATTATTATCTATATATTAGTATTTGTACTTCGAACGTCGATGGATTCGACTTGGGTATCTACGTCTGCTGCTGCTGCTCAGAGCGATCCCCCCGACAGAACTATTAATACTAAGAAAATAAAATTCCTCAACCCACCACCGCAAAATTTTCAAGACAAACTACAAGCAGTGCATTTCATCCAACCAGCCAATAAGCTTGGTGAAAATGTAAGTTATTTCTTCAAGTCAAAAGTAGAGGCATTTAAACGTTGAAATTGCAATTTTAGTAGTAATTAATGATTTGCAACAATTTTATTTTGTTTAAATCAAAGGTACGGTACACATCAGCAAATAAGTAGTTTTTAAAATAAAATAAATATTTAATTGGAGTTGCAGGAACTCTCGATGATTTTTAGCAATTCTTGCCTCTTCACAAGAGACTTGTTGACCTTCAGACTGGTAAATAAAACCTGGCGCGATGCGGCCACCTCAACTCTGCTCCGAAGAGATGCGTGCTGCATTTATGTGGATATTGAAGACGATGCAGATGACCTGGTTGACGATGGCACTTTGGCACGAACCAGAACATATTTTTGCCTTCATTCGAAAACGGAGAAAATAATGAAAATTGCGACCTCAACTCAACTAACGAATTTAATGTCAAACTTAACAAAATTTCCAGCTGCTGATCTACACTTGATTGGTCACACAAACGATCTTCCTGGAACTGACTGCTCCCTGTACAGGGATAACTTGATCACTTTCTTCAAACTTCATGGAGACAACATTAAAACTGTCAGTCCTCAGGGTTTTATTTGTCTAGAAAGTATTGTCGATATTCTATCCACTCACACACCAAATATCCAATGTCTCGATCTACGCAAAGCAAGGCCTGCTTCTCCTTTGATAAGAAAAAGAAGCAAAGAAAATAAAAGACAATTTCCCGAAAATGATCCCAAAGTCAACTCCATGAAATGTCTCATTACGGATGGCAATGCTTGTGGGTACGATGGACCACAAATACATCGACTACTCTCTTCCTTCCCCAACTTGGTCTGCATCGAAAATGTCAAAATTGCTACACTACCACACATTCTGAAGGAGGGAAAAGGCCACCTCATTCGAAGTTTCCAATATACAATTCCACTGACGACTGACGAGAGATGGACTTGTGAACAACAAGAACTACAACATTTTGTCAAAATAAATCCAAAACTAACCAAATTAAGTGTTTTCGTAAGTGAACCCAGTTGTAAAAGTTCAACTTTAATTAGTGCGATATTAGAATCTTCCAAAGATACACTTCGACATCTGAGTTTCTCCATCTCTGAAATGAGCCAGAACCAAAATAAACTTGGAATTGTCGTAATGAAAAATTTAAAATCGATCACTTTGACGGATCGAAGATGTTGGTTGGATTTACCTGAGAGACTCATCAATAATGTGGATCCGATCTATTTTGTTTTCCAAGGCGGAGCATCCGCACAAAAATGTTTCCCCAGTTTGTACAAACTGCGCGTACAAGGTGCAATTCTTGAAGACAGCATCATCAATTTTTTCGGATTGCAACCTGACAATGCTGGGACTGGGAGCCTCATCAACTCCTTACCAAAAGTTCAAGTTTTGGAAATTAAATATTCAATGTTGCCTAATCAATTTGACAACTTTTTTATTATTATTTGGGGTTTTTATTTCTTTGTTTCGTATTTAACTTGTACATACACAAAAGAGACACATAAAAATGTTTAATCAATCCTGAAAACAGTACATGTAGATAGAGAATTTTGCTTAATTTCTACTTAACATATTACAGTAACTAAAACAGTACATAATTTTCTTAAAGAAAAACGAAGAAGCCCTCGCGACATATATCAAGCGCCGAGGATAACAGAATTTACCAGTGGAATCATTTGATTCAGGACTGTGTTACTAGTAATTGATATCCTAAAATTTTGAATTTAAAGTAAAACTATTTGTAATCATACAGCCAATGTTTTGGAAGAACCAAAAAAAACCTTAATAAGGAAAAAAGTAGTAAGCTTTCCGTGTATATTAATATAAAAAAATATTTAAAAAAACCCTTTTTATATGTCCAACTATGCTGCACTAGTGAATAAAATCAGTTTTGATACCCCAGACTGAAGTCAACTGGGTGAGGGATTTCGGGCACCCTTGCTGCCCTCCAAATATCACGAAAATTAACAGCACAGTTAGACATTTACAACGTTACAGGGTTTTCAAAAATGTTCACTAGTATGCCCATAAGTGAGTGTAGGTTACGTGCACTGGAGTATGTATAAATTATAGTTGAATGAGGTGTATGGTTACTATAAATTAACTTTCAAAATTTACTGTTTGGAATTAAAATACTTTATACGGTATAATTTAATTCTTCTTTCAAAGTTTTTCCCGAATTTGCGTGTGTTAAAGTTAGAAAGTGAATATTGTAAACGATTAGAAATTTCTGTTTGGGCTGTTTTTCCCTTGGTAGAATTTTTTCAAATCAATTTTCATTCATGGCATGGGTGGGATAGGGATTGGAGCTCTTCTGCAGACCAGTTTTTCACAGGTTTTTCTTCTGAAATTTGTTTAAAACTGCGCGCTTTTCCTGATGAGCTCCCTGAACGTCCAAATTTGGAAGGATCCAAATTCCAAGAAAATCAAAATTCTCCCTCGATCCGTGACTTGAGGCGTAAGAAGTTCTTCTTAGTTGTAATTAATAATTATTGTAGCATTAATTGTAATGTTGAAACGTTAAAGTTATAGTTGTTATTTAGTTTTGCAAGTTGAATGATTTAACATTGTAAATGTGAGAATGTATAAATATTTACATGACATGAATAACTTTTTTTTGTTACAGATTTAAAAGAATTGAAATTGAAATTTTCAGGCCGATTAAAGTATCAATTTGTGACTCATGTGGCTGGAATGCATGCATTTTCCAAGATGCCCAATACGAAATTTATCATAACCTACGACCCAGAGTTTTTCAACAATCCCAAGGGTAAGCTGGCCTAAACTATTTTATGAAATTTTGTATACCTAATGTAAGACATTGTGAGTGAAGAATCAAAACTAGTTTTTTGAAATCGTAAGTTATTTTAGTTGGCCAATATTGACACATTTCAAATATTCTAAATAACATTTTTTTTTTTAAATAAAAAGTGCTCATGCATTGTCCTATTTACACATTTTTGAAAAGTTCCCAAATTTCTGTTAACTTATTTTTGATGAGGGAATTTTTTTTATAATCTTGATTTCGATCAATGCCTAAAATGTCCTATTAACATATTTTTTTCGAAAATTACAAATTAATTTGCTTACATATTTTTAAACTGGATTTTTTATTTTTTATTTTCACATTATTTGGTGTGAAATTCAGAAATATTTGCAATTTAATTACCACATGTTTTAGCCAAAAATGGAAATGGATTATTTCAATACTTCACAAACGATGTAATACATATTAGTTACAATAATATTATGGTATTCGTGTTGGTTATGCACATGTGTTGTATATAAGTTGCATGTGATTCTATTTCACTTATGGTATTCTTCTCATCATTATAGGTGTGGGTTCAGAAGCGATCATCAATCAGACTGAATTGTGTTTTGCAGCCATTAAACCTTACGCTCAAATTTTTCAGGAGAAGAAACTTGCCTCTGAATCTGAATGGGAACAGTTGAATTAATGACAAGTATTTCCGAGTTTTACAGTTTTTACATCGTTTATTAAATAGATTTTATTCGCTTTTACCAATTTTAGTACACAAACTTCAGTTGGGATGATAATAATTTTAGCCGAAATAAAATTATTACAAATTATTGTATTCAATTTGTTATACAGTATCTTATAGAAAGTTATAGAACAAGTACTAACTTAAATATTTTTATAATTATTATATTGTTTTTTTTACAAATTCCTATTTTTTAAAACTTTAAAAAGTGTGTAGAAATACCACAAATTCTTTTACAAAAAATGGAAAAATAAAAAACTATATTTACATAGCAAAGCTTTAATAGTACGTTGCACATAGTACAAGGAGTGTGGCTAATTGAGATCCCTACATCCTAATTAATGTAGCTTGTATATTATTTATAGTACAAATATATAATGATTAAATAATTAGTATCGTAGAATTTAGACGCATGAAACATGTACAATAAGTTATGGCCTTTCAAAAACCCAATGAATATGTATCATACACAACCGTAATAATTTCTTTTTAAAAGGTTAAGGAAAATACAATGCTGTTTAAAACAACATGATAAAAATCGAAAATTGTGAATGTTGTTATTCGAAGACTTCAAATCCCGGCTTACAACAATAACAGTATTTATCGCATTAAATTTAATTGAAAATGCTGCATCATTGAAAATTGTACATTTTACACTTTTCCAAGACCATGTAGATAGAACATTTTGCAACTTTTCAAAAACTTGAAATCAGAACAATTCGCACTATTTGAAAATTATATAATTAATTAGAACATTTTTCACTTTTCAAAAAACCATGTAGTTAGAATATTTTGCACGTTTTCAAAAACATGGAATTAGAAAATGTTACAATTTTCAAAAACCTGTAAATAGAACATTTTATACTTTTTAAAAGTATTTAAATAGAAAATTTTATAATTTTCAAAAACCTGTAGTAGATAGTACATTTACATTTATCAAAAGCTCTTAATTAATATTTTACGTATGTTTTTTATTTTGTTTTTATGACAAAGCTCATTTTGATTCTAGCATAAATTGGATATTGGTCATTTTGGTTCTTCACAAACGATATTTTGTTTTTGAATATAAAACATGTACGTACCTACGTTTGTTAAACAAAATTAAATTTAATTGAAAATGCTGCATCATTAAAAATGCCGGAGCGTATCAAAAAGACCTTTTTAGTTTATGAAAATTTGCAAAATACAAAAACGTGCTCTGGTAATCGTAGTGCTGAAAAGGTATTTTTGCTCCTACAGTCCAATTTACCATCTTGAATCGTACCAAGTCAGTCAATGAATAATTATCTGAAATAAAAATCAAACCTAATTATTATATGCTTTAAAATTTCGTTCCTGCCAAATGACAGCCCCGATGCCTTTTATTAGATGTCATATTTCTTTATTATCTAAATTGTCCGTGAAGGACAAAACGCTCTTTTTTCAAGCTTTTAAAAAGTGCAAAATATTCTGTTCATAAGGATTTCTAAAGTGCAAAATGTGCACTATTTAAGGGTTTTCAAAAAATGTCAATAGTTTATAATTTACCAGTTTTTTATTTTTTTTAAATGTCTCGCTATTTGCAGTTTGTATTTGAACTTTACAAAATTTTTAAAATTATTTTAACAAAACCGAAAAATATTATTCTCTCTGCTCTATATACTGCAGTATTTTTAAAAAAGTGTAAAAAATCGTCCCATGTACAAGTTTTTTAAAGTTTTGAAAAATGTTATATTTAAAATCGATTTGAAATGTATTTCATCCCCTCGGCGTCGGCCGGCGTATATTCTACTAAATCATGCAGTTACAGTCACAGTTATTTTAATTCCAAGTGTACCTAAACATATAGTCTATAACCTTTCAAATTACAACAAAAAATGTTGTATACAATAATTTTTCTTTTGATATGTAATTTTAATTATTTTAAAAATTTATTTAAAAATCATACAAAGACGAAAAATGCTTCAAGTTTTGACTAAACTGGTCCCAATTTTCTGGATGGACTCGGGTTCGGTTGGATACATTAATTACTATTACATACACGAGCTAAATATTTTGGTTTTTGTTGTCACCTACTTTGGGTGAGCGATAGTAGAGAAGAAAGTACAAAGGGGCGAGTCGCGGGAGAGATTATCAAAAGAGGGATCGTTCACAAACGACATCATAAGAATGTCCCTATTGTTTGTGTCCCATATGACCCGTTTGCCTTATCCACAGATTAACCATTGCGTAAGATTATGTCTTCAATGTAGAATAAAATCAGTAGACAAGTAGGTCCCTTGATCTTAAATACGTAACATAACCTAATTAATATAAATAACTAATACCATCTACGATAAGACAATGTTCTACGTAGAACCTATACACTAGAAGGGGGCAAGCTGGATACCCGTTTGCGTCAGTGTAAGACCTTGATTTCACTAGAAAAGTTAGCCATTGTTAGCCTTAAGAAACTCGCTTTCAGATTTAACAATGGTTAACTCTGAAAGCGTGTTTCTTAAGGCTAACAATTGTTAACTTTTCTAGTGAAATCAAGGTCTAAGACACGGAGCCGGTGACCGGTAGGACCGATTGCACTGACCGGAGGTCCGGTCAGTTCTATACTTTTGAGACAAGCTCAGGACGGCCTGTGTTAAATAATACGGAGGCTCAAATGAGGCCAAAAAGAAAGGTACGTTTCGGTCCTCGGTCACTTTTTTTTAAAGGCTCATTAGGGACCGATTGACTTGCACTGGTTTGCGTTTACACGGAGTGTTGGCGCCCATATCTAAAGTAATATTCCTTGTCTTCAAAGGCATTGTACAATATTGAACAGTTGTGGGTGTAGAGAATTGATCCCCACTCACAGTTTCCACTGAAATGTTAAACGCTCGTCCTGGAATTAAGTTGCTAAAAGCTGCCTGACCAGGTCCTAGTCCTAGTGGTTCACCTTCCCTCCTGCTGACGTACAAAACACTTTCAGTTGCATCTTGAGGTTCTATTCCAACCTTGTAATGCGTAAATATTCCTGCAGGATTTGGCGGCTGCCATAAAACTAGCAAAAATGTTTCATTCATATACCAAAGTAGGAATCGACCAGGTTGATTTGGTTTTGTTGTGAAATTTCTGGAAATGTAAGTTGCTGATTCTGTGGTCTCATACACCGTGACCGTAGTCAAATGAATTTCATACGATGCACCGGGAACTAATAAGTCTTGAAGCGTAAACGGGGATTTAACTTGTAAAAAGTACTGTGGTTGTCCAAGTTCCTGGCCAAGTTCCGATAAGGGAAGAAGACTTAGGTGAAATTTGGTGTGGCTTTCCTTCTCGGAAGGATCCCATGAAAGTGTAACAGTCGTACCGTTAAGAACGTTAACAGACAGGTTGGTTGGGGCATCAGGATCCGCAGCACTTCCTGTCTGCAGCAAGCTCAATTGAACAAGGAAAATTACTATTGGGGTGAATCTGTTCGAAACAATTATTTGAGCAGTCATTCTTCAACTTCAATCTCCTTTGTACTCTTGAAACTGTTCTGCACAGACCTGTCACTAATTTTTGAACACAAAAGAACTGTATAGGTACGACTTACAGTTTACGTTGAGTCAGTCTTATAAAGCCGAAGCATCTTCCTTTTATATCAGAATATTTAAATAAAAATATTGGTTAAGTCTATTTTCTCTGAAGTGATACCAAGTTTCAGTTCCTAGAAATAAGTACGTTTCTACTTTCCATTTGTCAAAGTAAAATCAACAGACCATTAAATTACATTTCAGTTTGCAACAGAGCTACGTACTGTTCCTTCCAAGAATTGAGGGATCAGCATTCAATCTGATTTCCTAATTATCTAGATCCGTCTCCGTAATGCAACAATTTTTACGTAGTTGAAACACTATAACTTGGCTCTGTGTTAGTACGGGGCAAGCTAGTGACACCATGTCTCCATTCCTAGAAATCAGTGTGATCACGGTGTGTAATTGTGACAATAAAGTAATTACTTTGGTTTACTTTTACTTGACCAGTATTCCTACAGTATTAGGTTATGCGTACTACTATAGTTACAGCGCTAAACTAATTGAGTAAACTGTATTTACTAACAATTATGCGGCGGAAATCTACATCATTTAAATGCTATGCACAGTTTCCATATGAATTCGTTACCTATGTTTTAATACAATCAGGTTAGTGACGAAGTACGATGAAGATAAATAGCTTTGTGTTGGTGTGCTACAAAAGTTTTTATTATAGTCATGGTACGTGCGGGTAATTCCTGGAAATGAGTGCACTTTAACATTCTGTTTTTGAACATGTAAATTCAATGGGTAAGTAAATCAGTTTCTTTACAATTAAACTTATTGTAACGTGCGTCATGTATGTAGATTGGAAATAGATTTTTTGCGATTTAATTTTTCTCACTAATGAAAGTCTACTAGAATTATGATCAAGGATACACATTAAATCAGTGCAAGTCAAATCGTAGTTACTTAATTATGTATAGGGTTTATAAGAAATTTAACATTGCAGGGGCATTTGGTTTTAGTTAGTTTTTGTCTTTAACTTCATTAAATGTTGATGAATAATGCTAAACTTACATCTTTAAAATTAAAAAGGAATTTGGGATTTAAATAAATGTAACAAATAATTACTTTATGGTTTAGTACTGAAAACTGTCATTATCAGGTAGAAGGTTTGACCTGTAACGTACGACCTAAAACCGACAGACAAACGGACGTGACTATTTTATTAGACGTTTATATTGAGCTAAAACTTTGCATTTAAAAATCGTATTTGCATGTAAAATAGTATTTATATACCGTATACAGTTATGCATAATTACCGGTTACCTGCACAAAACTAATTGTGTCAAGTTTATTTTAAAGTAAATATGCGATGTGATCCCACCACTTTTAAATGCTATGTACATGTTCAATATAGAATCCATACCTATAACGTATATCGTCTGTGAAGAACCAAAATGACCCATATCCAATTTAAGCTAGAATCAAAATGAACCATGTCATAAAAAAAAATGAAAAACATGCGTCAAATGTTAATTCAGAGTTTTTGAAAAGTGTAAAACGTCCTATTTACATGTTTTTGAAAAGTTTAAAATGTTCTAATTCCATGTTTTCGAAATGGTGCAAAATGTTCTAATTCCATGTTTTCGAAAAGGTGCAAAATGTTCTAATTCCATGTTTTTGAAAAGTGTAAAATGTTCTAACTCCTAGTTTTTGAAAAGTGCAAAATATTCTATTTAAATTCTCTCAACACATATTTCATTATTTTTGTAGATATAGTTGATATTGTTTTTAGCTACAAATGGATATGGGTCATTTTGGTTCTTCACTGACGATATATTTAAGTTATGGATGCAAATAAAAAGTAATTATTGTTTTTATGTGCTGAAAAAAAAATGTTAAATATTATATTCATTGTACGTAGTGGCAATTCCTGGAATGGAGTGCATTTTAACTTTCCGTTTGGAACACCATACAGTCAAAATGGACTTGGCTTATTAAATTGCATTTTGCGAGGAGCAGCCAGTAATTATGTCTAGCAATGAATGCGAGTCTTGCACCTTGAACATGAAAGAAAACACAAAGTTTAGTAGGCAAGTAAACCAGTTTCTTTATTATCAACATTGCAACTTGCGTCTTACGGAGGAGCTACACATGGTTGATTCCAAGAATTAAATGAAACTGTAATAATTATTACCATCAACAATATTCAATGTTGTTATAAGGTAAGGTCAGCATTCGGATTCCTACGCGCACATTTTGCATGCAATAATAATTATTTACAAAAATCTGAAAGGTAACCATCAAAAATGAAAGTGAGCCACGTGTTATACAACAGACAGTCAAATGGTATCTAAATATATAGCATTACATAGCATATCTCCATACATACTGAATGATAACCAAAACAACCTAAAATACACTATTGTTAATTCTTAGCAATTTCAGGAGGTAGTGTGATATCCATACAATTCAGATAAATGCAGAAATTAATGCAAAATAAGCCTACTTGTAATATAGTTGCTCGTCTCATGATTAAACTATCCAGTTTGCGACTGACTGCGGGACACAACTAGTTGGTAGTCGGTTATTCTCGTTAAAAACGTAATAATTTGAGTTTGAGTTTGAGTTTATTTTTATTAAAGTGTCAGGCAATTCAGTATATATATACTGTTATTAAATCACGGACACTAAATTAATACTAGCACACAAATACAAATTAATACACACAATATGAAATAATACAGATACATCAGATACATTAATTCCAAAGAAAATATTAGTTAGTACCATAAAAGCAAGAAGGGAACAACGCTAAAACTACGGTGGAATATAGGGGCTATAAATATAATCTTCCCTACTTGCTACTATATACTCTATTAACCTATTTCGGAAAGGACCATGTTCAAGTAATTATACTTTAGCTATAACATAATTGTGCAATTTAATTAATCATAGTGCTACACTCTTTAGAAAACCCTTGCCTATATTTAGTGAACAAAAAACTTTAAGTTTTTTTTAAATTGTATAAACTGTGCTTGTAATTGAAAATACCAAAACTATCACACTTTGCACAATGTATTTTAAATGCATTTTATTGCTCACTTTGACTTTTGCTTCAAAACTAATTTTAGTGACTAGCACCGATTCAGATTCAGGTGCAGAAGCAGGTAAGTTGATTATTTATTAATTACTTGTTTTAAAAAACAAAATAAAAAATAATATTTTGAATACGTTTTAATTCTTCTCACGATTACAAGTCTACTACAATTATGAGTACAAAGCGAAAACACACTACAAATTTTGCCTTTGTAATATTTACCTTCACACGTGTACGTACATATTTGTATTGAATATTTTGTTTTGAAAATACTCTAATTAAATTTTTTTTCATATATCTTACAATCGTAGACTGCACTGAAGAAGAATTTAAATGTGGTAATGGAAAATGTATACCTGGAAAGCAGCGGTGTGACGGGGTTCATCAATGCCGTGACGCAAGTGACGAGTTGAATTGCTTAAGTAAAAGCGATGGAGTGTTTATTTATTTTGTCAATTTCTCCAAATTCCAAATATTTAAAATATTCTAATTTTGACTTAGTTTATTAATTTAAAATTCATGTTTGTTAATAGATTTTCGTTTTTTTCTATTTTGCATGTTTTTTTCATCTTAATAAATTTTAAATATAAGTTACAACTTAAGCTTCTCGCGTTAGAACGTTGAATATGCACAGTGGGTTGAGTTGAGCTGATATGTTTTTTTTCAGGTTGTACAGGAAATGCATATAGTTGTGGGGATGAGAAGTGTATCACAAAAGGCTCACTTTGTGACCTGCACGACGACTGTGAGGATGGAAGTGACGAAAATAATTGCACAAGTGTGTTGAATAAAAGTCTCAATAACTAAAATGAAACCACTTTTCTAGAATATTTCCTCCAATCAATAATTATAATACAAATAAGTACCCAATGAATAATTTTGTTAGATCACGTGTGCGGCAGTGACGAATTTCGGTGTCAAAGTGGACAGTGTATTGATCAACACGGTCGCTGCAATGCACGGGTTGACTGTGCTGATAAATCTGACGAAGAAAATTGTAAGTATCTAATTTATTACTAAATATATCTGTTCGCTTTTGACAATTTGGTTATGCTATCTAAACTAATATAACTAACCTCTCTTCACTAAAATCTAGTTTGTTCACTGAAAAAATAAGTAATTTGCCTAATCATGAATCCACAAGCAAGGTTATTTTAACCATAACTCCCTTGTTTTCCAAGGTCTTGAATGCTTTGGATCGTCGTGGAACGCAATCGAAAATTCGTTGAAATCATTTAAATGCGTGTCAAGCAACACGTGCATTTTTCAGTATAAACTGTGCGATTCCATCAAAGACTGTCTGGATGGGAGTGATGAGGACGAAGTTACTTGCAAAGGTACATATAGCATTTGGTAACAGTGTCGTTTTCATATTATCTTTGACCAAAAGTAGGTTTCATTTAGCATAGTTTATTTTGCACATACCACCCATACCCTATTGTTGGATAAATGCTAGCCTAATATGTGTCTAGTTCCTAGAGGAATAACATAGCTAAATTACAAGCAATATTACCCTGTGAACACAAATAGTGTATCTTGGTGGTTAATTTATTCTTCATTTGTGCCTTTCAGAATTACAATGTGCGGAAGGCGAGATTCAATGTGGGGCAGGACATTGCGTTCCCAACGATTTGGTCTGTGCAGGGCATGATCCCTGTGGAGATGGTCACAAAATTGAAAAACCTTATTTTAATTGTGAGTTAAAATAAAATCAACAATTATTTACACATTGTGCAAAAAGAGTGGACGTTCTTACAGTGAATTTTTGCTGCAATTATTTAGGTACGGAATGTCCATCCTATATGTTTAAATGCAAAACCGAGAATAAATGCATTGACAAACGAATTTGTTGTGACGGGGTGCCTGACTGTGAGGATGGGAGTGACGAGAGCGAGTCCACCTGTCAAGGTTACTAGCGAGTTAATTATGTAATTTAATTTTAAGATTCCTGTGTTGCTTTGCTTTGTACGTGTACTTTTTTATGACTTATGAAAGCTAGTAGAAAATTTTTCTAAATATTCTCAGAGATAAAATGCGGGCCAGGAGCATTTCAGTGTCAAAGTGGGCAATGCGTCTTCAACAGATACAAACACACATTGGTTTGTAATGGACACCATGACTGCAAAGACGAGTTTGACAAGTCTGACGAGGCAAATTGTAAGAATAATGCTTTTAAATAAATTTTAAAGAAATGCATTACATAGTAACATACCTAAATGACGTTAAGCTTTATTCACATTTACATTTTACAGGTACAGCTTGTTCTCCAGAAGCTATTAAATGCGGGAGCGGGGAATGCATTCATAAGTTGAAATTATGTAATTCCATAGCTGAATGCTCTGACGGCAGTGATGAAAATCAAATAAACTGTCCACGTAATTAAAACAAAACACTAATTTATAAAATTTAAATCCTGAGAATTAGCAATACTTATTTTGTGTGCTTAGTATTTTTTTCTTGTAATTTTGTCCTAGTAGGAAGTCATTAGCTAGAAATCGTCAGTGAATAATATTTTTCACAGCAGTACTTTTTCTATCAGTGAAATCTTTTTATTCATTGATTAGTGACTGTGGCTGTGAGTCACCTCAAAAAAAAAATAATTTTAGTGTGTAGCTACAGTTTTGTACTAGGATATTGTATTTATTTATCAGCAAAATTAATCTCTGTGTTGCAAGGAAAAAAGATATTCAACTAAAGTAAATAGAACATGATTTTCAATTGTGCTAAATTGGTAGTTAATTACTTTCTTCGTATCAAATTGCAGACGGGTCAACACCTCCTGTCTTGACTGTACTTTGGCGCGTAGATTCTAACCCACGTAACCCAAACGTGACTCTGCAACATTTAACTAAGGACCTTGCCGTTTACTATGACAGCAGCGTGTCACCCTCCGTCACGTGGCCTTTCTCCCCACTCTCTCAGGCCTGGAAATATGCAAAGGAAACTTACAAGCTCGAAACGCTGTCTGAGCCAGGAAGTCAGTTTCTGTACGTTGTTCTAGGAAAACTTAATTATGATCACCAGAACCATTTCTCATTTAGGTCATGGGAATCAGGGTATCGTAATATAATTGACACTCGACTTCGTGAGAGAAATGGGTGGGTCACCCAGAATTCGGCTAATTTTGAGCATCTCATCTCTGGTCTGGGAAATATTGTCAAAATTGCGATGGAGGGAGTTGAGAATATTGCTGATTACAAACTTTGTGATAATACATTACGTAACATTGTATTCTATGACATCTACATCCACCTAAAAGGTCGAGGGTCACCTCATGTTGTACACTGGAAAGCGAACCAATTCAACCTTACATTTCGATTAGGAGAATATAATTGTTTTCGGGACTGGTTTCTCCCAGTCTATGAAAAATACGGAGGCGCAACTGTTTTAAACAACTATTTTAAGATCTTTAAAACAAATTGGCCGCAGAAACTAATGGTCCACTTAAAATTAACCCAGTACGGGCAGAAACAGCTAAATGTGGGAGAGTTTGTTCATTTCTGGAGTGGAGCTGCAGGGGAAGATCTCCGCTATTTGGCAAAATCTGCTTTTCACGATTGGGACGACGTTTTTATGAGACAGTTCGCCAAGGCACAATCTGATTTTCCAAACATCAAATATTCAGCAGGTAAGATATATTTTTAGTACAGAATTTTCATATTTCATAGCCCGCCAAAATGCATGCATATCTTTACAGTATTTTGAAAAAGTTACATTTATTAAATCTACATTGTTGTTTGATTTGCAGGAGACAAATTCAGCACTTTGAATATTTTTTTCCCAATTGCAACATGCGTATTGGTGATAATATTTTTAGCACTGGCTCTTAAAGCAAAACTACCGCAAATCAGGAAAAAATATGCTTCACTAGTTAATGAGTACTGGTAAAAAAAACTGATATATTACATTAAATTATCATAATGATTTTAAATAGTACTGCTTTCGTTTTGTGTAATATTGGGTATTGCGTAATTAAATATTTTTTTAAATGCATTACCAACGTATGGTAAATATTTATTTTTCTGACCAAACTCGTTTGCTTGGCATCAAAAATTTCCTGTAATCTCCTGCTTAATAATGCCAATAATAAATGCGAAAAAAAAATTGATAGAATAATTATACCACATGCACGTTTTTAATTTTTTTTTTGTATTTTATCATGTTGTATGTTTTACAATAATTGACACAATCATTTACATCTGCATTATTATTTATATCGTCTTTATACGTAATATTGCCCACATCAATCATTCATTTACATGAATTTAATTACAATTCTTCTTTAATTTTAATATTATGAATTCAAACATAAATGAATGGTGTTCACTGGTAATTCAGCTCAGAACTTCAATTCAGAATTAAAATAAAACGATTTTTTACGTAGGACCTAAATTTTAGAAGGAGGGAGGCAGGATACCCGATTCGGAGGATCCGCGTCTGTATCTGAAGTAATAATTATTCCATAGCTTCATAGGTGCTGTACAATATCGAGCAGTAATGGGTGCAGACAATTGATCCTCACTCATAGCTTGCACTGAAATGTTATACAGTCGACCTGGAAACAAATGAGTAAAAGCTGCCTCAGCGCGTCCATGTAGTTTACTTTCCTTGCTGCTGACATACAAAACACTTTTGCTTGCATCTTGAGGTTCTATTCCAACTTTGTAATGCGTAAATATTCCAGCAGGAGGAGACGGAGGCTTCCAGAAAGTTAAAAGTGTTGTTTCATTTCGATACCAAGATATGAAACGACCAGGTGGTTTTGGTTTTGTTGTAAAATTTCTGGAGATGTAAGTTGCGGATTCTGTGCTCTTAGCGCAGGATTTTAATTCTTGGAAAGAGCGATACGTATCTCCCCAAGTAGAAAGTTGTATATAATAATAACGAAAGGTATTCTCATTGATTTCATTGTACATACTTGCAACTAGGTAGTTCAAGTCCTCATCTGTATTCAGCTACATCGTCGCGAGATTTTTAATTTTTTTTGCGTACGTAGCGGTAAATCCTTGAGTGACCTACCACATTCCGTAAATATCAATGAAAGATGTAGAAAAAGTTTCACTATATTTTATGTTATCGACGAAGAAGATCTGAAAATACTGGTCCAATTCAAATAACCAAAAAAAAAATGTGGTTTACAAATTGAGTCTTGAAAACAAACATTTTTAGTGTTCCTGGCAATTTAATTATATACGATATACAAATTTACAGCTCATTCGAATGCTATAAACAATTCCCATGGAATAAAATGGAATTTGTAAGAGTTGAGTACAACGTAAACAAAAATCCGGCGCTTCGCGCCGAATTGTTCCACCGTGGGCCCGAAGTAGATGCTGAGGTTTAACAAAAAAGCACGATAATAAATGTAACGCTAAAAGGTAATACAAAATTTATGACAGCATCCCTACCATCCATAGGCCGTATACAAAAAATGTAATTCGCTTGTTGTTACATAAAGCTGCAAAATAATAAAGAATTGCGCCATCAACAAATTACGTCATTTATGGAAGCTCCCCTGCCATCAATATGCTGTACACGGATGCACGTGACCTTTAGTTAAAAAACTGAAAAATTTTTGGGAATTACACTATTAAAAACTGACGTCATTTATGGAGCCTTCCTCACCATCAATAAACCATATACGAAAGTACGCAGCAAGTAGTTAAAAATAGATAGGAAAAAAAACTAATTTTAAACAAATGGGGGTGCTAAAAACTATAATGTTTAAAGGACGTCATTATGGACGATCCCTAAATGTCTATGACCTATATGGGTAGTTTCATGACATGTTGTTAAAAAAGGTTGCAAAAAAATTTAAATTCGAGAATGGCGGTACTAAAAGTTATGATGTTTAAAGGCAGTCATTATAAACTATTGCTAAATATCTATAATCTATAATTATAGGTATATTTATGACAAGTAGTTAAAAAACGCTGGAAAAAAATTTAAATTTCGCAATCAGAGTATCTAAAACTACAGTATTTGTGGGACGTCGTGATGGACGAGCCCTGAATATCTATAATCTATATAGATAGGTTCGTGACATGTTGATAAAATGGTTTGAAAAAATTCAAAAGTTGGCAATGGGGGTACTTAAAAATATGGTATTTGTTTGACGTCATCATGGACGAGCCCTCAATATCTATAATCTATATACATAATATGTTTTTGACATGTTGGTAAAATGGTTTGAAAAAAAAACAAAAATGGGCAATGGGGGTACCTAAAACTATGATATTTGTAGGACATCATTATGGACGAGCCCTGAATATCTATAACCTATATAGATGTGTACGCTCGCATAACAATGTTAAGGCTGGACGCCCCTCTGGTCAGAATTAATTTACATAGTATCCTTTCAGTATAAAACCTTTCTGTAATTAGTTAACAGCATATTATGGTAATGTTATATCGAATTACATTTCTTATTCAAGATAGTTTGTTAATTTAAAATGTTGTTTGTTGTAAAAGGGTTGTATTAAGGCATTTAAAACCTTAACACGACAAAATTTATTGCAATGTGTTTAATTTTTAAGAATCCTATATAGCTTAATGGCTTAAATGTAATTGAGATTTCTAATCACGCGTTTAATCCATGAATGCATTTCTTATATACATTAGTAAAAGCAAGTCTCTACAACAAAACCCTTGCAAAAACTTACTAGTCGTGCTAACTAACCAAGGAGGAACATACAAACATACAGCATGTCATATAGTCACGCAACACCCTTTTGGTAGCATCATTATTTCTATTTTTGAATTTTAACATCGTCACTATATGCACCAAAAGGCTTTCAGATTTGCTAATTCAACTGACATTGAGAATCTGACCTAAATAGTCGTTTGAATTTCGCAAACACAAACCACAATTTGTAGCAAAAATCATTGCAAAATACAAATAATGTTTTGTTTTAAATTTAATTTATGTATTTTCGCAATCATTAAAAGTAGTGCTTTCCCATGAGTTTCTTACAAAATTTTTTTAAGCACGAAAAAAAAGGTCAAGCACATTCAATTGATTAATATTTGCATGTTTTTCCACATTGACTAGTTGTCAGTTACAAGTTACTTTAAAACTCAAATCTGCAGCTTGTATGTTGTCTTTTTTCTGACGCTAAACAAGTTGTAGGTAGACAAGCAACCAATTTTTAAAAAATGTCAAAATAACCAATATATTTGATTCTGCTTGTTTTTGTTGTGATAAACCCTGCCTAACTTCGTCAAAAACCCCCTCACTAGCTCACATCCTAAACCCACTCAAGAATTGTAAATTCGTTATTCTAATAGAAGGGGACACAACTGATTTCTTGCAGGACCTGAATTCTCAATTTACCTAAATCGCCAATAATTTTTCTAGAGTAATTCAAAACTTCAACAATTTAATTCGATTTGATGGAAACCGCTCTTTCCTAAAATTTAGAGACTGTCTTGTTCACATTGTGGTACCTCTCAATGTGCAGTTACGGCTAAGCATGAATTATCCGATCGTATCCAGGGATACTAACAAAAAGCTAGTACGAAGTATTAAGCACACAGTCGATATATTTTTTCTCCTGTTTAAGGAAGTTCCTCTAACAAGGCTTTTGTTTGACGCAAACTCTGTCTGGTAGTTTCCTTTAAACTTCATCGTCTTGAGCTTTAGAGCAGAGGTGTTCTCACGATTAGGCGCTTGGAAATATTTAGTAACTGAGTTTGACAGTGTGCTACCTAGATGCGAAAACAAACAACAAACTTGTTTTAAGGATCTCGACACTTTGGAGACTCAAGATTCTTGGACTTCTAGCCCAGAAATCACAATTCATTTTAGAAAATCGCGGTATGATTTTCACAGGTCCACGTTGGGCTTTATTAACTATCTAAAACAAGAACCGTTAAAGAAGCATAAGCATAGAAGTATTATTGAGTCCTTTTAGGCCAAAGAAGAATCTGTTGACTCACTCCAAGTTCTCCATCTTTTAGCAGATCGTTTTAATTTTAGTTCACAATGGCAAAGGGTATTGCCAACATTAGAGATGCAAAGGAAACAACTCCAGATTAGGATCATTCTAGTGAACGCACATGTTTTTAAAATTGACGGCGCCACCCCCTATGTTATAACAGGGCTTTCTCAGTTTAAAATCATATACACTGCGCCATATTCCTTGAACCCAATTAGCTTCTATTTTTTTCTACGACCATTTATTTGGCCTGTGTAGATAGGTTTTGTTAGGAAGCTATTTGTGTTAGAGTAGTGATAAAGCTTAGTTCGAATGTGATGAGCCCTGCGGCTGCAGTTGAGTTGATTTTGTCTCCGTTCTTATTTCAAATAATGGGATATCAAGCAAATTTGCAGATCAGACGCTTTCACAGCTTCTGGGTCCTTACGTCCATATTTCTGAGTACAATGTTCACCTCGTACTGGCAGAGCTACCGCCTTGTCTCGCTCCCCGTAGTCGAGGAAGAGGTACTTCAGGACTTGATTAGCAAGAAAGTTACTGTCACAGTTTTTTTTGGTACAAAAGCAGGTTCAGCATCCATTTTGAGAGCCTCAACATTTGCAGGTGTAAATAATAAGCAGCGTGACGACAGCCACTTACAGTATGCGCAACTTAACTGAAAATTGCTACATCGGATGTTAGAAATAAATTTTTACTCCGCTGTGACTCTTCAAAGAGTCTTTACCACTGGACAGTTTTGTAACCTGACCAGACACAGTCTCCTACTAACCTTTTTAAAATTTATTTATCAGTATTTTAAATTGCGTTCCCGAAAAACAAAAAACTTTGTGGCAGACCACAAGGCGTAGGGTTTCCACATTCCAAACGTTGACGTCCCTTTAGAGCTTTTCAGGAGAATTAAAAGCCTTATAATTTTTGGGCTATAGAAAAAAGTGAGCAACTTGTTGGAGATCGAAAGAATTAAGAAAATGCTTGAAAACGCCTTTGAAAACGAACCTGGAAAAGTTATGGCTCAAAAAACAGAAACGGCAGAGCCACTTTTGCTCCAGGATCCATTGGTTTCTGCTGCATTTTACTGCTTTCGTATTGGTTGTGCAAGTTGTATCGTCGCACTAGTATGTGAAATAAATAAATACAAATATATCTGGTATCGTATCAATATGTTTGTAAATTAGGTAGGTTTCACAATGGCTATATGGATTCTTTTGGTGTTTAGGCTTTTAATAGAAAAATAATTTGTTAGCAATCCGTAGGTGGTATTCTTACTGTTTAAAAAATAATAGAAGCACGCTTCAGAGGAGCTTATCGGCCTAGATTATTTAGGAAAAGTTAAATTTGTTTTATTTAATTTGCCTTTTTTTATAGTAAACGTTACATTTGCAGTTTTTTCAACAATTCAACTTCATTAAACGTTACTAGTTACATAAGAATCAAATCGAAAAAGTTACATTTTTACATATTCTAGCCTACTTTTTGAGTGTATTTATATCAATCACGCCAAACTTTACTCATCCTACACTGTTTACATAATAAGAAAAGGAAGCAAACAAAATCGAAAAAATTCTCAACTAGGACACGACTTCTAATAGAATATCATCTTAAAACCAAAGAGGTAAGATCCATCTAATTTAATACGTTAGCGAAAAGGCACTATTTTCGAATTTATCCTCAAAAAGGTTGTAAGATACTAGCAAAATATATATTCTGACAGGTTTTTCAAAGATGTCAAAAGGCAAAAACAAGACAACACAATCACTAACGGATCAGATCTCCTATTTAGTAAAGGAACAGGTGGCAATGCAACTTAAGACGTTGACGCAACTAATGACATGTATTGTGTCAAATGGAGTACTTTACATGGTCAGCACAATGCTTTTAAAACTGGAGAAAGAAACAACCGATAAAATAGAATTCCTAGAAGACAGTGTCAACAGCAAAATAACCCATTTAAACGTTAGTTTTGCAAAATTTAAAATACAAAGTGACAATGAGGCAGCAAAAATTTCTTTTTGCAAGGATCAGCTAGCTAGAATTAAAGAAAACAATGCGGCACTACAACACGGAGGGTATAAAAACAAACTAGAGGACACAATCAACAGTAAAGTTGGTCAGTTGGATTACAAAATTCATGCATTAGAATCTCGAGTTGAAATTAAATAATCACAGATTATTGAAGCTTAAAACCAGCTACTGGGTTTGCAAAGTAGATTATCAGGAGTGTGAAAAGGTAACAGAAGTAAAGAATTCGTGATTTTGGACCTAAAAGTGAACAAATCAGCTGTAAAAGACATCCTGGACCTCTAAGTTTACAAACTCGGAATATGCGTTTCTAGGAAGGAGGTGGAGGATGCCTAAAGAACCAACATGTCTACACCAGGCAAACTACCTCTGATTTTGGTAAAGCTAGTGCACAGCAGTCAAGTCTCGCAAGTCATGAGGAGAAAATCCTTGTTAAAACGAAATACAAAAGAAGTGCAATTTCTTAATAAATTAGAGCAAGCAATGTACAGACATACAACATAAATGTTCTGGCAGTTCAAACAGAAGCAACTAACGGCAGTGGTACTATTTATCGGAAAATTTGGCATTGCAGTAGATGGAAAGAAGAACTGAAGCAATGGAACTCAACCAACAGAGTGGGTATGTAATTCTAGTTAAAGCAGCTTCAAAATATTCTCAAAAAAATAATTAATATGCATCTAATTTATCACAATACACTTATATTAGCTAGTTAGTAGTGAAATGTCAATGTCATTTTGGTGACGTTTAGGAAAAATCTACTAGTGAACAGTACACGTAAAAGATAGTTTAAGCTACATTGTTAATGTTTAATTCAATCTATTATCTACACATAATTGAAATACGTATTAATGTTACTTTTAGAGAACAAAATCCTTGTTAGTAAAATTGAAAATAAAAAAAATTGAAAAAACAACTACTACTGTCTTGATTATAATAATTACTACTTATTTGTTCACTTTACATTAAATTAGTATTTATGGTTTTGGAAAATGATTTGCTGCATGTTTGATAGCGGTTGCCTATCAGACTAATCGATATATTGATGCTATCTGAGCAATATTATTTACAATGCAACATGTGTTTGCTTAAGTTTATCAACTAGCAGGATGCAACTTGGCGTATTGCTGTGTTTTATTTGTTAGCTCCATAATTTAACTGTAGAAACGCTTTTGCAATATTTAATAAGCAATTTGTATAATTAAAATATACTGTATGTTCATTTTTAACTAACAATAATGTTTTCGTTTTTAATGCCAAAAACATTTGATTTTAATTTTGTTCAAAAAAAACAACAAATGTTTAAAAAAATTAAATTATTTTATTCTTAATTGTAGTATATGTTGTCTTTAATTTTTATCTTTCATGCATTAAATGTGGAACTTAAAAATTAAGTTTATTAGGTTTCGTTTTTGTGAGCAACAAGATTTAGGCAATGCAAGTGTCGCTATTTACTCTTTTTCAGCACTAAGGTCATTATTAGGAATTAGGTCACAACAGATTTTTATGCACAGCAATATTATTGGCAATATCCTGAACAAAAATATGTTAAATACATTTTATTTGGCAATTTTAAAACGTTTTTGCTGTACATTCAAGTAAAATATTTCTAATCTAACGAAATAATTTGTGACACGTAATCGTTTTACACAATTTTAGTTAGTTTTACCAGTACTCCTCAAGAAGTGTAGCATACTTCTTCTTGATGTGCGGCAGGCTCACCTTTACAGTCAATGCAATAGAGAATCAAATCAAAGTACAAATTGAAGTTTCAATTAAAACATTTGGAATGCTGACTTCTTCGCCTGCAATCTAAAAACATTCAAGTTAGGATTTTTACTTTTACCACATAATTTTTTATTGCTTGGTTTTGTTAAACATTCTGCGAACCGTAGGCTGACAACAAGCAACTTATATCTATGTAATTTGGATTGCAATAATAACTGACTGACGATATTTCACCTGGATATGTAACATCTGGAAAGTCAGATTGTGCCTTATCAAACTATCTCTTGAAAACATCATTCTAATCGTGAAAAGCAGATTTTGCTAGCAAGCGAAGATCCTTCCCTGCAGCTCCACTCCAGAAATAAACAAATTCTCCCATGTTCAGCTGTTTGTGCTCATAATGAGTAAATTACGAATATACTGCTAGTTTCTTTGGCCAATTTCTTTTAAAACTCTGAAAATAGTTTTTTAAAACAGTTGCACCCCTGAATTTTTCGTATACTGGGAGGAACCAGTCCCGAAAACAATTATATTTCTAATATCTCCCTGTTTGATAGAACTGGTTAGCTCTCCGGAGCATCACGTCAGCTGATCCTTGACCTTTTAGGTGGACGTAGATGTCATAAAATACAATGTTCTGCATTGAAGAATCACACAGTTTGTGATCGGCATAATTGTCAAATCCCTCTTTTGCAATCTTGACAATATATCCTATACCATTAACAAGTTTCTCAAAACTAGCTGAATTCTGGTTGACCCATCCGTTTCTCTCACGGAAGCTAGGGTCAATAATATTGTGATATCCTCATTTCCAGGAACGCAATGAAAAATTGTTCTGGTGATAATACCGACGTTTCCCTAGGACAGCGTACAAAAATCCGGCGCTTCGCGCCAGATTTGTCGACCGGGGGCGGGCCCAAAGTAGATGCTGAGCTTCAACAAAGTTGCAATGCCATTTATGTTACGCTAAAAGATAATATAAGATTTATAAAAGCTGCCCCACAATAATAAAGACATACGAATGAGCGTAGCATGTAGTTAAATATAGCTGAAAAGTTTTTATGAATTGCAACACTCACAAATGATTTCATTTATGGAGGCTTCCCATCAATAGGCCATATATTAAAGAACGTGGCATGTAGTTAAACTTGTACGATCCTATGTCAAATATATCCGATTCCCTAATTCTTGAACTAATGACAAATGGGATTTCTGAAGTGGTAAGTTTTAAATAACGTCACTACGGGGGAAGTGATGGAGAGGTCGGTAGTGGTGAGAGGTAGGAGTTGAAGTACGCGAGAGTATCAGCTGGGACAGCCTGGGCCATGGCAAGGATTGAGACATGATGTGAGATGTGGGACTGAAACGACAGATAACCTTGCTAAGCATATTGGCATTTAACTTAATTGTAAAGTCATGGGGATAAATTGAAACGACGGATAACCTTGCTAAGCTTGTGAGCATTTAAATGCATTTTAATGTAATGTCATGGGTATGAATGGGAGGAAATGGGAGCTGGAGTTGTATTATTGGAGTAGAACAGTGTAGCTGGTATATGGGCATTGGGAAGTACTGAGGAAGAGTGGACGAGACCAGAGCCAGTGTTAATGTTTGGACTGCGTTCCCATAGCAACGTGTGTTGGGTATGAGAATCAGCTGAGCTGTGACTGCCAGTGCGGATCATATGCTATGCAATATTGTATGTAGATGTTCAATGTATGATATTTGAGATTGATAGAATTTAAAGTGAGCGGGGATTTGCATTGTTGGGATTGATCACCATAGCAACGGGATCATATGGTATGTAAAATGAGGGGAACAGACGGAGTTCAGGAATGCTTCACGAAGGGGGAGACAACGTGCCTATATAATTGGAACCGTATGGGTTTAATGTGGGCGTACATACTTAAAAACCCTGAGAGAGAATTCCTGATGGATTTTAAGGCTGAGAATGGATTTGAAGGCTGAGAATTGCTTTGCTCAACTACATATTATGTGGGAAAGGGGCGATACCGCTTCTATTCATTACGTGAAAGAAGTGAGGCATTGAAAAAGTTGAGGAATATTTCACGAGGGGGGAGACAAGGTACCTATAGAATTGGAACCATATGGTATTGAATGGTCATGTACATACTTTAAAGGCTGAGAGAGGATGCCTGATGGATTTCAAGGCTGAGAATGAATTTGAAGGCTGAGAATTGCTTTGCTCAACTACAAAGTACAGAAACAGAGGGCAACATGTCTGCTATAGCTATGGGACTTGAACTGGGATGTTTGAGATGTATAGAATTTGATCGAGAACGTGGGGCTCTTGAATATTAGGTGCTAATATGCTATTATGTAGAACCCGTTACTTACCTATGTATGTATGTACACATTATTTAGTATGTACAGTGTACTAGTTGCGTATTGCTAAATACAATTAGCACGTATATTATATTAAACTATATGCATTTAACTTAATTAAATGAATTAATTACACTGATTTAACGTACACACCCATTTAAAATATTTAAATATCATAACTGCAATTAAAATTAATTAGTCAATTATTATTTAATTTTAATTTTAATTAAAAAAATAACCATTTTAAAAAATCTACCAAATTCTTAAAAATATGTAATAACAAAAAATAAAAATTAATGTGCTCATTTTAAGCCAACATGTATATATGTATATGTATGTATCAGTATATAGCATATCTACTCACTGTAGCGGGATGTATATAGTAGTAGGTAGATGTTTGGGTTCTGGATTGAATATTATTTTGTAATATCCTGTACTATTGAGAAAAAATGGACAAAATTGGATGCACCTTGTAGCCCTTAGCACTGGAGAGTGCACTGAGTTGGGGTGACTGTGTTACTGTTGATGTGCGTGACGTGCATATTAATAGCTAATTAACCCAACGCATTGACCGAGGCTGGGCTGAAGCTTCTGATGGGCCCAGTCGGCTTCTAAAATCAAACTTTTCGGACCCACGGAGCTCTGAGCTTCAACTTTCTATGTACTGAGCTGACCACTTGTGCTTCCTATAGGCAACACATACCGACAATGAGATATATGTATACAATATATGTAAATGTATATATGTACATGCCCAACTGCGTACCTATACACTATATAACAGTAGTATATCCTTATAATTATTGATTTAAATGTTGTATAATGTAGATACATACAGTTGCTGGGGTAGGAATGCTCGAATAAATAATATTATATTTTATTATGGAGCTCAACTGGACAGAATAAAGTGCACTTTCAGACCTTTAGCATTGCAGGAATCAAAGCAAAGGGGAAAATTTGTTACTTAAGATGCGCGTGATATGCATATTAATTGAATATTGATCCAATGTACACTAAAGCTGCCTTCTGGTTTCTCTAAAGTCCAGTGAAAATATGAAATTGAAGGTACAGGGCCAGGACGAAAGGCTGAATTCTACCTGCTGTGGAACAGATACAAGTTTTTTATTGATGCAAGTCAGGTAAGCCGCATGTTCCTATGGGATATATGTTTATTTGTTTGTTTGTTATATGTTTCTAGTATATGTTTTATGAATCACAACAATTAATAGGATGAGTAGGAATGCAAGTGCAAACTGCAAGTGTAAAATTCAAGGTACAACAGGTGAACAAGTGCTACGAGACGCAGGTTGTTTTTTATATTATGCAGATATTGTATGCAGGTATTCGATTGCAGAGGAAAGTTTGATTGTAATGCAGTGTTTACATATATACATATTTACAAGTTTATTTTTTTTTGAATTTTCTTTCACACACACACACATCCATACATACAAATATTTACACACATGATTTACAAATACGACACACATACATAGTTTTAAATTTACTATTTACAAGTACACATATATTTACAGCCTAACATATTATTAACAAGTGTGCAGTATATCTGCAGACGCTATAATTAATTCAATAATTTAAAATTCACATACAATTACAATTACATTTACAATATTATCATACTATTTACAATTATTCACATCTTACAGTACCACAAAACACTGCCTAATTAATTATTGAAACATTTATTATAATATTGTGTGCACTATAATTATGAAACTAGAACTATTTGTGTAATATTTATTCACTTCTTAAACTTTAATTACAACTACAATTATAAATTACGCTTTTTATTTAACAGAATTGTATTTAATATTTGACTTTATCAACTAAATCAGTGTGGCCCAAGGGAAGGCTAAAATTACAATCGTTGGGATCTGGAAATACTCTAAATAAATCTAAACTTTTAAAAGCTAACCTACTTTGTTTTTTAATAAATAAATTATGGTCAACATTTGCTATTGTATTTACATTTATTTTACATGGTTTGTAAGTTTCTAACATTCGCCTATATCGGTCGTGTTTACACTGCCTTAACGAAATTGCAGGAATACCTGCACACTTTTGTTGTTCAGAATTATTATTATATAACATACTATACATTTTTGGTCTTATTACTATAAGTTCTTTTACATCTAAGCTCTGAATTCGAAGTTTTCCACTTTCACCGCTATTTAATAAATGTAAGTTTGGGTGTCGATTTTCATAAATTTTAAAAAACTCATGGTCTTGAGGAATTTTACTAAAATCAAATTCAAATTTTGCTTTAACAATATCATCCCAAAACGTGTTAAATGTGTCAATTGTGTGCATCTCGTATCCGTCAGTATCTGTATAATCCAAATGGGCTCTATTATAAAATATCTTATACAAAAGATCCCACTTTTCATAAAAAAGTAGTTTTGCAAAATCCCAAATAGCTACAGCAGTCAGAGGGAGGTTAGTTATGCGATATTTTTTAAGGTATTGAATGATGACGCTTAAATTTTCAGAAAACCCTTCAAAATCTTTACAATTAGCATTTGCAAGTAATTTTTCAGCTTGCGCAGCACTAGAGCATAATCGGGCATTGATAAATTCGAGTACTTGGGCTAGAGTTTTGCCATATAAAACATTGGAACTTTTTTTCAATAGCTTATTATCAAATGGAGTTTTGGCTTTTTTTCGGTTTTCTAAATTAGATTCAATGTACGGTTTAAAATAACTCTGTTGTTTAAAGCGTACCCCACAATGAATTTTAGAAAGAACTAAACCTTTAGATAAATAATATTTTAATGCTTTAAAATGAACTGTGTAGTTTGTTTTATCATACAATGTTAACATAAGCCGAGGGCGAGATACATAGTGTTGAATTGAGTTTATTGCATTTTTATTTAAATTATACTGTGATGTTATATCATGCATATTAAGTACCCGCTGTTCCATAGCAAGTGGCAAGTTTGCGTCTTTAGTATGTAGAGCCAAAGGATACTTCAAGTCACAAACAAGAACGTAGCTATAGCTACCTTCTGTAGTACCTAACGTTGGATCAGTCCAATCAATACTTTCTAAATCCTTTGCTTCCATATACATATAGTCTGAGACTGGCATCAGCTGCTTCATACTCTCTGCATATAAGCTGTTGATGTCTAGTGAAAGTAATTGATTACGGGGTTTGGATGAATCTAATCCTCCTGGGCATCTTTCATGGTTTGCAATGACGTGTTTCGCTGTAAAAATACACTGCCCACCGCGTATTCCTTGCTTTGCAATTTCTAATATTTTTGGGTCCCTTATATAATCTATCTCTGCTTTTGTATAATTTAAAAAACATTCCCAAGAATAACTAGGCAATGTAAGTGAGTAAGTCGGATCAAGTTCGTAATTTTGAAGTCCAACTTTGCGAAAATTTTGCCATACTTCTGCAAGTAAAACCGTATCTAAAACACATGTAAATCGTGTATAGTCACGTAGTGTAGTTAGTCTAAATTCAGTACAAACATTTTTGACAAGATCCCACTGGTGATCTGGAATGAGCTCATCGTCCAAAAGTGATTGTCTAAATTGATCTCGGTCTGGTATACGGTTATTTAAATCATCTAAACTAGTTAATGACATGAATGGAAAGTAAACTGGTTTTTGTAATAATTTTAATTGTAATTCTGTGAGAGGCTCCACTTCTGAACCAAGATTTAATTGGTTATCAACAAATATTAAATCTGAAAAACATTGAGGCGCAAGTGTAAAATTAAATTCATCTCTTGAATTTAAAGATTCAACAAGATCAAATAGGTTGGAATCAAAAAATAAATTTGCATCCATAAATCGAACTTTTACTTTAGAATGTAACATTTTGCCAGTATATTTTTGATTTGTGCTATCTTTTGGTAGATACTCAATATTTAAATTTGGCAGCCATTTATCTTTAGCTGTAATTGAAATTAAAATAAATTCTTTGGCAGACTTGGCTACTACATGGATGTCTTTAGCTTCAAACTGACCTGTATTCATGGCACTAACTAGCAAATGATAATCAAAGCAACCCCCGTACAGTGATATTATAGGTATTTCGTACTTGTACTTGATGTTCAAGTTACAGCGGCTACATGCAGCAAACTCAAAATGACCATGGTTATGGTTATGATGAAACGTACGTAGAATGTTCTTAGAAGAATCAAATTCACGTCGACACATGTGGCAATGAGTAGCACTTTCAAACTGTGCACGTACCTGGTCACTTGGTTTGACCATATTGTTGGTATTTCGAACGTGGGATAATAATGCTTCAGCCCAATAAAATATATTTTCAAAAAAATGTTTCATTAAATCCTCCCCATCATAAAATTCTGCATGTACTACTTCACTTCTGTCTTTCATTTGCCTAATAATAATCAAGGAATACGCAGCAGGTGTAATTTCATTTACAAATCTCGTATTGCTACTTAAGGGTCTAGTATCTTTATAGGGACTCACAAATGTAGAAAACTTATAAACAATTATATATGGGTGTGGCAAGGATTGCCATTATTTTGAAAACTTGACTCTTTCTGAAATATCAGGAAAAACAATTTGACGTTTCTGTAGAGTTTGACAGCTCAGTTTATGTTTAATTAAATTATCAGCTGAATTGAAATGTCGATAACAGGACTGGCAATAGTGAACTTTTCTATTGTTTCCAAGACAAATAAATTTATTCAGGTCTGTAATCAGGACTAAATGATAAGTCTGTTTATCTTGATTACCATCGGCTCTGTCTTTGTAAATTTAAAATAAATTACACTTGTCAGCAATATCACTATTCTGACACCTACGAATTGGGATGATTTTGTCGCCACGGTGACTCCATATGTTAATTCCTAATTTATTTTTGATTTCAAACTTTTCTAAACTAGGCAAATCTTTGTTTATTAAAAAAGGGCAGGTAATATCAGTAAAATTAAATTTAGAAAAATAAGGAATATACTGGTCTGGACGTTGTAATCTCATGCTATCCCAACGTTTGCTTTGTGGTTTTTCCTTTTGCTTATAGTTTTGTTTTTGTTTTTCTAATATTTTGTGTCTATACCGGTGTGCAGTGACACAGAACTTAAAACAATCACTACAGTTATTTTTAATATTAAGATATCCTTCTTTTCGTGGTTTCAAAGCTGGAAATTTAAAGTACCCTTTAGCTTTTGCATTTGCAAATAAATTTAAAACTCCTACTTTAACTTGAATTGATTCAATTTCTCTAAGAGTCCATCCAGTCCCGTTCTTATTAAACTCATTTAGTTTTTTTATAATGTCACTGGCACTGTCAAAAATGAAACTTGCAATTTCCTGGGTACTTAAAATATCATAATTCTTTGAAACAAACTGAATATCACGTTCTATTGTATTTTTTTCATTTTCTACTTCCCTAATTAATTCTAATGTAACTACAATAATAAATTGTGCTTTAATACTACTGTGCAGAGTTATGTTTTGAGTCAACAACTTTACAAATGGCTCGTATAGTTGTGTCAAAAGAGATTTAATATCTTGAAATGTCTCAGTAGGCTGTCACCATCATGCCAAGATGTGAACGTGAAGTTTCTTGAAATACATCTAAATCAATTAGATAAGAGCGACGAACTCTACTTGAAGAGGCAGCTGGCTGTGCAGAGACGTTGGTAGAGACGCCGTAGGTAGTCCCAGATCGATTTGTACCACCTCCAACAAGACCTTGATTTCTATTTTCTACATGGCCAAGTCTTTCTCCTTGATGAAGGCACTGGTGATCTGCCTTGCTTGAACAGTAGATATTGCAGTCCCGACAGTGATGAACATGCTCAACGTGAGCTTGGTATGGGACATGGCTTCGGCAAGTAAAGCGGCAGCCGGGAACAGAGCACGAAAATATCTGCAAAATAAATGAATCAAAATTTTTTTTATACCTTACATTAATACCACTGTTATGTATATACACATGTACTGTACAACAATACATATTATTAAAATACTGCAAAACCAAATAAGCATAGGCGCTCGTATTATTAGGAATAGCTTTAACTAGAATAATTAAAGTGCAATGTAGGAACGACACGTACATGATCTTTTTTACCGTTTGTAGTAGCTGATGGAAAGCTGGCCTGTTCGTGGTACGATGAAGCTGTACGGCAGCGCTTGGAGTATGGAGCTGCAGAAGTAGATGTAGAATCCATAGTGCGGGCACTTCTGTACGGTATATATACTAAACTATATATACTACACAAAGTATAAAATCCACTACGCTCTATAGCGTACGTTGAAAGCAGGCAGACGATAGAATTTAAGTTAATGTTTAGGCTGTTGTTGTTGTTGTTAGCGAGAGCGATTGAATGCTCTTTCTAGTCTGAAGGTGAATTTAATACAGAGGGTGAAATGGCCATGAAGTCCTTTTTTGAATCTTGCCCACCCTTCTTTTCTGGTGCAAGTAGTCTGTTTTTATGGTACAGTTTTCTCATCTTAAATGCAAAAAGTGTTAACACCAGTACAAACGACACGTAGATAGCTGTAATTACATACAAAATTCAATATTTAGTATAATTGTCTATACGTTTGCAACTATACTATCCTATGCACTAAAAGTTTATATGTATTACTTACTCACAGTGAACAATCTTGTATTATTCACTTACTTATATAGTCAAATGTGTTGTGAAGCACAGGTTTTGTGTCGTTGTTTTGATACTTGTCAACCACATCCATAATAATTCCATTCTGCGTGTTCAAATTCTCAAGCATGTACTTTAAAGCCATAAGAATTACTTTATGGAATGAACTTGTATGTACCACTGGTAGCGCTGTTGTATCGATTGGCAATGTTGGGTCTAAGCTACTACTCTGTAGCTTTTTCTCAATTTTATCTAATGCCATCTTCTCTTTTCTATAGCCTTTAGAGGCAGTATATGGTGCTTTATCAGTATACGTATTTTCAACAGACTTGGCTTGATATTGATTTAATTTTGAGTCTAAGGCACATGCAGTGTTGCACGATCTTCCAAGTGCCATAAAAGCACATATTATAACAACAAAAGCACGTACCTTATACATTTTATATGTTTGTATTGACCGCGGTGACATTGCAAAAGCTACTGACAAAGAATTCTATATAGTTGCTCTTTATATGCATTTATTTTCTAGCTGCTCTTTTATGTATGTGTGACGTCATACGCTTGCGTTTCACTACTGCATGATTTTGATTAGCATGAGGTTTACGATTCCTTTTCTTATGTTTGGCAACAATGTTTTCGTATGCTATCCACTCTTGCCTGGGTAGTTGAATTAGTTTTTCTATTCCTTCCGACGCAGTGTAAATTGCATCTGTCTGTGCGTCGTTCGCATTTCCTCCTTTCTTTTCAAGTATAGTTTTGTTATGGTCCTTATTATATGATGTAATACTTTGGGGTTGAGTAGTCAACTTTAATGCTTGTTGTTCTGTGCGTATATTCATTAACTCCGCATACAACTTGGGTTCAATTACTTTCATTATAGTTGCCATTTTTTATTTATTTTATTCGTAGTAATTCTATTTATTAATTGTAATCTTTAGAAATTGCTTCAGAAAGCAAGACAGTACGACAAATTTCACTCTTGTATACTTTATAATATACGGTAGCTAGTATCTTTTGTAATAATTTATGGTATTTAATTAGCAATTTGCAAAGTTTAGTAGGGTCGTTGCAACTCAAACGGTTACTTAATACTTTTATTTGGTTTTTATACCCTCGCAATAAATGCTTACAAAATTTATTTATGTTAAATACAATCTCTGCAAGTGCAAACAATTGCTCTGTTGTTGCAGTTTGAATTAAATATTTATATACTTTAGCTTTCACAAAAGTCAAGTGTGACAGAAACTCGTAATTATTGTCCAATCTGCACTGCGTATTCTGATTTACTGACATTTTTAGCACTATTTGCGAATAAATACATCAGTTCCATTTACAGGATATACACTATTTCGCACAAAAATCAAAGGGTTTGGGCACTGGGGATGCAAGTCAATAAGTATATAGCTATGTTTTCGTGCACAACATGCTTTTTCGTATGCTTCTTGAAGAAAGATTGGTTTTCCTGGACTGATTTGTTTTGAAATCTGACCAATTATACTTCTGTCTCTTGGAACGTCAAACAAAATTAAATACTTTGTGTTTAAACTTGTAGTTCTTAATTCCTTTGCAAACGCGTTTTGTAGAATAAGTATGACACTAAAATTCATATGATGAGATAGTTCTGTAAATATTTTTTAAACTAATTGTCTTGCTTTAGTATTTGATTCCATACAGTTTAGATGGTCATCTAAAACTAGAAGAAAGGGGCTGGGTATAGTCTCAAGCACAGATTCAATATTAGCGATATCTTAATTACTTTAACGTCTTTATCTTTAGTAAAATCTGGATTTAAAAACTCTATTTGGTTAGTGTGGGCACTGACATATAATACTTTGTTGATTTGACTATCGATTATTTCCTTTCTGCGTTTGACAATTTCAAGGCACAGAGTTGTTTTGCCAGATGAACTAGGGCCACATACCATAGCCGTAAAAGGATGAATTAATCTAAAGTCGACCGTGTCTAATGTTGACATTATAAGATGCAAAATAATACTGACCATTGAAGCTACAGTACACTGTTATTTATACATTTCTAATTTTTATTTGATTTTGTTTTTTTTTACATTTTTTTTACATTTTTGATTTTTTAGTAATTTAATATTCTACTGTAAGTGCAAACTACTGCTACAAATGTCCGTAATAGTAAAATCTTAAGAAACTATGACAGAACTCTGGACATGCCACTTTAAATGTATTAGACTGTGATTGTTTAGGTGCACAGTACACACATGACATTAAATTAGGAATCATACTTGCAAATTTTCTTACTTTTCTATCATTAGCTAATACAGAGCTTGTAAATATATTTAAAAAGTTTTTATAACTAATTCCTAAAGATCGTGAATACAAGTAATATAAGCAGTACAATCCGCAAACTGTAGATCTTCCGCTTTGAAGTGCTGTGCAGTTTTCAGTTTCTAAATTGTTTCCAGGCCACTGCAGGTTACGGTATTGGTGAATCGGCAATCCATACGAGTCAAAATATTCAAAGCTGTCTTTAGATGTCACCCAATAACTGACCCAGTGCTTCCCAGAGTCTTTTATCCTGTCTGTGTTTTGAATTATTGCAATGGGGTAAATTGATCTGTTCCCATTGTTTTCGTTTTCTAATTCCTCCATGGTAGATCTCATTTGATCTGCTGCTATGACGTAATACTTTGTCTGGGTTCCTCCGAGTAAAATTCCGAGACATTTCTGTAATTCACCGGTATTCATGGTGAGCGTGATGTGGTTAAGTTGAGTTCTGTAAAGCAACAGACAGTTTTTATTAGCAAACATTAGATTTTATGCAAAATAAATTAAGTTCAAATACAAGTAGATCAACTAAAAACTGGTTAGATACTTTACATTTAACGATTGATCAATATTTGTTTGTTTTTGTCAATTTCCACGACGTTTTGGTACTGGCTATACAGAATGGCAGTTACTGAATTTGCCAATGCAGATTTGAACTTCATATTGATCTGAACCTGTCCAGTTTTCATTATGCTCATTGAATTGGACTGTGATGGTACAATTTCAAATGCAAATAGAACATTTCCTTTTGTAAAGTTGGAAGAATTTATCCCATTTCCTAAAGTTGGATTATCTGCTGTTTTCTTTAAAGTATTTAGAGCAAGAAGAAAATTGTCTTCTCCGTTTCCATTAGAGTCTTTGAAACTCAAGGGTAATGTCTTGTACTCTATCGATTCTTGGTTCATAGATACAGCTATTTCACTTAAATTAAAGTGTTGAAAGTTGCAGAACGACTTCGTTAATTTACCAAGATACGCTTGGCTGTCCACTAGCCCGATTAAAATAGTCTGTGGCAATCGTCCGTTTATACAATTGTCTAGTGAATGCGAACTGACGCCGGCTGGAATAACAAAGGTTTTAATTTCAGGATCAAGACATGGATATTTTAAAGTAATGCCACTGTTTAAACTTGATCGATGCTTTTCAATTGCAAGTAGTGAAACTGTCTGTCTTTTTAGATACAACACAGCATTGACAATGTCGATACGAAACGGGCACCCAGAATAGCCCGTGCGGGTCTCAGTCTCGGCGTCTATACAGAATGCAGGCAATGACCTTCGCATTATAATACGTATGTCACTGTCTCCTGGAACCATTCGTGTTTGATTGAAAAATGGAGCTTCAGGTCTTCCAACCATAGTAAATGGTTTTGATTCTTTTCCAATATTGTATCGCGCTAAAAATCCACTATCCGTTTTTGCAAATGCATCAGGCGTTGAGTTTGGCAAATATAACTGATCTAGCATACTGTTTTTCTTTTCAATTGGATTTGAAGACAACATGCGCTTCAAGTATGCACTAATAGCATAGTGATTTGAGTTGTCACTGATGAGAGTGCCATTTAAATAAAATTCGAGATTACTGAATAAACTGTAAAACAGCATCGATGATGGTGCAGCTATATCTGCAACTACTACTGGTTTATTGTCACTCAGCACTAGACGGCATGTCACTTCCAAGTGGGATTCGTTAAATTTGTAATATTTACCCGGAGATTTTAAAATGTCAAAAATCAAAGGATTTTCATTGTCTCGAGGGCTCAAGACAGGATAGTAGGGATAATACTCGGCAGAGTCTTCAACACTGACATTTGTCGGTGGGAGTGTGTCCAAGATCAGATTACTTTGAAATGATTTTTGAGATCCCTCATACACTGACGGTTCATCGTAAAATCCTTGTGTATCCATGGTTTATTAGAGCTTTAAACTGATATATGTTTGATATTGCTTCTTATAAGTCTAGACGTTAAATGGCATTATATGCTTCCCACTGCTGATTATATAGGTATAAACTTATCGTCGGCGGTACATATTCTTTTTTGCCCTGCTCCAACTTGACCTAATCTGCGACCTGATCCTCGTTGTTTACCGTAAGATATTGGTTTTCGCCTAAGTCGACCTCCGGTTTGTTGTCGGCGACGTACGCGTCTGCGCTGAGAGCCGCCAGATTGCGTTCGTCGTCTGTTTGCACAAGCTCCTCCACTTTGTGTATTTGGTCGTCGTTGTACAGATGTCATCTTACGTTTTTTGCAGGCTAATCGGCAATGGGTAACACGGCACTTTTTATTAATTAAACGGCGCGTATATGGCTTTCTAGATTTAACTGGTATCAAATTCTGTGTGTCACCTAGATTTAACCCTCTAGATGTGTTTTCTACTGTGTTTTCAGTTTCGATAAAATCGTGGTCGCCTGATCCCATTTGGTTGTCACTATTGATTTTAATAATTGGTTCCAAAGTACAGTATTCTCCTAATATGCTGTCTTTTACGAGCTCTTCGTCTACTGTATCAGTGTTATTTTCGTTATTGTTAGAGTCGTAAATATTTTTACACAAAATCTTACGCATAATTATAGGTCATTAGTGACATGTTAGGCAATGCACTGCAAATTAATTTTTGAATTTAATTCATTAAGAAGCACTGTAAATAAAATGATGTTGTTGCTGTTTGAATGTTGAGTTTAGAATGAGTATGTTAACTTATTGTTGACACGTTTTATACTTTTCTGCTGTATCAAGTATTACTATACTTTCATATCAGTAAATTATACATTAACAGGTCAATTTTAATTATAATTCATTCTACAATATTATATTTTGCGTGGTCTAAACTGCAGTTCTACAATAGTTGTAGAATTTTCTGGCAGTGTAATGAGATTGCGGTACTCGTTTAATAGAGTTATTCGAAGTATTTGCTGTGCCTGTGGTTTCAATGGGACATACAATATTGGAGAAAAAACATGTACAGTCTCCTTATCGTAAACTGGAGAAATATCTACTGATCGTAGTAATGGCAGTGCATGTGACGCGTACAGTTGATTTTCAACCATATTGCATGATACAAGCAGACGTTTGGCTGGTATTGTCTGCTCTGGCTCTGGCTCTACGTCCTCTTTGAATTCCTTGTTTTCCCTTTCCATTTCTTCTTGCTTAGCTAATTCAGGCTTGAGTCGTCCAACCACTCCAGTTTTAAAAACAAAATTGTCTTCAAATCCAAAATACCTATTGACCAACGCTGGCAGTTGTACTGAGATATCGTCTCTCATTTGAGGGATACTAAGCTCACCATCTTTGTGCTCAAACTGTATTCTTGTATCTCCTAACGACCCTTCTGACAATGTACGATTAATTTCATGAACAACATGATCCAAGTCAACTTCTTCTGGTTCTTTCATTGGAAGATAATTTGAATATAATTGAAACAATCGTATGTATAAATATTTGTTGTCCTTAATTTCGCTGTATTTTTCTTCGTCATAGTCAGACTCTGAATTATAAACACCATTGAAAAATTTATTATCTTGTTGAAATCCAAGACAAACAGCAATCTCTTCTGGTAAGACAACGTATTCATTTTCTTTACCTTCAAATGTCAACTTGCATTTAGTTTCTCCAAGCTCTTCAGAAGGAAATTCAATTTTTATTTTAATGCCAGTCCTTTCTTGTAGTTCTGTGCCAAACCGCTCAAAGTATTTCTTGATATCAGCGTCACCGTCAATTATTCTCTTTCTGTACGGTAATATTGTTTCGAAACCTTCATATACTTTTATAACATTTGAGGTGTTGACAAATTTATGAGCGACGAAATTAAATACTGTATTCATCGGGACTGTGTCTAATTTTGCCTGTGTTACATTTCCATATGGCAGTTGTCTCCCAGACATAAATCTGTATTGATTGACCATAAATAAAGAGGCTAAAGCTGGCGAAATTTTTATGTTGACAGTGTCATTTGGTGCTAAATTATTAAAATGAATATAAGTTTCCTCTGGATGTTGCTTTATTGCTCTCTGAACAATTTCTAATGGAAAATGGTCAACTGTTTCTACTAGGCGGTCATTAAGGCTGCCCATAAACACATTCATTTTGGATGTTGTCTTTTGAAAACTAAATGCAGTTTTTTTATGAGGCACGTAATTTGGAAATAGTTTTGGTGCTAATTCCATCTCATTGCTTTCCACATTACGGACTTTTCTAACTAGAGGTACTCGTAACTTCTGTACTATTGCAGGTTGTTCACTGCTTGTGTATCTCAAACTGACTAACCCAACGTCATAATTGTCAAGATCTAATGGAGTTGAAAGTACCGATACAAAATTTGACGGACTGTTGTCTGTATAAATATGGTTTTGCTGGTCACTTGTCAATGTAACATAAATATTCTCTGTTCCTGTTGTGTCGCGATCTAGCACTGAGCAGCTGTGTCTGTCTAATCTTCTTCGTTTGTGCAATATGTGCTGTTTAATTGTATTTGCAAGATACGGAATAAATGGTGATTCACTCATCTTGAGATTTTAGGCACGGCTTAATTCTTCTTTATAAAAACCGCCAGTGATACTATTATCATCCAGATCCTCCAAATAGTAAGTAACAGGGATTGTTGTCAAGTTAATTGACTTAATCTTAAATATTTCAAGACTGAAGTTTTGGTTGTATCCTGTTTAAAAGCCAAAGGTATATTAACTTCATAACTCAATGAGCAAGTCTATTTATAGGATAATATATTATTAATTAAAATATTCTAACGTAATAGGTAACGACACATTATACCTTTTTCAAACAAGATCTTAGTCCGGCTAATCCGTACACGTTCTCCAAGCTTGAAAGCTGACACTTGGCTCTTTTCATTGCTGATAAGATCTGCAAACATTGTTCGCCAAACCTCGTTCTCATTAGATTTATTGACAGCGTTTGGGGCTCTTTGAATTGTAGAATGAAAAGTGTTGTTGTAGCTTTTCACAAAAGCAGGAAAAATATCAATTATGCGATAGGTGTCTCTCTCAGTCATAAAACGAGCAACTTTTTTAAAAATTGTCCTAAAAACATACAAAAAAACACATATTATTACATTAAAATTCATAAAATGAGGCTATATATTGTCTAGTTACTTCTAATTTTGTAATATTTAGACGCACCTTATTACACGTTGTACTATGCTTGATTTTGTTTCGCTATAAGTATTGTAATACTTAATTCGATGACCCTTCAAAAACTTGCGAAAAGTCTCTGCTCGGAATTCAGTTCCTAAACACATAATATTTAAACATTTATTAAATGCGTTTTTTACTAATAAGATAAAGTAATACTTGTGGAAATTATAGTTGTATGTTACCGTACCTAATAACAACCTTGATCAGTAAACAAGTAAATTGGTGTCATTTAAGCTTCTCGAAAAATGCTCTTCATTGATTTTATTATTGATTCTGGCTTTTTATTTTTAATAAATCTGCAGTATAGCTTCTTGCTGAACGCGTCTATGCAAAATAATATGTTGGCAAATCCTGAATTATGTTTAGCCATACCGCTTTCAAGTATCTTCAGATCAGCACAGAAAAATTCCCCTATCATATTAACTAATACTCGTCTGCGTTTAAATTTTTTTTTAATTGGTCTGTGCGAACTAAATGAACGCAGCTTACTTAATTCTTGGTCCACAGTAATTTTGTCATTATATTTTTTATTGTTTTTGATAAAACCACCTAATGCAGAAAACGATCCTTTTAATCTAGAATTTAAATATGATTTTCGTATATCAGCCATGATGTGTACGTTTTATATGTGAACCACTGCGGTGTGCATTCAAACTACAAATGGACGTTGTTAAATAATCGCACGCAATTTATAGCACATATTACATATTTACAAATTTACATTTAATTTTTGTTACAGAATTTTTCAATTATGGGATTTTTTTATCAGTTTTAAATATATTATACTTTTTAAAATATTACAACTATTACAATTAGAAAGTGTAAATTATTATTACATACAAACTAACTTTATATTAAAAGTAAGAGTTTGTACACACAAATTACAATGTATAGTATATTTAAAAGTATTAAATTGTATTTACATGTTTTCAAAATAGTGCACTTTTTTATTTATAAAAATCGATCTATTTGGCTAGTCATGTCTGCTTTACGAGATTTTCTGTTTTTCACTTCAAGTTCTTTTAGTCGGGCTTTTTCTTTCCACCGCAGCTGCATTTCATATTCATGCTGAACAACTAAAATTCTTGAGGCCTGTATTATTTCTTTGTCGACAATCATAAGATTTTCAAAACATTTGAATCGAGAAAGAGCTACATAAGTTGTGCACGCTATAATTTCTCTTGTATCCAAGTGCACACATTCTTTTTCTATTGTTATGCCTTGTGATCTGTGAATTGTCATCCCCCAATTCAAGACAAGTGGAAATGCCTGGATTTTAACATATTGATTTGTTTCTAAATCTAGTTCAGAGTATTCAATACGTGTTATTTTCAACCCTTTGCCTCTTAAGGTAACAAAAATATTGTTTCCTCGGTAATGTGGAAAGTCTACAACTATAGCTTCAACATAATTGTTCCAGTAAAGTCTGTTCTTGACTGAGCTAAATATTAAATCCACAACAGTGCCTCGGCTCCCATTAGTAAGATTTGATGCTACGTCCAAGTTCTGCGTTAACATGATACGTGCGCCATAATCTACTTCAAGTGGATCTTTTAAAAGTGAGCTGGTTTCTCCAATTAAAGCTGGAACCTCAATAAACCCAGGATGAAATCTTCGGATCATCTTCCTACAAAATTACAATCAAATCATTAAAATCATTAATTTATTTAAAAACATATCACGAATCCTAAACTACATTTAATAATAAAATTTATAGGAAAAATTTACTTTGTATTTTTATTTAAAAATACGTACTTATTGTGTGCTGCTACATTGTTGTTTGTTTGAAAAAGATGAATTGATTTTTCAAATTCTTCAAATTTAATATCCAAAAGATCAGATTCCAAAATGTGCCGCTGTTGTTGTTGCAAATTGTAAAGATCCAGAGGGGTACATTTAAAATATCTCAGCCTCATTAGAAACTCGTAGTACTCCAGTTGTCTTGAATCATTTTTGCTCTGCCGAAACGGTGTGTCTAATACAAAAGCAGTATTGAAACTCTTGTACAATTGAGAAGCTTCTCGTAATTCTTGTGAAGTCTGTACTATGAACTGAGAATACAAATTACTGTCTCCCAAACAAGAACATTGAAGAAAGTCTCCAAACATAAGTACGGTTCTTCCGCTGAACGGCAGCTCTGCCCGAGATGGATCTACTAGTTTCATGAAGGCATCAACAAAATGCAGTAATTTCAAGCCTATAGTTGAAACTTCGTCAAAAAGTAGAACTTTAACATTCCGAAATTTGTATTCATCGACAGCTGATATACCGTTCTTCAGTTGGTCAGTGATATTCCCATTTGCAAAAGGTTTTATTTTGAAGCAAGAATGAAATGTTGTGCCTTTTAAACTAGAGGCACATACTCCAAGAAAACAACAAATTCTAAAAAAAAAAGTTTCATCTTGGCTTTGCTTTTGCGACAATATGTGCTGCAATGTCTTTATTACTGCTGATTTGCCTGAGCCTGGGATACCCACAATTATCATTCTTAATGGTGTTTTGTAGAATAGTCTTCCAGGTAAACTTATTTGTTTTCTTACCAAGTCCACAATTTGTTTTTGACGTGGAGCTAAAAAAGTGTATGGAATTTCTGGAGGCGCAAAGATTTGCATACTTGAATTCTGAGATAATAACTCAAACTCTCTATAATTGTTTATTGCCAATAGTTCACAAGTAGTTGATTTATCTGAAATTGCACCACTTGAATCGCATGTACAATTGCAATCCAAGTTATCCTTTGCTGTAAGTCTGTGCTTGTAAAAGCAATCAGAGCACAAAGTGTGCTCAAGATTAAAGGCATAAAAATAAGACTTTGGAACTAGTGGAACTAAATCTGGGTTGATTGAAAAACGGCTTGACCCCGGTTGATTACGTTCTCTGTATTTATTTAATACTTTTGTTGCTGCTTCTGAAAATTGATGTGGAGTTCGTTTGCAGAAACAGCACTTTACATGTCTACAGCAAATATTTCTAGACGGTTCAGATATACTTTTTTCTAATGAATGATTGGTTTTTAGAACTCGATTTAGTGGTTTTAGCCAAAGTTTATTGTCTCGTAAATTTGAACATACAAGACGTTGTATCTGTGTTGAAAAAAAAACTATTCTTCCATGACACGCACTACAGGAATTTCGAAGTTGTACAGATCCAAAGTTGTTTGTATGGAATCTAGAATTTAAATCTCTGTTAGCGTATTTTTGTTCTTGTTTTCGTGACCACAAGCTTTTTTTGACTGTGTAATAGCGACCACAGTATTGGCAACTCACAATAGTTAACATGGTTGTACATAAAACAGCACTGTATATAGTTTGTGTTTAGTCTTTTGATTTTAATGATAGCTGGCACGTAAACTTTTGGGCAAGTCTAATAAGATTTTGATGTTCTTCAAACTGACGGTTTTTTTATATTAAATAGCGCTCATACTTTGAATGATTTTCTATAACGTGTTGTTTGCGAAGCTCTGTAGACTGGAATTGCTGTGTACAGTACCCACACAAATGCAAGTTGATACACGTAACAGTAGATTCTGAAATTACTTTCATCTTTCAGTTCTCTATGAGACTGAAAATAAAATCAATAATTCCACTAATGCACACTGGTTATAAGTAGCTGACTGACTGGCTGACGGCTTTAACAACCTCTATATATGAGTGCCTACACTCAACAATAATGCTTAACATTTTAGTGACGCACAACAACCTAGCGTCCCTGTGAATACAAAATAAGAGGGCAGGGCCTATATAAAACAAGACCAATCACAAGTCACTGCTTATATTGTCAGCAGGTAAAACATATGATAATAATGCTTGCACAAACGGCAGCAAAAATCAGAACACTCGAGCTCATCTAAAATAGAATAACACTCTTGCCCACTGAGCAATTATTTTCATTTCTACTCAAACCTTTGATCCGTAATATTGTCTCAAGTGTCATTGTCTCAGCAGTACAACAAACTATAGCAAACTACATTTCATTAAGAATTTATAAATACTCAGTCAGATAAAGTGAGCATATTAAAGTTATCTATGAAGAGCAGCACGGCGCATTTATCTTCACTTTCTCCCGTCACCATGGCAAAGTCTTGCTTGAGTTCCGTAAACATTGAAAATATCAACAACGTTGTGGCATCTGACAAGATGGACTACACCCAACAGCCTGGACCGTCGCGTAATCTGAACAGTGCATCTTCAAGTACTTTGAATACAGCAAATATTGATTCCTAAAACTGGGCATTCTTTGAAACTTCTGATTCTGTATTTATTGGGGACAACGTCAAAGCTCGTGTTGTTAACAGCCCTGGCATGAAGACACATTTCTACTATTTGGGTCAAAGAAACGGAAAAGCCAAGCATTCCAAAATTTCTTTCTCACAATTTGAAAGTCTTTCTTTAGTTGAATGGGCAGCTCAGATTTTACAAGAACATAAGGATCACCCTACTGTTGGCCGCAAAGTAACAGATCATCTTCCGTACTTTGCTGGTAAACCAGTCGAGTTCATGTTTGAAGAACCTCGAAGCAGATTCAAGAAGTTTGTCTATTGGAAGTCCCCACATTTCAGTGTCAAGTCAGTCCGAGTACGCTTTTCATTCAATCAACTGACAGGAGCTTATAACATGCTCATTAATTCTAATCTGTGTGACAAGTACTCTCAGCAGTACCCTAATTACGGTGGCCTGACCATTAAATTCACACTGGTTGAAATGAACGACTTTGTAGCTTACTTGACAAATACAAACCTAAAGCTGGCAGCTCAAGAACCAAAAGAAATAACTGTTACAAAAGAAAGCTTACAGCAACAAGAGCAAAAACGCAGAGCATCACCGCAACATCTTGAAGATATAAAGAAAACAAAACCAGAATCTGAAGCAGCAGTTGAACAACCAAAGATCAAGATACCATGGGAAGAGATATTTGCAGGATTTCCTCCTTCTCCAACCTCATCTCTTGACTGTCACTCAGGATTAACAGACGATTCTGGTTTCACCTATTCAGAAGAATCTGATGAAGACTAGGCAGTTGTTGTTGTAAAAACAATGTAATTACAATGTCAGCAAGTAATTTATTTTGTTTAACTTTTGAAAAAATATGTATATATTTATTTAATATAATGTTAGAGTTTTATAAAAAATAAATAAGAAACAATACTAACCAGTTTCAGGACAGTAATTAAAAAGAAGTGTTAATTTTTAATTGTAGTTGTAATTAAAGTTTAAGAAGTGAATAAGTATTACACAAATAGTTTTAGTTTCATAATTATAGTGCACACAATATTATAATAAATGTATCAATAATTATTAGGCAGTGTTTCGTAGTAAAGTAAGATGTACATGTTTGTAAATAGTGGTATAATAATATTGTAAATGTAATTGTCATTGTGTAGTAGGCGTAGACTTGTAAATATATAAATTAATTATAGCGTGTGCAGATTTATTGCACACTTGTAAATATTATGTAAACTTTCAAATTTAATTTTAGGCTGTAAATATTACGTGTACTTGTGTACACTTGTAAATAGTCAATGTTAAACTATGTATGTCTGTTGTATTTGTAAATCATGTGTTTAAATGTTTGTATGTATGAATTTGTGTGTGTGTGAAAGAAAATTCAAAAAAAAATTAAACTTGTTAATATGTATATATGTAAAAACTGCCTTACAATCAAACTTCACTCTGCAATTGAATACCTGCATATAATACATGCATAATATACAAAGTATCCTGCATCTCGCTGCACTTGTTCACTTGTTGTACCTTGTATTTTACACTTGCAGTTTGCACTTGCATCCCCGCTCATCCTATTAATTGGTGTGATTCATAAACCATATACCAGAAACATATAACAAACAAACAAATAAACATATATCCCATAGGAACATGCGGCCCACCTGACTTGCATCAATGAAAAACTTGTATCTGTTCCACAGCAGGTAGAATTCAGTCTTTCGTCCTAGCCCTGTACCTTCAATTTCATATTTTCACTGGACTCTAGAGAAACCAGAAGGCAGCTTCAGTGTACATTGGATCAATATTCAATTAATATGCATATCACGCGCATCCCAAGTAACAAATTTTCCCCTTTGCTTTGATTCCTGCAATGCTAAAGGTCTAAAAGTACACTTTATTCTGTCCAATTGAGCTTCATAATAAAATATAATATTATTTATTCGAGCATTTCTACCCCAGCAACTGTATGTATCTACATTATACAACATTTAAATCAATAATTATAAGGATATACTACTGTTATATAGTGTATAGGTACGCAGTTGGGCATGTAAATATATACATTTACATATATTGTATACATATATCTCATTGTCGGTATGTCTTGCCTATAGGTAGCACGAGTGGTCAGCTCAGTACATGGAAAGTTGAAGCTCAGAGCTCCGTGGGTCCGAAAAGTTTAATTTTAGAAGCCGACTGGGCCCATCAGAAGCTTTAGCCCAGCCTCGGTCGATGCGTTGAGTTAATTAGCTATTATTATGCACGTCACGCACATCAACAGTAACACAGTCACCCCAACTCAGTGCACTCTCCAGTGCTAAGGGCTTTAAGGTGCATCCAATTTTGTCCATTTTTTCTCAATAGTACAGGATATTTCAAAATAATATTCAATCCAGAACCCAAACATCTACCTACTACTATATAGATCCCGCTACAGTGAGTAGATATGCTATATACTGATACATACATATACATATATACATGTCGGCTTAAAATTTGGTAGATTTTTTAAAATGGTTATTTTTTTAAATAAACTAAATTTAAAATTAAATAATTAATTAATAATTAATTTTAATTGCAGTTATAATATTTAAATATTTTAAATGGGTATGTACGTTGAATCAGTGTAATTAATGCACTTAATTAAGTTAAATGCATATAGTTTAATATAATATACGTGCTAATTGTATTTAGCAATACGCAACTAGTACACTGTACATACTAAATAATGTGTACATACATACATAGGTAAGTAACGGGTTCTACATAATAGCATATTAGCACCTAATATTCAAGAGCCCCACATTCTCGATCAAATTCTATCCATCTTAAGCATTCCAGTTCAAGTCCTTTAGCTATAACAGACATGTTGCCCTCTGTTTCTGTACTTTGTAGTTGAGCAAAGCAATTCTCAGCCTTGAAATCCATCAGGCATCCTCTCTCAGCCTTTGAAGTATGTACATGACCATTCAATACCATATGGTTCCAATTCGATAGGTACCTTGTCTCCCCCCTCGTGAAATATTCCTCAACTGTTTCAATGCCTCACTTCTTTCACGTAATGAATAGAAGCGGTATCGCCCCCTTCTCACATAATATGTAGTTGAGCAAAGCAATTCTCAGCCTTCAAATCCATTCTCAGCCTTGAAATCCATCAGGAATTCCCTCTCAGGGTTTTGAAGTATGTACGCACACATTCAGCCCCTACGGTTCCAATTATATAGGCACGTTGTCTTCCCCTTCGTGAAGCACTCTGAAACTCCGTCTGTTCCTTTCATTTTACATACCATATGATCCCGTTGCTATGGTGATCAATCCGAACAATGCAAATCCCCGCTCACTTTGAATTCTATCAATCTCAAATATCATACATTAATGACTGCTCTCATATGATCCACACTGGCAGTCACAGCTCAGCTGATTCTCATACCCAACACACGTTGCTATGGGAACGCAGTCCAAACATTTACACTGGCTCCGGTCTCGTCCACTCTTCCTCAGTACTACCCAATGCCCATATTCCAGCCACACTGTTCCACTTCAATAATACAACTCCAGCTTCCATTTCATCCCATTCATACCCATGACATTACATTAAAATGCATTTAAATGCTCATAAGCTTAGCAAGGTTATTCGTTGTTTCAATTCAATCCCATGACTTTACATTACAATTAAGTTAAATGCCAATATGCTTAGCAAGGTTATCTGTCGTTTCAATTCATTTCCATTCTTCCTCATTACATTACAATGCATTAAAATGTCCATATGCTTAGCAAGGTTTTCTGTGATCTCAGTCCCACATGTCACATCATGTCTCAATCCTTGTCATGGCCCAAGCTGTCCCAGTCGATACTCTCGCGTACTTCAACTCCTACCTCTCACCACTACCGACCTCTCCATCACTTCCCCCGTAGTAACGTCATATATGAACAATACCTATATGCACATTAGTATGATCCTATGTTAAATAAATCCGATTGCTTAATTATTGAACAAATGAGAAAGAGGATCTCTAAAGTAGTGTTTTCTAAATAACGTTATTTACGAGCGATCCCCGTATGCATACTAGTAAAATCCTATGTCAAATATATCCGATTGCCTAATTCTTAAACTGATGACAAAGGGGATTTCTCAAGTAGTTATTTTTAAATAACGTCATTTATGGACGATCCCCGTATGCATACTAGTAAGATCGCATGTTAAATAAATCTAATTACTTAATTCTTGAACTAATGACAAAGGGGATTTCTAATGTAGTGATTTTTAAATAACGTCATTTATAGACGATCCTTGTATGCATACTAGTAAGATCCCATGTCAAATATATCTGATTACTTCATTCTTAAACAAATGACAAAGGGGATCTCTAAAATGGTAATTTTTGAATAACGTCATTTATGAACGATCCTTGTATGCATACTAGTAAGATCCCATGTCAAATATATCCGATTACCTAATTCTTGAACTAATGACAAAGCAAATTTCTAAAGTAGTAATTTTTAGATAACGTCATTTACGTACGATCCCCGAAACTGGCTTGAAATGGTGCTATTTCGTTTCATAGCTGGGCATATGTCTTGCGCTCAGCTATGTTTATCGCTACCTTCGTTTTTATGGTGCTTACTTCCACATTTCTTGACCTTGGTCAGCTCAACATTTAATTTCTGAGCAATGGTCAGCTTGATAACAGTAAAAAAACAATACAGACCTGCCGGCTCGCTTTTGTGATTGTTTTAAAAAAGTTCTAAGACAATAGTGTAAACGGTTTGACCTGTAGCGTGGGGCCAACAGACGGGCGGACAGACGGACAGACGGACATGACCATTTCATTAGATGCTTGCTCAGCATCTAAAAATGAAATTGAAAACTGTGACCTGTGGAGCACGACAAAGAATCACACATCGACAGACGGACAGACGGACGGACAGAGCCATTCCTATAGATGCTTATGAGCTAAAGCTCAGCATCTAAAAAACAGAAATGAAATTGTCGAAAACAAATAACTGAGCTGTAGCAACAATGACGTTTACGAAATGCAGAGCTGTTGTGCAATGGAACTTTGCCAGTCATAAAACCTATGAACTTAAATAAAAATACCCTAGGATGAACATGGAATGGATCATGACATTGTTTGTGCTTAACCTCAGGACTATAATACCTAAAATTGTAGGCAACCTACATTAACGGCATAAATTAGCTATGAAAAAAAACACATAAAACATGGATTGTGATATGTGTGAAAAAGAAGTACAATACTTTTTATTTAATGCTTGTGTAAATATCAGTGTGATATCAAAATTAGAATAGAAGTTCTTAGGGAAAATACAAGATGAAAAAAGAGTATATTCAATGCCTGTAGGTACTTTAATAAATATTAAAACAATGATTTTACTCTTCTATACTACGTTATATCAATTCTTGGAATCGTAAATGTGTAATTATTGCATTCCAGTAAGTCAGTCTGGTTTTGGTTATACATGTGCCTGTGCATGTATCACCTGCTTCTAGTAAAGGCACCTGCTACACATATCAGTTTCTCATCAACTGCAGCATACGTCTTACAAGTAAAACAATTGTTTTTCCAAGAATGAAATCATATTGTCAACAGTATTATTCAATGTCAAGGTAAGGCAAGGTCAGTTTTAAAACGTCTATGCTAATTCAAAAGATCAACACATTCTTCATCGTCTTGTTACGTGTAAATGCCAAAGCAACAATCTCGTCCATAGTAATGTGCAAAATGTAATGCAAAATCTACTTACTTGTTATATAGTTGCTCGTCTTACGACGAATTCATTCAGTGTGCAACTAACCACTTCATTAGATCAACTGGTAGTCAGTGGCTCTTGTTTAAAATTTAATAATGCCTAAGTTTATCTGATTACATAATTTAGTGGTATTTAATTAGTTACAGTTTGACTCTCTCAAGAAACCCTTGCCCACACTCAGTGAACAGCAAGCACTAGAATTTTCCCCTATTTGAAACTGTGCTTGTGATTCACAGTACAAAAACTGATAATTACTGTTTACAAAATGTATTTAAAATACATAATTTTGCTGACACTGGCTGTAGCTTTAAATGGAATGTTAAACACTGGTCTCAGTTCAGGTGCACAAGACGGTAAATGTATTGTTAATTTTGCTCTATAAGAAAAAGACATAAGTTATATAACCTTGAATAAGGTAATCTCTATAAAGGTTTTTTTGCTAAATTTTTGTCATAGGTTGTTCATGGAGATGATTTAGATGTGAGGACGGAAAGTGTATTCCTAAAGTCTCAGTGTGTGACCTCTACGACGATTGTGAGGACGGAAGTGACGAAAATAATTGCGCAAGTGAGTTAAATACTTAAATGTCCAAAACAATAAATGAAACTAAATGCTAGACTATTTCTCAACAAAATAACTACCTTATACTTTTTTTCAGATCATGTGTGCAGCTTTTACCAATTTCAGTGTCAAAGTGGGCAGTGCATTTATGACGAAGGGCGCTGCGATGGATTTCCTGATTGTGCTGATAATTCTGACGAGGAAAATTGTAATTAGGAATTTCACAATTAACTTTACCTGCTTTTCATGATATAGTTAATTACAATATCGTAACTGCTAATAAAAAATTCTCCATAAAATCTAATTTTTGTCGACGTATAACATATTTTGCCTAACACTGTAGTAACAAACAAGTTTATATTAACTCAATCTTAAATTTTTTGAAGGTGATGAATGCTCTTCAACAAATTCAATCAAAAATCGATTTAAATGCGTGTCAAACGACAAATGTATTCCTCCGTATAAACTGTGCGATTCTATAAAGGACTGTCCAGATGGGAGTGATGAGGACCAAGCAACTTGCCAAACTAACACATTATTAGGGCCAGATTACACAACAGAGAAATCTTATCACAGTTGTAAGTTAAAAAAAAACAAACAAATTTATTGAATTCTGTTTATTAAATAATTAACAATTTCAAAATTAAAATTCTGCTGTGTTGTTCAGTTACGGAGTGCCCTTTGGGTAGTTTTAAATGCGAAACGGGGAACAAATGCATTTGGAACAGCAGGCTTTGTGACACAGTGCCTGACTGTGAGGATGGGAGTGACGAGAGCGAGTCCACATGTTTGGGTTATTAGCAAATATTTCAATACTAAAATACATGTGTTAATTTTCCTTGCACGTAACTATACATATTTTAAAATACAATAGATGCTCAATAGTACTTTAATTTTTAAATATCCTTAGTCTTAAGATGCGGGCCACGGGAATTTCAATGTCAAAGCGGACAATGCCTTGACAATTATTTTCACCAAACAGTCGTGTGCAATGGACGCCATGACTGCAAAGACGAGACTGACAAGTCTGACAAGACAAATTGTAAGAAAATTTTCTTTAAATATCTTGTTTTCCAATTTCACTAGTTAACAAAATTAATTACTTTGACTGTATTTAAATTCCACAGGTACCATTTGCTCTCCAGAAGCTTCAAAATGCGATAGTGGGGAATGCGTCCATAAATTAGACTTTTGCAATTTAAAAGTTGATTGCTCGGACGAAAGCGATGAAAACAACATAAATTGTCCAAGTAATTTAAACCTAAAAATAATTTTGAAAATTTAAATTGCCAAAATAAGCAATATCCATTATTATTGCATTTTGTTTTCCATGTACCATTCTTCTCTTGTACCAGCTATGTACTATAATTACTATACATACATTTACCGTAAATATTATCATTAACAGCAGGACTTTTTTGATCAGTTCAAATATATATTTTATGTATCAGTATCTGTGGCATTCTGTCGTCCTGAAAATGCAATAATTTTAACTTGTGCTTACAGTTACGTTATACAATAAAAGTATATTTCTTTATCAGTTGCACCTTTTACTGGATTACACGGCCATGAGGGGCCAAGCTATGTAGATTTCAATGCCTTTTAAGTTCAATTTAGTATGTATCAAATTACAGATGGGTCAACACCTCAAATTTTGACTTCACTTTGGCGCGAAAGGTGGCTTACGCAGAAGCCAAACGTGACCCTACAGCATTTAACTGAGGACTTGGCCGTCTATTTTGACAGCAGCGTCTCGCCCAACGTCACTACATGAGATAGCGCGGAGTTAAATGTGTTTTGAGACGTTAAGGCAAGAGGATAAGAAAGAGAAGTAAAGAAAGAAAGAAGGGTAAACGTCTTGGAGGGAAAGGGTGAGTGGGAGGGGAACGGAGAACGGGAAATAAATATGAGGAGCCGGGAATCTGAGCTGAGGGAAGCGGGAACGTAGGGACGAAGGGGAATGTGAATGATAGGAGCGAGAGTATACTGGGACGATGGGACATGAATGATAATAGACGGAGAGAGAGAGAGAGAGTGATAGGTGTAAAGGTACCTAGTAGTAGTAGTAGTAGTAGTAGTAGTAGCAGCGCATTATATAATGCAATTGAATACATTGGGACAAGAGAGATAGAGATAGAGGGGGAGAGAGAGAGAGAGATGCAAATGACAGCACACCGGGCAATATATATATATATATACAAGCAGTCCCTATGAACTGAACTGATGGAGAGAGACAGTTAAGTAGGTACGGCGGCATGTATGTAGAACGGGAAAGAACGTGAGGCAGATTTGGAAGGAAAGGAGAAGTACACTTTAATGTTTGGATGTTACTATGTAGAATGCAGTCTAATGCAATGTGAAAGAGAAAGAACTTCCATTGCTTTTAATAGGCAGCCCTTTAGTGTACAAACTAATGGGAAAAAAAGAACGATAAAAAATACATGTGAGATACACATGGGCTATCCCCCACTAGCGCGTACATACGGATTTGACTAGTAAGCGAGGACAGGACGACTTTTGGAACAATAGAGGTGGACGGGGCAGTGCTGTGTGCGCAGTGGATATTATCATGCGTCAATCCAACCACCCATTTTCCTGCTTCTCAAACATGAAAAATATTACAAAACTCGACTACACATTAGTATTGCTACTCATTTTTGAGTCTCTCTCTTGCCTGTAACTTTGCTCCTGCCTCTGCCTCTAGTATTGCCTTGTATTTTCTACGATTTCCACCAACACTACTACACTTTCCTTGCCTGCCTTCCCTATTCCTATCTCTTTGCATGCATAGTAATAACTTGTAACTTTATATTATTTTTGCTTGTCATTACAAATATTGGTTGCTTATATTTTTACTACTAAATAGAAAATGTAGAGTTGAATCTTTTTATTTTTGTATTGAGTCTTGATATTATTTTTGTTGCTTGATTTTATTTGACGATTTGTATTTTGTGATTTATTATTAAACGAATAGATATTTCTGTTTGCACTTTCAGTAACTTATTTTTAGAATATCTGAAACTCAAAAATACTTGATATATTGCATTTGCTTATTCTGTATTTTATTTTCAAACTCAGATGATAGAATTAAACATGATTTCTCGTGCACGAGCCAAACTAATAAACTAAATAAATATTCAATGTAAAATAAAAATATCCTATCTACATTTGAACTTATAAGCGCACGGCCGGCTCTATGTACCTGTAATACGTATCCAGTACGGCACGCATTGTAAGTATGCTACCATTATTCCTTATGAAAAACACATTCTAATTTATATTGCGTGTATATTTTGAACTATGAATGATAGAAACTTTAGTTGGCAGAATATTTGCTGTGTTGGTTTCACGGACGTTTGAGTATATAAGATGTTGCTTCTCTAATATAGTGCTTCTATACTAATAAAATAGAATATGTGCCCTATGTTTTGGAAACAAATATATTTCAGTCTATGTTCAAAGCCCGTAGTGTACATTTTTACAATTTGTTTTTGGGTTTTATTATAACTTGTACACAATCAAAATATAAAATATTTTACACGTTGGTTGTAAAAAGAACGACAGAGTTTTATAGTTTTACACATTTTTGAGCAGCTACATATTATTAAAACTTATATCGAGAGTTCTAAATTTTATTTTGTACATGAACATGACACGTATTATTAAATTGAAATGGCTTACTTTATAGCTAAACAAAGTACAACATAAACATAAATATTCTTTAAAATTGGGAACACAATGTTTGAGGGAATGAATACTGTTTGGTGAAAGTTAGATTTCGTTATGGCTGTTTTCATCGTCAGCATCGCAGTCTTCGTCCGAGCTTTCAAAGTCTCCAATATCAGTATCTGTGACTGCGCTAGAGTTAAGATCAACTGATGGTGTTGGTGTTGGGCAAAACCCTGCGACGGCAGTAGATATAACTTTATCCCAGTCAATTTCAACGTGTTGCTTCTCGGGCTGAGCTTCAGAATTAGGTTCAGAGTTACGTTGTTCTTGGGTAACTTCTTGGGAATTCAGTTGATAAGACCGTAATGTAAAATCTCGTGGTTCCATGCAAGCAAGCTTTGAGTTGGAAGTTGTAATATATGTATTCCACAAGAGCGTTCATCTCAACAAGACTGAACGAAATAGTGCTGCCACCATACGCTGGCCACTTCTGAGAGTAGTTGTCCGATGGGTTGGAGTTGATAAACATTTTGATCGCTCCAGTCATGGTGTTGAATGAGAAACGGACTCGCACAGATGTGAGAGTGCAATGTGGGTTCTGCCAGTACGTGAATTTTCTTGCCCGATCGCGCGGTTCTTCAGCCATCTGTGAATACGTCTTGTTTTTAAAGTATGGCAAATGATCTGTAATCTTTTTGCCTGGAAGCGGATGTTGTTTATTTTCCTTTAACATTTGACTTGCCCACTCTACGATGTTGTGACTTTCAAATAAAGTAAACTATATTTTTGAATGGTTGCAATGTCCAAAGTTTTGTCGACCAAAATAGTAAACGTAAGTCTGCAGATATTTGTCGTAAACAACTCTTGCTCGAATCTGAGCTTCAACTGTAGAAGTTTCGTGGATGATGGTAGTTTCAGGAGTTTCAAAAAATTTCCAGTCTTGAGCGGTTATGCCACGCGCCTTGGCAGGCAACAAATCTGTACTGTTGAAATCGTCGTTTGTAGTTGACAAATCGTTGACAGACTTGCAATCAGAATTCCACTTTTAAAATCTACTGTTTCTGTTAAATGCGTATGGTCCCACACGAGAACTTGTTTGAATGGTGAGTGGTGGCAACAACGACAGTCTGTGTCTTCCTTGGTTTACTGTGAGATCGACTGGGTGTTCCTGTTTTTGTTGCGGTACGCTTGTATCCTTGTCTGACTGCATGTTGATGCCAGTTATATGACACTTGTATAGTTGGAAGTTATATGACAGTGTATGAATAGAGTTAGAACGTTAGAGAGACAAGTCGACTTCAAGGTTTAGGAAGAGAATGATTTTGAAATCGGCAAACAGGGTGTATTAATAGACTTTTGCATGGCAATGTAGACTCCTAGTTACACCTACTTTTCTCTGTCACCCCTAATATTTACAATTGCAATAATGTACATTCACTAGGGGATACAGAAAAGATCTTGCTTTATTGGTCAGTGGGCTTGTAAAGTCCAACCATCCACCCTCTCCCACCTCACATAGAAAATGTTTCTAAAATCATTAAGGCAAAATTCTTGTCCACATCAAATTCAGTTGTCGAGCAAAATTCACACGGAGCAGTCGATCCTTAGCAGTGCTGCTTCAGTCTCTACAGCAAGCATACAGCGTATCTTGTAGCATGCTAACCCTAGTTGGCTGCCAGTGTTGCTCCTCACTTTTAAATATTGTTTCTGCCTGACACTGCTTCTGTGTGTCTCTAGTATTGCTTTATACATTCTACCATTGCTATAACACTACTACACTTTCCTTGCCTGCTTTCCCTATCCCTATTCCTTTGCATGCGTAGTAATAACTTGTAACTTTATATTGTTTTTGCTTGTCATTACAAATATTGCTTGCTCGTATTTATACTTTCAATAGAAAATGTAGAGTTGAGTCTGTTTAGTTTTATATTGAGTCTTGATATTATTTTTGCGGCTTGTTTTTATTTGACGATTTGTATTTTGTTTTATTATTAAACGATAAGATATTTCTGTTTGCACTTTGAGTAACTTATTTTTAGAGTATCCAAAACTTTAAAATACCAACTATATTGAATTTACTTATTCGCTATTTCAACAAAGAAATTAGATACAAGTATAAAACATTATTTTTGTTGCACAAGCCACACTACCAAATGCAATATCTATATTCATTTTATAAAACAAAGTTTGTAAAAATTATTATATATTCAATGTAAAATACAAATATCCTATCTACAAACAATATTATTAGTGCAAAGCTGCTTTTCAAAAACATACAGTATACATTGTAGCATGCTGACTCTAGTTAGCTGCCAGTACTGTGGCACTAGTTTTTTCGCTAAGAGAAGTTAATGGTCTCGACCAACAGAAAAGAAATATTTCAATAGAGACCTTAACGGCAGATTTTATTCAAACAGCTTCAGTTCAGTTCAAAAGAGATTTACTTGCAGCTCGTGCCACGGCAAAATAGTATTCTTTTCAGTTCAACTTCAGAGACTAACTTGTGCTAACACCTGCGATGACAAATTGTGGCTAAAAGCTCCGTCATTATTTCTCAAAGTTGTACAAGCACCAGAAAGATATAACAACGAACCGCCAAAAAAGATTTGTTGTAGACACGTAAAATGTTGTTCCTGCAAAAGAACCCCGTTTGAGTTTGCCGAGGTTGCAGAGAAAAATTTAAAAAGTTCTAAAAACGTAACTCGGCCTGGTTTTTTAAGACTTGACGGCGAACCTTTTCCAATTGAACCATTGCTTCCACAGTCAAGGTTTTATGCATTTAACTTGAATCATTCCCTCTGTCCTGACTGTGTACACAAACATCGACTAAGTGCAAAGAATAACGAGGATTGTGAGTGTACGTGTGATTTGACAGGATCTATTTCTGATAAAACTTTAAAATGTGAAGAACTTTTCTTATTTGATCGTTCAGAGTTTGATATAATAACACAAGCTGCAATGTTAGAAATGTTTGCACCACCAGATGTACCATACACATTTCTAGCACCGCCACAAAAACAAATAATAGACCTCGTAAAGCAACAAATTGAGTTGCCAGATAGATTGTTAAGCCGTTACGAATGATTGTCACAGGCACTCCTGGCGCTGGAAAATCTCAGACTTTAAAATCTATAAACTACATGTTGTCTCAAAAAGAAAGTCGTGACGCAAAATTTTCATTTCGGACTGTTTCATTTATGGGCATGTGTGCTTCAAATTTAAAAGGACCTACTTTCAACTCATGTTTTAAGATACGGCCGTACACAAATGGAAATTTGATAGACCAGCTTTGCAATGGAATACCACAGGCTGACAGAATCGCTTTTAAAAATGTTAAAGTTTTACTGATTGACGAACTTTCAACTGTTGGTCTTCGTTTGCTTCAATTTGTTGATAGGTATTTTAAACTAGTAGATCCATATCGAGCTTCGTTGCCTTTTGCAGGACGAACAATTGTCATGTTTGGAAATTTTAATCAAACTTCTTGTTGTGGAGACTATTCTCTGTATACTCAATTTGTTTCCAACGTTTCTGACGACTTAAAAGAAGCAGTTCAAGTCTACAATTCTTTTACTACAGCTTTTGTTTTAGACAAACCTTTTAGACAACATACCACTGATCCAAAGCAACAAGAGTTCTACGAGTTTTTAATGTGACTAAGATACTGGCGATGTACTCCTGCGGATCTTTTTAAACTTCAGCAACGTCAAAAACATATTTTGAGAACAACACTGAACGCAGAACAACTTGAAGCATTTGAAAATTCAATACATCTGTACGAACTCAACAGTAACGTTGCCGCTTACAATAAGTACGTATATTGTTTTTCATTTTTATATTTATGGATAATAGGTGTACATATACGATCAATACAGAAGGTGACACAAGTTTAAACGCATGCGTTAGTTGAAAATTATACAGCAACCCCCAAAATACATCAGTTTTGCAATAATTCTAAGGGGTTGGTAGGTTGAATCTCCTCACTATATTTCACCCTACCGGAGTCATACAGGACTCTGTCACAATATTTTTGTCAGTCGCAATGAAGCCTCCAGTAGACAACCACTAGGCAATTCATTGTCGCGGCTCAGTCCCGGGAGACTGCAAGCAATCCATTACGTTTTGCCTGTCTTGCAACGATTCCCTGGTTGTAGTTTCAAGTCAAAGCGAGACTTTTTATTGTAAAGAGTGTGATTCAGACAAATAGTCAGAAAATCGTCAAAAGTATTTAGTCGACGGAGTTTACCGAAACTATATTCCAACCCACCATTTAAAAGTAAAGCCTAAAGAAAACTACGAATGCTCAAAGTGCCATGTTCAGCTTTTTGGAAACCCTGTTTCGTATTTTATACTATCTGTCAGAGGCAAGTTTCGTTGCTTTGACTGTTTTTTTATCAACAGACATCCATTAAGATTTTTAAAGAAACATTCAGGCATACACTTGGAGCGTGAAAATTTTCAAATATACAATTCTGTATCAGCTTCAAGAATTAGAGAGGCTGGCCTAAGGATGTCAACAATGTCGTACAGAAGTTATTTACACGCACGATTATTACTTGCTAACCCATCATATAGGAGGCCTCTTCACGCAGTTAGGCTTGGAGACGAATCCGAGAGTGACACTGAATCAGAATCTGACAATTAAAGCAGCGACACCGACAAAATTCTGGCTTGAATATATTGTACAAACTATACTAAGCTAAAATATAACAATATTTGAATTGTCTTTTTTCTATTTTCCAGAAAGATGATCCGAAAACTACATCCTGATTTCATTGAAATTCCTGTCATCATTGCAGAGCACTCTTCACTTACAAAAGACCCCTTGAAAATTGACTATGGCGTCCCGATTATGCTCAGCCATAATATTGATGTGAGAGCAAATCTTGTGAACGGCAGCAGAGGCAAAGTTGTTGATATTGTCTTCAGTCCATCACGCAACAGGCTCTACTGGAAGAACCACGTTGAAGCAATTATTGTTGATTTTCTGTCTTATCGAGGCAACGACATTGTGGTAACGTCACGAGGACGTGGATGTAAGATTTTGCGTATTGACTACAACGAACTGGATTCAGAAACTAAGCAGTATATTCGAATTCAAGCGTTTCCACTGGTTCTTAACTGAGCAATGACTGTACATAGGTCACAGGGAACTACGATACCTATTGGCTGCGTTTTCCTAGACAACAGAGAAATTATTGCGTGTACTACATACGTTGCCCTGTCCCGGTTTGCTTTGTTTGAAAATCTTATGATTTTGGACCATGAGATTATTCCGGCAAATAGACTTTTAAGTGTTTTACACAAACGCGAAATGGAATTGCGGTAGAACGAGGAAAAACGGTAACGAGAGCTTCAAAGCAGCGGCAAGGAAGAACGCAAGGCAAATATCAAACAACAAGTTGTACGTTTTTTATAAACCACAAATTTTACTTCAGTAATTTAAGTATTTCTTGTATTACACTGTCAACGTTTAGTCAATGCTATCTATTTATTTTTGGACAAAGTGTACATTTGTATTGTATACTAGTAATTACTTAAAAAGAGTGTCTCCTACTTGGTGAAAAATTGCTCATTTTCTCTAAAAGTATAATGTATTTCAGTAGTAGTTTAAATTAAAAGTAGAAAATTCAAAAACAAGTATCTACATATCGTCATTAGTTTTTGTATATTCAAAATTATTAGTATTAAAAATTGTACACATGTAAATTCAAGCTGACATGTATATAAACCATTGATTTTGTAGAAATATATGCATTTACAGTTGGCAATTGTTCTGAGTAGGTCAGTATTACATACAGCTCATAAAATGGCTGAAATACGTAAATCGTACCTAAACTCTAGGTTAAAGGGTTCCTTTTCGGCGCTCAGTGGTTTTCTTAAGAATAACAAAAACTTTCACGATAAGGCTGTGGTAAATAAAGAATTAGGCCAGTTGCGTTCATTTCCAATGCATCGCCCTATACGTAAAAATTTTAAACGGCGAAGAACTTTAGTGAACATGGAAGGAGAGATTTATTGCTCTGATTTGAAGGTTCTGGGAAAGGAATTTGCCAAAGATAATTCTGGCTATGCTAATATCCTATTTTGTATTGATGCGTTTTCAAAAAAACTCTACTGCCGCTTTATTAAAAACAAGAAACCAGAGTCTGTTATCAAAGCTTTTAAAGACATTTTTCGAGAGTCAAAGAAAATTCCAATATTTCTATTCACAGATCAAGGTACGTTAGCTTACATTTTATAACATATTAAAAAATCTTAAAATCTATTATACACTATATTCCTGTGCTAGGTTTGAGTACATATTAACTATAGCATTACTTTACTATATTGAAATACAGGTACAGAGTTTCGAGCCGAGTCGTTAAAAATGTTTCTCAAAAGCCATGGAATAAAATACTATAATACGTACAGCGAGACAAAATCCAGTATTGTAGAGCGCGTAATTAGGTTAGTCAGTCAGCGTCGTATGCTTATATATATATATCTAGTCACAATATGCTAGAGCCACGTTCACACGTAATATATACATGTATTGTTTGGTATAGGACTATATTTCAACGGATCACAAGATACATGACTGAGAGGAATACTACTAGGATCGTGGATATTTTCCCGGCATTTGTAACGACGTATAACAATACGTTTTACTCAACAATTCAAATGGCGCCTTCCCAGGTTAACTGGTTAAACGAAAACCAGGTCTGGAGGACAATGTTTTCAGATATTATTAAGAACACAGAAAAAAGGGAAGCAAAGTATTCGCCAGGCGACCGTGTTAGAATAAGCTGTACAAAACTCATATTTGACAAAGGTACAAATATTTGTAGATCATAAGTAGGCAAATAAAATATTAATATATATAGGCATACATTTTGAGTTTTACATGTATTCGTCTTTTGTATTTCGAACAGGTTACAGCCAATCGTACTCGGAGGAGCTTTTTGTTATAAAGTCAGTGAATTTTAATACTATACCTATAACTTACTATCTTGAGGATCTGAATAACACGCCTATCACGGGTGCATTCTACAGTAAAGAGCTAAGCCAAGCTTAATACCCGATAAGATGGAGCCATCTGGATTGTTGCCTTTGTTTTCTGAAGCTATTAAACAGCAGTATTTTCAAAAACGAAGAAGAGTGGACAGCCATTATTGCTCACCTCTAGATTGAGATCCTATGAGTTCAGAAAACATATATGTTACAGTTACAGGTGACCAGCAAAATAGCATATATACAGACAACACTCCAGCAAGCTTTGTATGTGTATTGCCATATCCCTTGGACCTTCAAAACTACGACGTCGGACTTGTGAGCCTCAGATATACTTCAAGCCCACAACATGCTATAATGAAACCTGTTTAGAGACCCCCAGCACGAAAAGTGCGAAGCACAGTTGCCGTGGACGTAGAAGCAAATGAAAAATTATTTCCCAACTATAAACCAACTATCAGAGAATTTCTTAACTACCAAAAACAAGATACTACATTAAAAGAATTTATGAGTGGACTTACTTTAAAGTTAAGGCAGCACCACGACATCATGCCTTTTGATGTTGCACAGAAAGCATTAAGTTTGGATCCTGGCAATATACATATGCTACTTCAGAACCTGTCCTCATCAAACAGTGTTATAGTTGAAATTCCAACTAATCCTGCATTGTTTTTTAAGCAAAGCAGAACAAGATTTATGTCAGAAAACCATCTGCGCTATGAAAATGTAGTTGAATCAGACTTGGATAATATTTTTATGGGCACGTTTTTTAATTTTGGCGCTGAAAAGTTTCAAAATATGGACAACGCTATACAGCTTTACCAGGGGTTTGAAAACGTTATGATGTTTAGAAGAGAAAATAACAACGGTGACTCAGATTTTCGCAAATTCTTTGAACGTTTCAATGCTGAGATGGCCGACCCAGAGTTTTATAACTTGAAGCTAAAGATTGAATTTCCTTTAGATAAGAGTAACACAAAGTGCGAGTTAACATTTGAATGCAGTGAACACGAGTATGTGGTTTTGCCTGACCCTATTGCTCTGTGTTTGGGACTACAGCAACACGACAAGTTTTATAATGGCGTATACGAGTCTGAGTTTGACGTGGATGAAGAAAAATACAATGAAATTGTAGACTACGAATACATGAACTTACGCATTTTTAAGAATTATGCAAACTTTATGCCAATGAAGGAACCAGAAGAACTTGATTTGAATCACGTTATACACGAAATTAACCGTACTTTGTTAGCAAGTTTGTGGGCAGATACACGTGTGCAGTTCGAACATGCTGATGGACATCTCAGTATACCAGACCTACGAGAAGACATTACAGTACAGCTTCCAGTACTTGTTAATAGATTTTTTGGCTTTGATGACAATTGTATATTCAAAGCTGGTACATCTGCGCAACTTAGGCCGGAACTAGTAAAGGAAGAAGAACAAGAAATGGAAAAGGAAGAATTTGACGAGGATGTTGAGCCTGAACACACTGTGCCAGGAAAAAGATTGCTTGTATTATGCAGCCTAGTTGAAAACCAGCTATATGCTTCTCATTTACTACCGTTACTTCGAGCAAATGATCTATCTGATGATTACACTAGTGAGACAGTCCACAGCTTTGTACCTATACTATATGTGCCACTACACAGGCAGCAGCACCAACTAATAAGATTCAGTTTAGTCAATGAGTACCGCTCTCTTGTGCAACTTGATGCAAGTACTCAAACAATCATTGAATTGCAGTTTCGACCTCGCAATTTTTGAGCAGACAACATGCCGCCAAGTATAAAAGGAGAGTACGTGCAAATTTGCCAGTTATTCTTATCTGGCCTTTGAAGTGACAACATCAAATATTTTAAAGTGCACGTTCTAACATCATATTTATTTCAAACTAGCCTGAATGCATTAATACTAGTGCCTACATATATCGTATTGTTTATATATAATGCGTAAAATACTGTGCAAAAATATAAACGACACAAATTCAAGTCTAGTGGACAAAGACATTGCAAAAGACAGCTTGCTTGGTGAATACTGTATTCTTAAACCTATTTCTGTAATTACAAATTCAAACAAAAAGAGCCAAATGGGGACAGGGGATACAGTAGTTAAAACCGCTGAAACTGTAGGAAATACATCTAGTGATCTAAGTATCAAAAAAAATCAGTACCTTGAACCTATAAGACCACGCAGAGCTACTAAACAAACAACTAAAGGCCGTAAATGCAGAGTAAGTCATTGCCGCACTTCATGCAATAACCACAGAAGCTCATCCCGTAAGCCACCAGCTCGCAAATCCCAGAGTGGAGGGGGAAGAATAAAGGGAAGGATGGTGTACAGACGGACTCAAGCAGGAGGATCTAGGCGCAGGCCTGTCAAAAAAAGGACTCAAATTGGGGGTCGACTCAGAAGAACCCCCGTCTCTCGTGTAAAAAGGACTGCATCAAGCAGAAGTTCCACCCAGACTGGAGCTGGGCGTAGACGCCGAACTATCCGACGACGATAGAATATAATCCCTAGTTCATTGAAATACCAGTCATTCCACATTTAGACTACAACGAAGCAGTATCTAAAGTCTATTATCAGCTCCGCAAACCATGGAAATTCAAGGCTTTTACGATGAACCGACGGTGTACGAGGGATCTCAGAAATCTATACAAAGCAACCTAGTGCTTGATAAGCTTCCCCCTACGAATATAAGTATTCAAGATGCACCAGAATACTATCCGTATTATCCAGTACTTAGTCCAAGGGATAACGAAAATCCTATTATATTCGACATGCTAAAATCCCCTGGAAAATACTATAATTTACACGACTCCCATTTAGACCTCACTTGCCGTGTACTTCTTAGCGATGGAAAAGATATCGCTGCTACCAACGTTGTCGCTCCGTGTTCCATGCTGTTCTACGGCCTATTTAGTAACCTAGAATTCTATTTAAATGGCCAACTTGTGAGTGACAACTCAAATCACTATGCTATTGGATCCTACTTGAAAAGGGAACTTTCATCAAATCCTATTGAGAAGCAGAATGGGATGTTGGATCAGCTGTACTACCTTAACATTACTCTTGATGAATTTAAGAAAACAGACACTGGATTTTTGGCAAGATACAATATCGCTCAACAGTCAAAACCATTTACTATGGTGGGAAGACCCGAGTCGCCATTCTTTGAACAAACGCGAATGCTGCCTGGAGAAACGGATATAAGAATTATTATGCGCAGATCTCACCCTGCCTTTTGCATTGACGCTGCAACTGAAACACGGACTGGCTATTCAGGCTGTCCATTCCGTGTGGACATTGTTAATGCTGTACTGTACTTGAAGCGGCAAACAGTATCACCACTTGCAATTAAAAAGCATAGACTTAATCTGAACAACGGGACTTTAAAGTATCCGTGCCTTGAACCTGAGATCAAGAACTTTGTCATTCCATCTGGAGTCAGTTCACATGCATTGGATAACTGTATCAACGGTAGGTTGCCGCAGTATATAGTATTTGGACTTGTGGATTCAGCAGCATACTTGGGGGAACTGACAATGTCATTCTGCAACTTTCAACACTTTAACCTCAGCGAAATTACAGTATCAATAAACCAAGAAGCAATAGAGTACAAGACTTTACCGGTGAGCTTTAAAGATGCGTCTGGTAATGGCGAAGATAATTATTTACTTGCTTTGAACACATTGAAGAAAACAGCAGCCAACCCAAGCTTAGGAAATAGGATATCTCAGAAGAACTACACTTAAGGAAGAGTCTTGTTTGCATTTGAGCTGGTTTCTACACAGGCAAATTCGTTAAGCGTAAATAAATCTGGTCAAGTCCAAATCCAATTGAAGTTCAGATCCGCATTGACCAAGTCAGTTACAGCTATACTGTTCAGCCAGTACCAAACCGTCATTGAGATTGACCGCAATAAACAAGTTATTGTCAACCGTTAAGCTGTGCAGAACCATAAGGCACAATCCCTGATCAGCTAAAACAATTGTGCATAAAACCAAGTGTGCCAATTCAAGACTTGTCTGTTGCTAACTAGAAGCTGACTGACCAACAACAACGACCTATTGCAGAATGAATACAGCAGAGTTGGAGCAATGTCTTGGAATCTTACTTGGCGGAACAAGCATCAAATATTACGTAATAGCAGCAGACGAAATGAAGAATACATTAGAAAATGCAAAAAAAGAAAACATCAACGGAAAGTTATCGTACCCAATAGCAATAATACAAAATACAGACACGCTAGAGGGAGCTGGACGTCACTGGATAGCTTACTGGATAGTTTAAAGCGACTCATTTGAATATTTTGACTCATATGGGTTCCTAATTCAGCAATACAGAAGCCTCCAATGGCCTGCAAGATATATAATTGCCGAAAATTGTACAGCACTGCAGAGTGGACGTTCGACTGTTTGTGGAATGTATTGTTTATATTTTCTATATTCGCGTTCAATTGGTATCTTTTACCAAGACTTTTTAAATGTATTTACATGTTCTGTACTAGTTAATGATAGAAAAGTGAAAAAGTTTGTAAATATGATTCCTATGTTGAGCAAGTTTTCTACCTATAAATATAAGTTACAGTCTAATACGTATAAAGTATGTTGTCCGGAGTTTTGTAAAAATATGTTATGGTATCTCTAAGCTTAAATATAACCTAAAGTACTCAATATTGTTAATATATAAGCTGTGTATAGTATAAGTAAAAACATTGTAAAAAATACTAATTTTAAGAATATAACATAGTTTTAGAAGTCGAAAAGACTAAATATATTGTAATAGTATAGTTATTGTACATAAAAAATTTGTATATAAGATATAAAAGAATTGTACATAGAATACACAGAGTACAATACAAATTTGTTCAAAATATGAGTACTGTAAAATATGTAAATAATAATAAAAATGTAAAAATGTATATATTATAAGAAACCCTAGTACATTGTATAGTAATTATTTGTAAATATAGCTTGTATAATATAGCTTGCAAAATAAAAAAATTGTGAATTTTCCTTAAATATTGTTGTAAATTGTAAATTCTGATCAGTTGTAGTTTGTATTTGAGAATGGCAACACCAGATACTGTCGACTTCAAATTAATACACCCTTTTACAGCTATGCTATGTGGCCCTAGTTTATCTGGTAAAAGTACTTTGTGTTTAGAAATTGTTAAGCGCCGTAGGCAAATAATTGGAAATAATATTAATAAAGTTTTGTATATTAGTGTACATACTGACCAATCAGAGTTTACAAGCACTGATTTTATAGACGATAAGGATATAACTTTAACATCTGATATAGATATTATTGAGTCATTAATTGAAGAAATAGACAGCGCATGTCTAGTCGTGTTAGATGACCATTTAAACTATATGGAATCAAGTCTTAGAGCTAGACAGTTAGTTCAAAAAGTATTTACAGAATTGTCGCATCATATGAACTTTAGTGTTATACTTATATTGCAAAACGCATTTTCTAAAGAACCGAGAACCACTAGTTTAAGTATAAAATATCTAGTTCTCTTTGACGTGTTTAGAGACCGCAGCATAATTAATCAAGTTTCCAAGCAAATAGCGCCTGGTCGGCCCGAGTTCCTGCAAGAAGCATACGAAAAAGCATGCAGTCTACGCCAACATAATTACCTGTTCCTGAACCTACATCCACAGTGCCCAAACCCACACATGTTTGTACGCAATAATATCTTTCCAGTAAATGGAACTGACATATATGTATACAAATAATACTAACCATGTCGATGAAACTGAAGCAACAGAGTCGGTTTGAAATAAAGTTTGAATATCTATCACTATTAGCAAACGCAAAACCAAGAGAGTATTCAACATACATTAAATCTGCAACTGTTGACCTCCTATATGTTATAGCCGAGTGCATATTCAATTTGGATAAGTTTTGTAAACATATAGACCCGCGATATTCAAAACAAGTAAACACATTAGTAAAAACATTGAAACAAACTAGTCTAGACAACTTAGACAAACTATACATACGAAATAGAACACTTGTGCGCCGAATCTTAGCAACAATACTTCACAAGGTTTACAACAGTGAAATCTGCAGTGCTACATTGTTGTCAGATATAATTTGTGCCGATAAAATATACAATTCAAACAATTAAAATAGCTATGGCTACTGTGATGAAAGCAATTGAACCCAAGCTCTATGCTGAGCTCATGAAAATTCGAGAAGAGCAAAAGGCTTTAAACGTTGCTAAGCAAAACCACGCTATGTCGAAAAATTCAACTGAAGGTTATAAGGCAGTGCCAATGCACGTTGGCGGAAATTACAAAGAACCCAGTGATACTTCAAACGTTAGTGCTCCATCCGATGTGGAAAAATTAAATCAACTACCAACTCAAGAATGGCTCAGCTACGAGCAAGTTATATCTCAAGCCAGTGTAAAGAAACCACAGCCTAAGTTAGCTCGCAGTCGTGGATATCCATATGTTAGGCGTCGCAGCAATACACATGAAACCTAAAACGCTAACTTCCAATATACATAAAAAGAGCTGCCATCTATAAAATAGTGTCAGTCATGTTATTAGTGTCACAGTGTTCAAAACAAAGTCATACAATGTTCTCCTCACGTGTTTTTTTGTGCTCTCTATACTTGCGGTTCCATTACTTGCCATATGTTGCAACGTCGCAGTGCAAGCCCAGCATGAATCAAATGCTCAGAAATTAGAGCCTGAAGGCACTGCATCAAGCTACGAAGGTACAACAAACCACAATGGTTTATTTGAAAAGGAAAAGTTGGCTTTAAAAGCCTTAAGAAACAACCTTCAGCAAGATACCCCATCTTCCCTCAGCCCTGATACCACGCCATCTTCTGTGACAAAACCCAGTTCATTTAACAAACTGATTCTTTAAGCTTTAAAATATATGCTCGAAAATTTGAATACGCAAAACGGAATTATAATGGATTTTGTGGACAAGTACCATCAAAATAAAGCAAAACCGGTAGTTAATACAACGTTTGACTTGATTAGTGAGTACAAAACAAATAAACACGTATAGCACATATATAAATGTATATAGTATATAAGATATGATGCGCATTGTATGATATAAAGCCAATATTAAATGTACATATGTGTCTGTTTCTCTTTTGCGCCTTTGCAGCTATCTACGTTTCGTTTATATTGGTCTTTTTCCTATTTGTATTCAAGATAATAAATATTTTTCTTAATGGGAAGCACTGGTCCCTGCAAAAATCAGAAGGGGTTAGCCAGAATGGGGTGGATACCACTCACCACGGATCAGCTATAAATACCAGGTCGGACTCATAGAAAACTTCACAACAATTTGAGCTCTTGCCTGATCATCAACCATCTCTCTCCTCGGCACCAGTCTAGAAGAACTGCAGCACAACTTACATTCAACTATCCATTCTTCATCACTACTAGTGCCTGGACATGGATCAACCAGGCTCTGTACCATACGCGGCCCACAGCCTTAACTCTGTACAATTCCACGAACAACCCAACTACCCAACTGCTCGTAAGACTGGTAGAACTAACTATGTACGTATAACATTCTAATAGGCAATAATACCATTTTAAATTTGTATAATATCTATATTGTATTTACTTATGTATTTATATTATTGTATTATATACCATTGGTTTCTAATCATATTGTGTTTGTTGCTTTAAAGTGCTTTGAGTGTTCCATCCCTGGCTGTCTGTTTAAATGCAAATGGTATGTGCCGTACCAATCTCACGTTAAAGAAGCTCACCATTGTGGAGATTGCAACCAATTCTGTTCTTCCAAAGCCCTTCACCAGTGCCTGCATCCTGGCGAGCGGCTTGCCCACTTTGACAACAGAAACCAAGATCTTATTGGCAGTGGAACCAGTCGTTCAGGAGCAACCTATGGACTCACCACTACTACCAGCACTAGCGATAGTTCTGCAGGCCCTTCTCGTCGTACTCGTCGTTCGTCATTGATAGATTTGGATGTATTTCAAGAATCCTCAAGATCTCACACGGGACTCATAGTTACCTACATACATCAACTAACTGAAGATTTTCAAGACATCGAATATATTTTGACTGAACTATACGAGTCTATTGTAAAATTGTTAACTCAAAACTTAGCTGTACATACTAGTATTAAGGTTTGACTTATTATTGTAGTAGCGTTAGAATTAGAAACTGTAGTAGAACTCGAACCAAAAAAAATTGAACGTAGTATTAGTCTAGTGTCTAGTAGTTATAATATATTAAGTAGAGACGAAATTGAAAACTTTATATTTAATAGTGCAAGTGAAGTTTTACAGAAATTAAATGAATTCAATAAGCACGGTACTGGTTGCACACTTCGGCAAATAGAATCAATACAGTTTGAAGTAGGAGTACTAAACTTGTTTTCAAATGCTGAAGCCAAAGGGTATAATAAATTCCCAACCCTGAAACCCAGAAAATCTGGATATTTAAATATAAAAAACAAATGCAATGACTGTTTTAAATTTTGTGTGGCTGCTTACAGATTCCGCCATGAAATCTTAGCTGGGTATAGAATAAATAAGCAGACAAACAAACCCTACTCCACTTAGTGGGCCAAACAAAAAATAGAAGACCCAGAGCAGTATGTTCCCTATTTTTTGCAATTTGATTTTACTGATATTAATTCTCCTTTACGTATTGGCGAAAATTTGAATACTTTTGAAACTAAAAATAATCTTGGTATTAATATATGGAGTCATCGCAATGACCAGATTGTCCCTATAAGGAGGTCGCGTAATTCTAATATAAATGAAATGTGTAATTTATTTTTAATTTACAACCAAGGAAACGAAGACGAGAACAACTTGTACCACTTGGTTCTTATTACTGATCTCGATAAATTTATGTGTAATGGACGTGATCACAAATCTTTTTATTGCCAATTGTGTTTCAGACGTTTTAACTCGGACACAAACTTATCACAGCACAGTGAAAACTGTCAAGAACTTAAAGAAAGAAAAATCATTTTTCTTGAACCATGGGAAAGAGTCAAGTTTTCAAAGTCGTGGCAAACACTTCCGTACCCCTTCGTCATTGTTTATAAGTTCTTTACGTTTGCAACTCCATTTCAAGATTTTAAACTTACAAAACCTAACACAAAATACACAACTGAAATAACACCTGCGGCTTATTCTTTTATTATTATAAGGCGATTTAAAGATAAGGACAACGTTGTTTCTATAGAGTATTTTGATGGGCAAGATGTTGTAAAACACTTTTTTACTCGTATATTTTTCTGGGCAAACAGACTACTCACACATATTAGAGAAACAAATAACAAAATACTTCCAACAGATAGCGTAAGAACACAGTTTGAACAAGCTACGCATTGCCACTTGTGTGACCGTAAGTTCAGTAAAGAAAATAAGATTTTACGCACGTTTCACCATAACCACGATCTGTGAAACTTTGAGTTTGCTGCATGCAGTCGTTGTAATCTTAAAATTTATTACAAGCACGAGATCCCACCTATTTTTTATTACGGAGGTTCTTTTGATTATCACCTTTTAATAAATGCAATGAAAACTAATTTTTTTACTTCCAAAGACGTATGTGTTCTTGAAAAATCCCCCAAAGAATTTATTTCAATAACAATAACTGCAAAGGATACTTGGCTTCCCAAATTAAATTTAGAATATCCTGCTGAAAATACAAAAAAATCCAACTACATTGGAAAATCAATTTTTTGCAAAAGTTAAAGTACGTTTTATGGATGCCAATTTATTTTTTGACTCTAATTTATTTGAACTTGTAGAATCACTAAACGCAAAAGACCCCTAGTCACTTTAAATAGTACAACAGTGTATATATAAATTTGTACCTTTAAAAAGCCAAGATTATTTAGCAAAGAAAGTCAAACTCTCAAAACCTTCTCAGGATGATCTCGTGTTATTACAAAAACCAGTTTATTTTCCTTTTTTGTCCCTTACTGATAATGCAAGTCTTAATAATCCTATTCCAACAAGATCGTGTTTCAGAAAATCTTTACTTGATGATAAACCTATACCTGACAGCGAATGGGAGCTTGTTCAAAACATTTGTGCAAAATTTAACCTTAAAACATTGGCTGATTACATGCGTTTTAGTTGCTTGTTGGATACAGTACTACTTGCAGAAGTTTGGCAAAATTTTAGAAGATTTGGATTGAAAACCTACGAACTGGACCCAACTTATTCTTTGACTTTGCCAAGCTTCTCATGTGACTGTTTTCTTAAGCAATCAAAAGCCGAAATAGATTACATAAGGGATCACAGGGTATTTGACATTGCTAAAAAAGGAATACGGGGAAGCCAATGTATATTTACAAAGAAACATGTGATTGCAAATCACGAGCGTTGTCCGGGTGGGTTAGACACATCACAGCCAAGAAGACAGTTACTCTCACTAGACATAAATAGTTTATATCCCCACAGTATGAAAGCACTGATGCCAGTGTCTGATTACGAGTACATGGAACCAAAAGATCTTATAAACATTGACTGGACTGACCCTGCATTAGGGAGTACGGATGGTAGCTATGGGTATGTACTTGTTTGTGACTTGCAGTATCCAAAGCATTTGCATGAACAAGACGCAAACTTGCTTCTTGCTATGGAACAGAGAATAATACAGCTTGAAGAAATACCGAGCCAGCTTAATTTAAAATACCGCCAAATGGCTTCAATTAAAAAATTTATATCCCGCCCAAGACTTATGTTAACCCTTTATGACAAACACAATTACACAGTTTATTTCAAGGAATTACGCTACTATCTTGCCAAAGGAATTGTACTTTTAAAAATACATTGCAGTGTACGATTTAAACAACAGCGGTATTTTAAAAAATACAAAGATGCGAACCTAAAAAGACGGAAGCAAGCAAAAACACCTTTTGAAAACAAATTACTTAAACTTAGCTCCAATGTATTATACGGCAGGACGTTAAAGAAGTGTAACGAGTTTGTCGAAACCACTGTTTGCACCAGTACCGCACAAGCTGAAAAATTACTTGCACTACCACGATGTAAAGATTTTCATGGTTTATCTGATTCTTTAAGTATTATTACGCAATATCTTAAGAGTTATCGCGCAAATGACCTGTCACTCACAGGACTAGCAATTCTAGCTAATGCCAAAGTGTACTTCTATGAAAAGTTTGATATGTTGTGTCGAATATTCCAGAATAGAGCCTATCTGGATTACTCAGATACCGATGCTTATGAGCTAGATATATTAGACCCATTAAATACTCTGTGGGATGATATAGTTAGTGCACGTACAGAATTTGATTTCAGTAAGATTCCACGGAATCACTTGTTTTTTAAACAGTATGAAAGCAGATATCCAGAATTGTATCTTTTGAACAAAGACGAGAGTGGCAAAATAAGAATACAGAGCTTAGATGTATTAGAATTAATTATACTTAAGCCTAAGATGTATAGTATGTTATATTTAGATAATAGTGAACAGCAGAAATGCAAAAGCGTTCCAGCGATTGCTTTACGCCAATGTAAGCACGACAAGTATAAAGCAATGCTTAAGACCAACAAGCCTTGTAATATTATTGTAAATTCTATACCATCTGTGGATCATAATATGTACGTAGTGAGTGTAAATAGACTAGCATTTGACACATTAGATATTTTAAGGGTGTTTTTAGACCCTAACGATTGTAATTTTAGTTTGCCCTTGGGCCATATTGATTTGTTAAATAAGTAACTACAGTAGTATGTAATAGTTTTATATTTATAGTATAAAGTCGTATAGATGTAACCTAGATGTAACCTAGATATTTAATTAATGTTCTCTGTTTAGGCTACACAAATATTGGTAAATACTAAGATCTAGTTTGTAAGACCTGTATATATTTATAGTATAGTGTAGAAGTAACCTATATGTAACCTACATGTAACCCAGATATTTTATTTAAGTATTATGTTTAGGCTACACAAATATTGTTAAATACTAAGCTCTAGCTTGTAAGAACTGTATATATTTATAGTATAGTGTAGATGTAACCTAGATGTATAATGAATATATTGTATAAAACGTGTAGCATAGAATAATTACCTGTTTTGTATCTCTATTACCTGTATATATTTAAAGTATATTATAGTATAGATGTAACCTAAATATATATTGTAAATTTGAATTTTAAGCATAGCGCAAATTCAATGTTCTGTATTTAATGTATATAATTGTATTCAGTGTAATAAATTCGAAAAATTGTAATTTTGTATATAAAACGTGCGTTTAGTACCATCACAGCTCATTTACAATTTTCTCGGCCAGTGTACTTCAAGTTATTATATTGTGCTGCATATATGTTCATTCTGCTATCCCACACTGCATTACCAGTAGCATGCAGTAGCAAAGACATACATCATTGGCGACTCCAGCCATGCATTGCCTACCCCTCACTTATGTGTGCGTTCAATTGCATTAAATACATAGTATATAGTACCTGCCTACCTACCTATATGCATCTGTACAGTATTCCCTTCAACCCTATCTGCCTGCTTCCCTTCAGCTTAGTTCATATGGACTGTCCGTATATTGACTGGTCTCTTTCCATTATCATCCATGTCCCTTCGTCCCAGTATACTCTCGCTCCTATCATTCACATTCCCCTTCGTCCCTACGTTCCCGCTTCCCTCAGCTCAGATTCCCGGCTCCTCATATTTATTTCCCGTTCTCCATTCCCCCCTTCCCCCTTGCTTTGCAAGACGTTCACTCTTTCTTTTTACTTCTCTTTCTTATCCTCTTGCCTTAACGTCTCAAAACACATTTAATTCCGCGCTATCTCATGTAGTAACGTCACGTGGCCTTTCTCTCCGCTTTCTCTGGCCTGGAAATATGCAAAGGAAACTTTCGAGTACGAAACATTTTCGGAGCCAGGAAGTCAGTTTCTGTACGTTGTTCTAGGGAAATCAAAAAAACGGTATCAAAACAACTTTTCATTTCGGTCAAGGAAATCAGGATATCGTAATATTGTTGACCTCGGACTCCGTAAGAGAAATGGATGGGCCACTGAAAATTCGGCAAATTTAGAGAAACTTGTTTCCGGTCTTGGATATATTGTCAAGACTGCAATGGAGGGAGTTGAAAACAATGCTCATGAAAACCTTTGTGATAATACCTTAAGTAGCATTGTCTTCTACGATATCTACATCCACCTCAAAGGTCAGGATTCAGCTGACGTAAAGCGATGGAAAGACACCCAATTTAATCAAACATTGAGTTTAGGGAAATATAATTGTTTCCGGGACTGGTTTCTCCCGGTTTATGAACATCATGGTGGCTCAACTGTTTTAAAAAAATATTTTCAAATCTTTAAAACAAACTGGCCTAAGAAACTAGGCGTCTATTCGGAATTCACTGCTTACGGAGACGCACAGCTGAATGTGGGAGAGTTTGTTCATTTCTGGAGTGGAGCTGCAGGGGAGGATCTTGGCTATTTGGCAAAATCTGCTTTTCATAATAATTGGGATGACATTTTCATCAGACAATTTGCTCAAGCCCAAACTGACTTTCCAAATATTACATATCCAGGTAAATAACCGATAGGTTAATATCGGAATAGTGTCAATTTAGTTAAATTATTTAGTACTGTACAAGTCCAAGCTATATAGCATCTATACACAAATCACGTATTAATTCTATCCCTGTAAAAATTAATTCCTGACAGTAGTCAGTACAACATGGAAAAAGTAAATAAAAAATTATGTTTTATTGTGCCGCAGGAACAATTTATTAATATTACATAACTAAAATTCCTGGAAACAATTAAATTCTCCCTTGCTGTTTTATACATTTAACTCAATATGTCGTCATTAGACTACATTGAAGCATTTTCTGTTCGCACCCACGTCTTTTAATAATGTATGTCAATGGGGTTTAGCAATTACCTATTATCCAACATGCTTGGATTTTATCCTAGTATAATTGTTCGCTAGGAAAATTGAAACATGAATCACAAACCGCGTTTTTTTCAAATAAAGTACATACCTGTTTCTTCCCAACTGCAGCATAAGTGTGGCAAGTAAACAAATTGTTCTTTTCCAAGAAATAAATCGTATTGTCAACAGTAATATTAAATGTCATTGTAAAGTAAAGTCAGCATTCCAATATGCTGCTTAACAAGATTAAAGACTTCTGCATCGTCTTATTGTTACGCGTAAATGCCAAAGCAAAAATCTCGTGCATAGTAATGTGCAAAATGTAATGCAAAATCTACTCACTTGTTATATATAGTTGCTTGTCTTACGTGAAATTAATTCAGTTTGCAACGGACTACTTTGTAGAATCAGTTGATAGTCAATGGCTCTCGTGTAAAACATAATAATGCCAAAGTTTTACTGGTCAAACACATTAGTTAAATTTATTTAATTACAGTTAAACAACACTTGCCTGCAGTCAGTGAACAAAAAACATTATAATTCTCCCCTAATTTTAAACTGTGCTTGTGATTAAAGAAACAAAAACTAACACAATTTACACAATGTATTTTAAATACATTTTATTCCTGACACTGGATGTAGCTTCAAATGGAATGTTAAGCACTAGCCTCATCGTCAGTTCAGGTCCACAAGATAGTAAGTGTATTAGTAATTGATTTTGATTAAAAATCTACTTTAATTTAATACATTTGAATTTTTAGCACGGATAAAAGACAGCTAACATTTATGAAAAACATAGTAAAAACGTATTGACTGCTTTTGCCTTTGTAATATTTTTTTCTTATGTCTACATATTTGCTATTCTTAAATACAGAAGAGAATCTTCAAAAAATAATTGCAATATCTCACATTCGTAGACTGCACTGAGAAACAATTTAAATGTGCGAATGGGAAATGCATTACTGGCGAGGACCAGTGTGAGACGGGTTTTAGCATTGCAAGGACCGCAGTGACGAGTTGAATTGCACAAGTAACACAAATAGATTTTTCTATTTTAGTAATTATTTCCAACGATATCGCAAAGAAGAAACAAAATTACCCATATCTAATTTCTGCTAGAGTCAAAATGAGCTATTTAATAAAAGCAAAATAAGTAACGTGCATGAAATGTTAATTTAGGAGTTTTTAAAAAGTGTAAAATGTTATATTTAAATGTTTTTTTGAAAATTGCAAAATATTCTATTTACATCTTTTTAAAACTTCAAAAGGTTCCAATTACACGTATTTAAAATGTGTATAAACTGTTCTAATTCCATGTTTTTAAAAAGTGCAAAATGTTCTATTTACATGATTGTAAAAAGTGTAAAATGTTTTAATTCCATGTTTTTAAAAAGTACAAAATTTTCTATTTTCATGTTTTTGAAACTTGTAAAATATTCTATTTAAATGCATTCAAGACATGTTTTTAATATTTGTGTAGATAGTGGATATTGTTTTTAGCTACAAATGGATATGGATCATTTTGGTTCTTCACTGACGATATATTGCGACATTTAAAAATACTAATGAATGTAAAAACGCATTAGTTTTCTCAATTAGGTCAGATTTTTTTAATTTTTGCTTATTTTTGTTAATTTACCGGATTAACCGGATTTAAAATAGAAATTAAAACTTTAGTTAGGTTAAGCCTTTAATAACCTAATTCGTATAAAGATTTATTTTGAAATTTTGCTCAGATTGTACAAAGGGTGCATTTAGATGTGGAGACGGAGAGTGTATCTATAAAGGCTCAGTCTGTGATCTGTACGACGACTGTGAGGACGGAAGTGACGAAAATAACTGCACAAGTAAGTTAAAAAAAATGGCTAAATAAATGAATAAAACTGAATGCTAGACTATGCCCAAAACATTATCACTCAATAATTTTTCCAGATCATGTATGCAGCAGTCACGAATTTCGTTGTCAAAATGGACAGTGTATTTATAACGGTTTTCGCTGTGATGGAACACGATGTTGATTGCAGGGTGTTGACCCCTGCCATCAACATCACGACACAAAAAAATTTAATTTAACTTGTAAGTAAAAATAAAACAAACTATTTTATTGCATTTTGTGCCCAAAAACAAATTGCAAATTAAAAGTAAAATTCTGCTGTGTTGTTTAGGTCCAGAGTGTCTTTCTCGGGATATGTTTAAATGCGAATCGGGGTAAAAAATGCGTTGAGAACTACAGACTTTGTGACACGGTGCCTGACTGTGAGGATGGAAGTGACGAAAGCGCATTCACTTGTTCAGGTTATTAGCGATTATTTATTTAAGGCGACAACACATAGGTTGTTTTTTCATGCACGTATGCATGTTAAGAAGACACAGTAGTGGATATAGTTAACTTTTTTTCTAACTTTTAAATACTCCTAGACCATAAATGCGAGTTGGGCCAATTTCAATGTCAAAGCGGGCAATGCGTTGGTAGTAATTACGAGCCTACAGTAGTTTGCAATGGACACCACGACTGCGGAGACAAGTCTGATGAGACCAATTGTAAGAATTGATGATCGTAAATATGTTTTGTTTTAATTGCATTAGTTAATTAAATAAAGTACGTAACTGTCATTCCTATTCTACAGGTACAACTTGTTCTTCTGAAGCTATTAAATGCGGGAGCGGGGAATGTGTTCATAAATTAAACGTATGCAATTCCAAAGCTGAATGCTCTGATGGAAGTGATAAGAACGAGATTACCTGTCCAAGTAATTCAAACCTACCAATAGTTTTGAAAATTTAAATTGCTAGGTTAAATAATAGTAAATATTAATGCACACAATTTTTAAATGTTTAATTCTACTCTTCTACCAGCAATGCACTAGACTAAACATCAGCAGTGAATAATATAAGTTAAATTTGTATTTTTTTTTTCAGTAAAATTTTATACTTTATTTATCACTGACTGCGGCTTTGAGTCGTTTAAAAAATTTAATTATTTTAACTTGCACCTAAAGTCTACAGTTACGTTATACGACATTCAAATGTTTTTATTCATCAGTAACAATATTGTCTGCATAAAAAGGCAGCAAGATGCCAGCGAATGTAGATTTTAATGCTTTTTAAGTTTCATTTACAAGTAAATTGCTTGCTATGTATTACATTTGCAGATGGGTCAACACCTCCAGTCTTTACTAAAATTTGGCGCGAACGTTATCCCACGTATACGCCAAACGTGACCCTCCAACATTTAACTAAGGACCTGGCTATCTATTTTGACAGCAGCGTCTCACCCTCCGTCACGTGGCCTTTCTCTCCACTCTCTCAGGCCTGGAAATATGCAAAGGAAACTTTCCAGCTCGAAACGTTAACTGAGCCAGGAAGTCAGTTTCTGTACGTTGTTATAGGAAAATCAAAGAGAAGTTATTAAAACAACTTCTCATTTCGGTCACGGAAATCAGGATACCGTAATATTATTGACCCTGGACTCCGTTCAAAAAATAAATGGGCCACGGAAAATTCGGTAAATTTTGAGAAACTTGTCTCGATTTGGGATACATTACTACTTGTTATTACTATGTTTTGGAAGATTATTTATTAAATTGAAGGTATAATTAATTAGTAGGAAGATGAGACAGAAGATTAAGGGTACTAAAAATCTGTAGGCTGGAGATGGGAGGCTGGGGAGGCTGGGAACTGGGCAAGGAAAAGAGGGGAGATTTAATTCAATTAGGTAAAATGTATTGAAAGTGAAGCGGTACAATTGGTAGGTATAATTGATGCGTAATTTAATCCAATTAAATGTAATGCGGTAAGAGTGGGAAAGTCATTGCATAGTTAGTGTTGCCAATTATTAGTGAAATTACTAGGGTGTGCTAAATCTAATGCAAATTAAGACAGCGATGTAAGCATGTGTGCAGCGCCATATAGTAAGATGCATCACCCAGGCCAGTCATATTGTATATGAGCTGTATCAGTACACGGGCTGGTTTATATACAGAATTACAATGTTTTTGAAATTATTACAAAAACGTTTATATACATGAGATAGTGGGTAGCGTCTTGGCATTAAAAGAAAAGAAGAAATGAAGAAGATCCGCGAAAAAGACATGGAGCATGTAGATTAGTAGGTAAGTAGGTAGGTAGGGCGAGGAGATGAGTAAAGAGCGATATATTTAATTCAATTAAGTACAGTGTAATAAGACCGAGACAGACGGAGAGAAAGAAAGAGATACAGAGGGAGAGATATATGGAGCATGTAGGTATATAGATACGCAGGTACGCAACGCTACATCAATTAAGTGCAATTTAATGCAATAGAAATGAGTAAGTGTAAGCGAGAGAGAAAAAAAGAGATGCAGATACATGTAATTGCAAATTCAATTGAGTGCAAAGCAAATGATGGGGCACATTTACAGTGGTAGTAGTATCGATTAAAAAAAATGAATAATTTGAACCTAGACCTGGACAGTGCCGATAAAACAAGACAGTGGAGAGAGATAGGTAATTCAATTAAGTGGCATAAAAGATAGCGCGTAACTACATAGAAAAGTGCGTAATAGCTAATTCTATTAAACACGATCAATTCCGTTGAGAGAGAGCGAGAGAGAGAGACATATACATAGGTAGGTATAAGTAACGTATAATTTAATCAAGGGCAATGCAAATGGTATAGTACGCACGTACGTAATAGCATGTACTTAGTGCCGGCGCACCGAGGGGACGGAGGATAAAAAATACAAAGCTATGATGCGCGCATGTTCTTTACAGCACTAAAATGTAATATATGATTATTTTATTTCTTGACTGGTGCCAGTCCCATGGCCAGGATAAACGAAACTAAATGTTTCCGAGTTTCTCTTTCTGCTTTAACTACCTACCTGGATCCTTTTAGCTTCCTAATGTGACTGCATTTTGTTCTTTTTTTTCATTTTTCAACTTTTGGATTCTACCTGTGTGTTTTATTTGCTCATTTGAATTTTGTCGTGTTGAAGTTTGGCTATTTGTTTGACTTTATTCTTTCTTAACTTTTTTTCACCTTCACCCTTACTTTTTGCTCGTGTTGTAGTTTAACAAGTTCCCTAGTAGTAATTATTTTGTAAAAATAATATTTTGGTTGAAGTACTTTATTTTTTTCCACTTTCTTTTACTTTCACGTTTATTTTCTGCTCTTGCTGTAGTTTTACAAGTTCCCTAGTAGTAATTATTTTGTACAAATAATATTTTGGTCTAACAAGGGAATGGTTTTACATGGTACGCGCCGATTTCAAAAAGTCATATCCACAAAAAATCAGGCTACTTTTAAAAAGTTGGGATCCAAAGTAACTCGATTGCATTTTGCTTTGTTTGGTCACAGTAGCCCGCCAAAGTTTAAAAAAATTCAAATTTTAATATTTTGGCGCCCTGTAACTTCTACATTTCTTATCCGATTTTGACGAAATTTGATTTTTTTGAACGTTTAGACTCTTTTCTAAAAAGTTATTTCAGGATTTCTCAAAATTTGAAAATTTTTATTTTTTCGGTAAATTTTTTGAAAAAACTTTGTTTTTAAGGCCTACTTTTGTCTATAAATTTAGGCCCTAAAAATAATGTTTTTTCAAAAATTTGCCGAAAAAATGAAAATTTATGAATTTTGAGAAATCCTGAAATAACTTTTTAGAAAAGAGTCTAAACGTTCAAAAAAATCAAATTTTGTCAAAATCGGATAAGAACTGTAGAAGTTACAGCGCGCCAAAATATTAAAATTTGAATTTTTTTAAACTTTGGCGGGCTATTGTGACTAAACAAAGCAAAATGCAATCGAGTTACTTTGAACCCCACCTATTTAAAAGTAGCCTGATTTTTGTAGATATGACTTTTTTAAATCAGCGCGTACCATGTAAAACCATTCTTTTGTAAGTAAAGTTGGTATATTATTCAATATGTTGCGTGTATTAAAATATTTTGCTGCAAGTTACCCGACACAAGATTTTATGCTTTTGTAGTGAGATGTATGGTGTAGACATGTTAACACTAGCGTAAATAGTGCTTTCTATGTATATGTATGCAAATGCTTTGTCACGTTATGTTAAAGTTGTAAAAATAAAAGCTCGAGGGTTTTGGCACTTTACTTACTAGGGGCAATGTAAATAGGGGTGCAAAACGTCCTCCCAAAAGTTTCAAAACTTTCTCTTTTCCAAAACAAAAGTTTTTAATTGAACTTGATATTTTGATGTTACACAATATGGCGGATTTTATAGACGAAATGTCTTTGCCCATATAGCAATATGTATTGGTACAATGTGTGTCCTTTCAAATTATAGTTGTAAAAATTTCTTGTTTACAGGGTATACTCGTTGTTGCTAATGTATATGTTCGCACATGTAATCATCTCAGTGTACCCCTATACAACTGTTATGTTTTAATAATGGCTACTGTTCTCACTGTTTCTTATATAAGTCGTATTACAAATGGTAAAATGTGAATTTTTAAAATAGGCGGTCTCTGCGGTATTAACACTTTACCATTCTAGTAAATACCATGATTGGAAATGCAATGTGGGTCCATCGCTTTTAACGTTGCGAATAAATAGAAACATACAATTACTTTTTTTTGCTTTGTTTTGTGCCATCGAAATAAATATTTTACAAGAAATAGAATTTGCTGTTGCAACCAAACTACAACTGCAGTATATTTATGCCGCTTAAATTAAATCTAGATTAAAAAAGTAAAGTCTAGAACTCAAGGTTTACATTTTATACAATTAATTTTACTTTTTAAACTTTTACCTATACAAATGCAGGGTATAAAATATTTTACACGTTGGTTATAAACTATTGACAAAGTATCATTAAATTTCACACACACAACATTTTACTGCTTTTTGAAATTGAATACAAGACTAAACTTTAAATTTATTACAAGAACTTGACAACATTTACAAGAGACATGACTAGTACACACACCAATTATTAGTGCCGTTGGACACACTACAAAATTCACAATATCAAAAATGTTTTATATTTATATTTCTCTTAAACTTGCAAGTTGCAGTTTACAAATTATATTCTTTATTGCTGTTTTTGTCCTCTGCATCGCAGTCTTTGTCAGAATTGTCAGAGTCGTCAATTTCTAAATAAGTGACGGCGGCAACATCAGAATAGTCAATTAGTTGTTCAGGGGACGGTTGAAAACCTGATACTGCAGTAGAAATAACTCCATCCCAATCGATTTTCACACCCTGTAGTGCCGGCTGAACTTTGACAGCTGTTTCATAGTAATGTTAGTCCTGTGTGACTTTTTGATCATTTAAATGACAAGGCCAAGGTGTAAAATTGTAAGGTTCCAATGCAGCTAGCTTTCCGTTTGTGTAGACAGAAAGTCAACCAAAGCATTGATTTCTATAGGACTAAATGAAACAGTGCTATATACTTTACGCAGGGTATTTCTGAGCGTAGTTGTCAGATAAAATTAGGTTTAATAATTAGGCATTGCGAATTTATTTAAAATATGCAATGATAAAGTAACCAATATTCATGTTAAGCTAAATAATTACGCATTGCTACTTTACACATTACGCATAAGAACGCTAACCGATACGCGTGTTCTGCATTTTTGATTACCTATTGTAAATCAAACCAACACGCATTGAAAATTAAATAATTACGGTTGTTGTGCTTGTTCTACTAACAAAATTTAAATTTAAACCATAAGCACTAATATTCTATTTAAAAAATATGTTGTGTCTCAATCAATTTTGTATTGCGACGCAATAAAATACGCATTCGGACAATATTTAATATGCATGTAATATTATTAATTACTTGTTGATGACTCTACTCAATACGCATTGAGACGTAAATTAATACCCATGCTGTGTCGCTATAATTACACACTGCAAAATGTATCAATACGCTTAGAGGCGGTAATCAATACGCATGTTTTGTCTCCAATATTTACGCATAACTACTTTATGTTGTACCTGTTCAGACGTTAATTCAAAAGGATTCTCGTTTTTTGATTAATAACACATAACAATATAATTCATTGCGAACTAACAAGTTATTAAATAGCATGTTGTAAATTTAATAACTACGCATTGTAAATTTATACAAAACGCACTGACACGCTAACCAATACGAATGTTGCACTTCTAATATTTACGCATTGCTACTTTAACTAATATGCATTGTGACGTAAATCAATACAAATATTGTCACATAAATATTCACGCATAACGACCCACATCAATACGCATTGATACGCAAATTTTTACGCATTAGAATGTTAAACAAAAATCATTGAGACGCTAATCAGTACGCATGTTGTGTGTATTATAGGTAAGCTTTGCAACTTTAATCAATACGAATTAAGACGTTATATAGGCCTTATTCTTTGAGTTTTTAAATTTCTGTTGAAACCAAATTACACTTTAATATATTTTACCCACCACTTATAAAACAATGAGCATTATTTTCACTCATGTACACAAGCTGTCACAGGTTCACAAAATTAGACTGACTGCTCGACATAACGTGAACTACATAAAAAAGAAAATGTTATAGAACAAAATTGACTAGTACAGCTAATTACTGCAAATACCGCTCAACAAACTGCAACACGCACATTAAAAACATTACAAATTCACTATATTTTTATGCTTGCAAAAACGCACAGTCTTAAAAAATTAAAGTTTCCTTGAACAATACGCTTTTAAACGTAAATTAATACGCATGTTTTCCTAATTATTTAACTGAACATTAAACCTTTTTAATACGCATTGAGACGTTATAAATTACGAATGACACGTCCTATGCTTTCAATTTGTTTGCTTAGTTCCACTCGCAATTAAAAATATTTTGTAAAGCATTTGTAAAATGAACAAAACAATATTATGTCTTACACAAACAGGTTGCTACAGGTTCTTTGAATTAATTTGACGTCTTTTCATACAAATATTAACCTAAACATCAAACATTTTATAGAACTAGGTAAACTAGTATTGACCTATAGTGGTGCCGCGTTACGTATTAGGCGTTTGGTACATGCGCAATGAGATTAGTATTTCTATATCACATTTAGCATTTTTTAAATCCTTAGTGTGTCACTCAATGTACTTCACACCATAGAGTTTGATGTGTCATATCTTTTTGAATATACCTGCTAGCTACTTGCGCCTTGAATTATTTAAAAACTTCAAAACAAGGAAAGAAAAAATGATTTTAAAGTTATACGCAATGAACCAACATACTTCTTTTTGAATTTCTTGAAGCCTAACTCTAAACGCAAAGATAATACTTTAATTATTGGTGAACACACATTACAACACAAATTGAAAAATATTGCCAATGTTTAATATTTGTTTGCTTTTAGAAACGCACACTGCGTGAAAGTGTTTATATTTCTGAAATGAATACGCACTTAAACTTACATCATTGCCAATGTTGTCTTTATTAATAATTACCTCTCGATGACTCTATTTAATACGCATTAAGACGTAAATCAATACTTATGCTGTGTCAGTATAATTACGCACTGCAAAATTTATCAATACGCTTAGAGGCGGTAATTATAAGCATGCTGTGCCTTTATGAATAACACATTGCATCTTTAATTGTCACGCATAATGACGTTAAATAATACGCAATTGTAGCATAAGGCTTTGGTATTGGAAGTGTTTTGTTCAGGCGGAATTACGATACTAATCATTTCACATACCACTTTTAAAACTAACAGAGCATCAATCCATACACACAAGTTGCTGCAGGTTCTTGGAATTGAAATGACGACTCTATATTGAATCGATAACATTAGTATAATAATTGTTTTAAAACAAGGTTTACTAGTGCAGTTATATACTTTATTAACTGCTGCGCAACGCACTCGTTTACAAATAAAACATGAGTATTAAATATTATGCTTCCGAAGAAACAGACTGCGAGATAATAATTATATTTATGTAATCAATACTCACTGAGACATTGATCGTATGTTGTGCCTTTTTAAATTACACATTGCATCCTTAATCAAAACGCAATGAGACGCTTACGGGCACAGATGATCTGAATCACGCACTGCAAACCTAACTAATGCCTAGTAAGACGTTGATCAATTCGCATGTTGTGCAAATATAAATTATGCATAAGAAATACGCATTTATACGCTAGTCAGTGCGCATGTTGAGTATTTAAAAACTGCACATTGCAACTATAATCAATAGGCATTTAGGCGCTCATACCTACTTATGTTGTGCCTTTATTATTACAGCGTTGCTTAAATACTTTACATGCATTGACAATTCAATAAATACTTATACTGTAGCTGTAAAAATTACGCGTAGCAAATCATACCAGCACGCATTAAAAATTAAATAAATAAGATTGTTTTGCCTTTATTAAATACCGTTCACGATTAAACAATACTGATACATTTAATAATAATAATTACAACAATATTCACTGCACATATTAAAACAGTTTTCAACAAACTTTAAAACTAACTGTACACTACAAAATTAGAGCTATTCTTCAATACAAATCAATTAAATTCAATTAATTTTAACAATTTGCAAAACACATCTTAAACTATTATTTAATACACATGAAACATTTTATAATAGACATAAGGCGTAAATCAATACGCATGCTAATCCCTAAATATGTACGTATCGCGACATTGATTGATGCTTCGATATTATTTATAACTACTTACAACAATATACACAAGACGTTTAAATAATTGTTCAATACACTTTAAGATTTCTCACACTAAGCATTCTGAGATATTTATTAATAGTTACATACTATATATATTCATTATTGCATGAAATATACACTACACGCGCTATGTACATTTTTGTCAATGTGAATTGATTAATGTTTTAAAATGTGTAATGCCTATTGACTGCTGTCATTTATATTTAATGTGTAGCTGATAATAAATGTATCAAAATGTTTAGTGTGAGTAATATGGGTGCGTGTGCTGCAATTAGTTTAATTGTGTGGTGTATTTTGTTGTAGTTAGTTATACATAATGTCGCAGTATAAATAATAATAAATGTATTAAAATTCCTAGTGTCCGGAATGTAAATGCGTACTTATAAATTATACTTAACGTGTGTTGAATAATAATGGTTTTCAATGTGTAGTGTATATTGTATTACCTAATTTAATAAGTTGTCTCAGTGTCAATACCCTTTTTAGTTCATGTAATGTGAACCATCTTATTGCGTACTGTACAACGTTTTCAAATGCGTAGTTAATAATAATTTAGAACGTGTAATGTAATTTTTCTAAAACAATATTGTATATTATTTCCCTATGTGTATTAATTATTGTTTTAAAACGTGTAGTGTATATTTCATGCAATAATGAATATATATATTATGTAACTATTATTAAATATTTTAGAATGCTTAGTGTGAGAAATCTTGAAGTGTATTGAACAATTATTTAAACGTCTTGTGTATATTGTTGTTAGTAGTTATAAATAATATCGAAGCACCAATAAATGTCGCGATACATACATATTTAGGGAACAGCATGCGTATTGATTTACGCCTTATGTCTATTATAAAATGTTTTTATGTGTATTAAATAATAGTTTAGGATGTGTTGTGCAAATTGTCAAAATTATTTGAATTTAATTGATTGGTATTAAAGAATAACTCTAATTTTGCAGTGTACAGTGTGGTTTAAAGTTTGTAGAAAACTGTTTTAATATGTGCACTTAGCACTATGTATTTAAATAGTTGTTTGCTCCTTTTGTTTGTGTGAGTGCTAACCCAGTAATGGC